>JAWPHD010000793.1:0-397255 GCA_037043455.1 Cyrtodaria siliqua | reverse complement strand
GTGTGGGGCGTGGTGGGTGTGGTGATGGGGTGAGAGGCGGGGATGGGGGGGGGAGGGGGCGGGGAGGGTTGCAACATATATGTGTAAGAATTGACAAAAGCAACACAGAAATATGTAAAAAAAAAAAAAAATCAAGTGTGGGGCGTGGTGGGTGGTGTGATGGGGTAAGAGGCGGGGGGGCGGGGCTTGGGGGCGGGCGTGGGGGGTGGCGTTGCAACATATATGTGTAGGAATTGACAAAACCAACTCAGAAATATGTAAAAAAAAAAAAAAAAAAAAAAAAGTGGGGGCGGGGTAGAGGGGGAGGGGGGTGGGGGGGGGATGGGAGAGGAGGGAGCCCATGCCCCAATATGGGTGAAGTAATAAGATGCATAATGCTATAACAAATCCCAAACCAAAATTATAGATATATACATGCTTACATGCAAACCTAGATCTGCCTTTATTGCACATTTTATGGGCCATCACAATTTGGGTTCCATGGGAGCCCAGAATTTGCAAAAGACAAAATTACTTATCCAACCCTTTACAACATACTATAAGGGAACCAATTCCAAAATTTAGTTCAGCTAGGACAAGAAATGTAAGAGATATAGACCTGTAAACACAGCTTACACACAAAATTTGATGTGAAACAGACACATTTTAAGGGCTATCAGAATTTGGGTTCCATGGGAGCCCAGGGGTTACAGGAACCAAAATTACTTAAGCAGCCCTTAAGATAATGCTATAAGGAAGCTAATGGCCAAATTTGGTTGAGCTAGGGTCAGAATTGTAAGAGATATAGACTTGTAAACACAGCTTACACGCAAAATTTGATGTGAAATGGGACACATTTTATGGGCTATCATAATTTGGGTTCCATGGGAGCCCATGGGTTACAGGAACCAAAATTGCTTATGCAGTCATTAAGATAATGCTATAAGGAAGCCCATGGCCAAATTTGGTTGTGCTAGGATAAGAAATGTAAGAGATATAGACTTGTAAACACAGCTTACACGCAAACCTGAATGTGGGACGCCGACGCCAACGCCGACACCGACGCCGACGCCGACGCCGACCCCGGGGTGATTACATAAGCTCTCTTATTCTTCGAATAGTCGAGCTAAAAAGAAATTGGGTTTTACATCCAATTAACACGTCATATTAGGTAATATTGGGACAGCAACCTCGGAGGGAGATGCGATGAACGATGAGAATCCCCTTGAGGCAGAGGTCTGCAGCTCTAAAGCCAAAACTTTATCCACTGAGCTACCGGGGACGCTCAACACAGCCAAAGAACGGTTTCACTTTTTTTATTAACTAAAAGGGTGTTCCGCAGAACAATTGTGTCACCTGCTCCATTCCTCCATGCTAATTCCAGTTATTTGCTTGGTTAGGTTGCATGTTAAACGTTTTATAAAAAGGGGCATAACTCTGCCAAAATGAAAGCCAGAGTTATTGGACATGTTTAACAACATTCCTTGAGGTAAGATGAAGATGTGTGTGAAGTTTTAGGAACATAGGACGCATACTTTTCAAGTACAATTACCAAGGTTAAGCTGCAGGTTAAAGTGTGGCGAACAACGTCGACGGACAATGACAGACGACAGACAAAGTGATCCCTAAGAGTCTGCCATGCTACGCAGGCAACACAATAAAATGGCCAATCTGACAAGCTTCAAAATTGCATGTTACAAGCTATCCCTGAAAAATAAACAATTCAGTTTAAATTTTAAATTCATGCTAAAATGATTAGAAGAAATACAGCTTCTGGTAATATCTAATGAATACTCAAAACTAAAACTAAATTGCAATTTACGAAATACTGTGCAATATTTCACACGCTCGGATTCTGGCATGTTGCACACCGAAACAAATTATCACACCCAGAATGCATCGATAATGGCTGGAAGGATAGCTCCATTAGATGATTCAATTGTTGCCAAAAAACATCATCACTGATCACAATTTAAAGTATTTAAAGCTGTTCAAAATTGTGTTGCTGATCAATGCACATGCATTAAAATGCGCATGCAAGTTACGTACAAAGCTATGTAAGAATTGCATTAACTACATTTCTATAGGTGAATTCGAACAATAAGAGTTTTTTCTATGAAAGGAACAGTTATAATCACAATATTGTTATTTAACGAAAGTGAAATAACATCAGGAATGATGCACAGGCCCACTGATTGCACACTGCAACAGTTTAACTATAAATATAGATGCATTTACTACTATTCCAGTATATGTCATAGCAGAACAATATTAATAGAAAATTTAATTCAAATTTCTCAATCAAAATCAATGTTACAGACTGGAAATGAACACTGCCTAAATGTATAAATTATAATGTGAAATTTTAACACATGGTAAGGGTTCTCCAAGTCTAGAAATTATAGGGTGGCGGTGCAAACCCGTTATTTTGCAGTTTTTTTATGCCATTTTGACAGCGACAACCGGATGTCAGAGGAGAGTTACCTCCCCTATACTGTTCGGTCAATACGAATGAGGTGCTTGCTTTATTCTTGAAGTGTCTGTGTTATATTACTTAACAACATGTAACCACAGAGTACCAAATCGGTCTAGATCTAGGTTATGTTATGGTGTTTGTTGCGTAAATTCATACAGTTGGACAGGCCCATTTTCGTCCAGATGAATTTATGATAAAATTTATTCGGTTGTATTTAAAAATAAATAAAGTGGCGCGTGACGCTTTTTACGTGGCGGCGCTTGTTTTGCATGGTGGTATGTGCTGATAGCATAGCGGCCCGCCATCGAATAAGTGCTCTTGGAGAACCCGGATGACTTTAAGTTGTGATAAAGCTTTAATGAGATATATTCATAAACAACTGAAGCTTATATAAATACATTGACTTTCGAGGCTGTCAGAGGCCTGGTTTTAGTATGCAACACAGACCATCCTGTTGAGCTATGTAATTGTAGCAAATCTTTAAATTATCTGACTCCATTTCAGTTACAGCACACTTTACATCCGAGTATAAAATCTGAACCCAATCATGACCTTGACCTTTTGATTTATAGCCTGTTTTTAGTATGCAACCTGAGAATTGCTTTCGGCTGGTTGGTTGAATGGTGTTTTACTTCGTTTTCAGCACATATTAGGCTATATATGACGGTCGATATTTCTGTGGTGGATGCAGACCACCTACTTTTTCCTGGGCAGAACCAGTACTGTATACCTCCCACCATCCATAAAAATCAACATTTTCTCATAAGTCAAGCTCCCAGATTCGAACCTGCAGCGCTGAGAGGCGAGAAGGTTTACAATGCAATAGGATCGATGCAAACATACATTCAGTTTGCTACGGATGTGTTTAAATGACATAACTAGTATTGCAGAGCTCCTCCATCATCTTCCCCACTCCCACCTATACACACACACAACACCCTTGTGCACCCAAAGTTCTCAGATCAACTTCATATTTAACTGATTTTTTTTTTTCACTTTCATTTAACAATGATCTGATTTCCTTCCAATCTTTGATGATAAAATACCTTCAACTTGAGGAAATGGCATCTTTAGTCTCATCACACAATAACTGTCCACTCTCCAGAATCTATATCGCTTCCTCAAACTTCTGCGTGATTTCCAAAGATTTCATTTAATCACAAAAAATAAGTGTCTGCAAGTGTTTGTTCTGTTTATTAATGTCCACAAACACACCATTAGTTAAGTAATTCCATTTCGCTGGAAAGCAACACCCACAGCAAACTATCATGTTTAAACATTTCACACAAATAAATAGAACACCAATACTCCTCCGTATTAACTTAATGTAGAATTTTCATTCTCCATTATTTTAGTTTCAACAATCGCCCATCTGCAGCCATTATAACCATAATGCAGGATTATTCTAAACTAAGCACCCTAACACTCACATACCAGCTGCTTCTCCAAGATTCACACCTTCAATGTTTAAAGTCTGCTCTCAGATGATTTACAAAGTCAATCAATGTGTCTGTAGGTTCCTTGAGTCAGTAAGCCAGTCAATATTATAGGCTTTTTGCAAGAAGAAAAAAATGTGAAACGGTCATTATGTTATTAAATGCGTAAACACCATTAAAACACCATTTTCAGAGCATTAATTTGCAGTGTTGTGACTATTATTTAAGACATTTATATCAGCCAAATGGTTTTCAAGCATTTTCAGACTTTTTAAAAAGAATCTAAATAAATTATTGTCATACAGATATTATATAAACATTTGCATGAAGAGAACAATGAGTAACCCATATAATGACCTTCAGTGTGACCTTGACCATTATATTTTAGTATGGCCATGTCGATGTTGTCATGACAAGTATAATTATATTGAGTTTGATGAAGAAATATCAAGAAATGAGAGTTATAGCCAACGTTAAGTTTTCGTGAAGAAAAAAATGAGTATTTAACACATATAATGACCTTCAGTGTGACCTTGACCTTTATATTTTAGTATAGTCATGTCGATGTTGTCATGATGACTATATATTGAAAGTTTGATGAAGAAATATCACAAAATGAGAGATATAACCAACGTTAAGTTTTCGTGAAGAAAAAATTGAGTATTTAACCCATATAATGACCTTCAGTGTGACTTTGACCTTTATATTTTAGTATGGTAATGTCGATGTTGTCATGATGAGTATATATTGAAAGTCTGATGAAGAAATATCAAGAATTGAGAAATTTATAACCAGTTATAAAAGTTTGAAAAGGCGACACAAAAACGCGACGGGACAGAACGCGACGACGCGACGCAACGGACAAAGTGATTCCTATATGGCCCCGGCCCCCACACCCCCGCTTCGAATTCTTCGAAGCGGGGTATGAAGAAGTGGGGGTATAAAAAAAATAGTCGAGAATATTTGACATTTATCTGTATTAAACAGTCTGGGAAGACAACCACAAAGGTATGCCTTATAGAGAAATATATATAATTCTCCTTTCATGTAAGGGCATAAAACGCTGTATCAGCATATAAAATGGGTTTGCAACATAAAACATGGCATCAGCTTAAATTGCGTTTTCTTTAAATGTATAAGCAGCATAAAACATGAAAGAAAATAAGCTTCAATTAAGGGCCAAATAAATAAAATTGCCTACGGTATAGACGAACTACAGTATTATATAATGTAGAAGCAGCACATGAAAGTCAAAAACTAGAACTATCACTGAAGGTGCTTGGTCTTAAATTCTAAGTCAAACAAAGTGCCATAATTCTGTAATAAATTAGGCAAGAGGGACAGAAGGTCATCAGTTGTTATGTGTATATGAAGTTTGGGAACAACCCATTTAAAACTGTTTGAGGAATGCAAGTAATAACAAGAGCTGTCGGAGAACAGCGCAGCTCGACTATTCGATTTTTCAGAGAATAATAAATTATATAGCCAGTATATACCATCAGAAAACAAGGCTAAAACAACGTGGGGTGGGGTTGGGGGTGGGGCGGGTATAGAAGCTCGGGTCGATATAAAATTACTGTTAGAATCTCATACAAATTATAGTAAAATTTGGGGCAGTATGTGACATTTTATTTTTTATTTTTATCAGTTTTAATCCAAAACTGCTGTCAATTTAAAGAAATATGTGGCCGAACCCATTGACGGGCATTTGTTGATTTACATATATAGTTTATTTTACTACCATATCATCCCTTATTTTTTAATAGTTTTAACTTTATATATTTTACATTAATTTTTAATTACTACTTAATTTCTTTTTTTGCGCACAATATGACCTATTTATGTCGACGTGCCGTAAAACACCATTCATTCATTGACTGGTCGAAAGGCAACTCAGTGGGGGTGGGGGCAATGAATAAAATGCATGATGCTATAAGAAATCCCAAACCAAATTTTTAGTTATACACAACAGGTTACATGCATATGCAAACCTAGATCTGCCTTTATTGCACATTTTATGGTCCATCACAATTTGGACTCCATGGGAGCCCAGAATTTGCAGAAGACAAATTACTTACGCAACCCTTTACAACATAATTCCCAATTTTAGTTGAGCTAGGACAAGAAATGCAAGAAATATGTAAGATGTAAGAAATATAGACTTGTAAACATAGCTTATGGGCTATCAGAATTTGGGTTCAATGGGAGCCCATGGGTTACAGGAACCAAAACTGCTTACGCAGTCCTTAATATAAAGTTATAAGGAAGCCCATGGCCTAATTTGGTTGTGCTAGGATAAGAAATGTAAGAGAAATAGACTTGTAAACACAATTTACACGCAAGCCTTGATGTGGGACGCCGACCCCGGGGTGATTACATAAGCTCTCTTTTCTTCGAATAGTCGAGCTAAAAATGTAACACGCATTGGGACGCGATAACAATGTGTTACATTCAGAACCGACGGGACGTTACGGACAACGTTATTCCTATATAGCCCCCACTTCACTTTGTGAAGGCGGTGGTATAAATAATAATGTGAAACACCTACCAATTTAAGTTATCTAACCACTAAGCAAATAGTATTATTAGTATGATGCGATTTAAATATCCAAACACTGTATCTAAACACTGAAACACTCAAAAAGCCAGAATATGGATGCACACAATTTTTTATCTAATCTAATTCCAATATATTTGTGTGATGCTGGCTTCGGTAGCCTGTACTGGTATATTGCAATGATCAGTTATGATCTGCCAAGACTGACAGGATTCCAGACAGATTTTTGGTGATAATATCACTGATCTTGATCCTGGATGTGTTACAAGCCTCCAAATTAATCAGTTATACGCCCTCTAGGTTAAACATCAGAGACAAGTGCATGGACATACTCCTGATGTACAATTGATTACTTACAAGTGATAATATGCTAAATCCATAATTAGGGAGAGATCATCAACATATTGGGTTATACCAAACATGGACCAAGATGATACTGTCAACAGTTACATGATATTTGGCACTTAAGCGATTGTTCAATTTCAATTCCACCAAGAGTAGGTACTCTCACTTGTATATCACCTAAGGCCAAAAACAAAAATAGGTGTGTTTCCTATTGCATTCTCTAAACAAACAGGGTAGGTAGGTAGGTGTTTTCTTTTTTTTCTCTTTTCCTTTTCTTTTTTTGGAGCAAGATATTGTGAGATTCTACATGTATTTATCTCATAAACTCCATACAAGTTGATGATACAACTGAAAGTTTCTCTGTGATGTCAGTTTACCTCGATATATTGTGATAAATCATTATTCATAACAAATTAAAAAAAAAAAATTAAAAAAATCACAATTTTTTTTTTGTGATTTTTTTTAAGTTCAGGCCACCGGAAACAAAGTTTTTTTGTTTTTTTTGGCCTAAGTTCAGGCCACCGGAAACAAAGTTTTTTTGTTTTTTTTTGGCCTAACTCAACAGCAAGTACTTGGTAAATCTGAGTATTCAAAAAGAGTACTAAGTTTTGGTAAATCAGAGTTTGTTTGAATGGTGTTTTACATCTTTTTTAGCACATGTTAAGTCGAATAGGATAGTCGAATTTTTGTGGTGGATGCAGACCACCCCATTTTCCTGGTTAGAACCATTACTGTAATTGCCTGCTGCCATCCGTAAGAATCGACACATTCTCACTGTACAAGTCATACTCCCAATGGGATTCAAACCTGTAGCCGTGAGAGGCGAGAACGTTTTAGACGCAACATCTTTACTATCCAAGCCGCAATAAACCTGAGTACTCTTGGCAGTACTCAAGAGAGTACTTGGTAAATCAGAATATTGAAAGGAGTACTTGGTAAATATGAGTACTCGAAACAGTACTCAGAAAATTTAACTATTTCATATAGTACTCAGTAAAAGAATGTATCCAAGATAGAACCCAATATACGAGCAGTAAAGATTCAGCAAATTATAAAGATTCAAAACATTACTCAATAAATCTCCATATTCAAGAGTGATTATGAAAAAACAGGGTTTAAAATAGTACTCTGTCAGTCTGAGTATTCCAGACAGAGCTCAGTATATGAGTATTCAAGAGGTTACTCGAGAATTCCAACAAAGTACTCAAGTAAATATGTGTATTCAATATAGGACTCAGTATGGGTATTCAAAGAGAGTATTCATTTGAGAAATTATGAGCATTTTATATAGAGAACTACAAATGAATATTAAAGAGAGATTACTCAGTAAATACTTAAATTTAATTATAGGTTTGTAGCAAATCTCAAAACTTTCTGCTATCTGAGGAAAAAAATTAATTCTGTACTATTACTGGCTAAGCTACATATACTACACGATATTGCGCACAGTTATAGCAGCATAAAGGAACACATAATGTCTTTAGGCATAAAATGATAGTATAAAGGCAGATCTAAAATAGAACGTAGGTAAAACACTAAACAATATTATACATCTATACTTTGATTTGCATTCGAGTTATGCTGTCAAGCAGTGTACGAGATGTTGGGAATGGTATATGTACACAGTTGTTTGACTGGTACCATTATGTACACAGTTTAGACTGGTACCAGATATTTATACAGGTGTCAGACTGGTACCAGGTATGTACACAGATGTTTGACTGGTACCATGTGTATTTATGTATACAGGTGTTAGGACTGGTACCAGATACATACACAGGTGTTAGACCAGTCCCAGATATGTACACAGGTTTTAGAATGGTACCAGATATTTACACAGATGTTAGACTGGTCCTAGATATGTACACAGGTATTAAGACTAGTACCAGATATGTACACAGGCATTACTTGTACCAGATTTGTACACAGGTGTTAGGCTAGTACCAGATATGTACACAGGTGTTAGACTGGTCTCATGCATGTACACGTGTTAAACTGGTACCAGATATGTACACAGGTGTAAGTCTGGTACCAGGTAAGTACAGAGGTGCGAGACTGGTCCCAGATAATATGCACACAGGCGTAGAATGGTCCCAGATATGTACAAATGTGTTTGACTGGCACCAGATATGTACACAGGTCTTAGACTCTTACCAGATATGTACTCAAGTATACAACTGGTACAAAATATGAACCAATACCCAATCTGATATAGACTGGTACAAGGTAAGACTGGTACCAGATATATACAAAAACAGGTGCTATAATTTGCCCCATCATTTAGGTCAGATTTAATACATCACATATCCCATATAGCAGATATCCAACAAGTCTGAACAGTTTCCAAGTAACAGTCAGTGGGCAAAAAAACACTTATCAACTCAACAATTTGAACCATTTTGTATTACACCTGACATCATAAACTACTCCACCCAGTTGTTTTGGGTTAAGATATCAAACTTCAGTGCTTTTTTTTTATTACTATGAAACAAATATAGCTAATATTATGTTTCTTGTGGCTAAAAATAACATCACTTGCACGTGCATTAAACACTGATAAAGTGAAATTTTAGGACTATGATATAGAATTATCAAATGTTACATCGACTGACCAATATCAATCTAATGTTCATAATGTATAGAGAATATAATAAATGGGTATTTTCATATCACACCCTATATCAGGCCTGAGATGCCATATAAGCCTGTCAGAGCTTTAGACATTCGGTTATTTCCGTGATATAACATTTGTTCACGCTATATTGCCCGCCAACGACATCCTGATTGATATGACTAGCTAGGTCTATGTTGTATCGTAACAACATATTTGTAGGAAAGTATATGATAAATACAAATATCAGCCTTACCTTTAGAATGTATATAAATATCAGCCCTACCCTCAGGATGTACACGTACATGTCAGCCTTATCTTCCGAATGTACATGTATATAAATATCAGCCTTACCCTCAGAATGTACACAAATGTCAGCCTTACCTTCAGAATGTATACAAATGTCAGCCTTACCTTCCGAATGTATATAAATATCAGCCTTACCTTCAGAATGTACACAAATGTCAGCCTTACCTTCAGAATGTATCCAAATGTCAGCCTTACCTTCAGAATGTATATAAATATCAGCCTTACCTTCAGAATGTACACAAATATCAGCCTTACCTTTAGAATGTATATAAATATCAGCCTTACCCTCAGGATGTACACAAATGTCAGCCTTATCTTCCGAATGTATATAAATATCAGCCTTACACTCAAAATGTACACAAATGTCAGCCTTATCTTCCAAATGTATATAAATATCAGCCTTACCCTCAGAATGTACACATGTCAGCCTTACCTTCAGAATGTATACAAATGTCAGCCTTACCCTCAGAATGTACACAAATGTCAGCCTTACCTTCCGAATGTATATAAATATCAGCCTTACCTTCAGAATGTACACAAATGTCAGCCTTATCTTCCGAATGTATATAAATATCAGCCTTACACTCAAAATGTACACAAATGTCAGCCTTATCTTCCAAATGTATATAAATATCAGCCTTACCCTCAGAATGTACACAAATGTCAGCCTTACCTTCCGAATGTATATAAATATCAGCCTTACCCTCAGAATGTACACAAATGTCAGCCTTATCTTCCGAATGTATATAAATATCAGCCTTACCTTCAGAATGTACACAAATGTCAGCCTTACCTTCAGAATGTATACAAATGTCAGCCTTACCTTCAGGATGTATATCAATATCAGCCTTACCCTCAGAATGTATACAAATATCAGCCTTACCCTCAGAATGTACACAGATGTCAGACTTACCTTCAGAATGTATATCAATATTAGCCTTATATACCCTCAGAATGTATACAAATGTCTGCCTTACCTTGTATATCAATGTCAGCCTTATCTTCAGAATGTATATCAATGTCAGCCTTACCTTCAGAATGTATATCAATGTCAGCCTTACCTTCAGAATGTATATCAATGTCAGCCTTACCTTCAGAATGTATAAATGTCAGCCTTACCTTGTATATCAATGTCAGCCTTATCTTCAGAATGTATATCAATGTCAGCCTTACCTTCAGAATGTATATCAATGTCAGCCTTACCTTCAGAATGTATATCAATGTCAGCCTTACCTTCCGAATGTATATCAATGTCAGCCTTACTTCAGAATGTATATCAATGTCAGCCTTACCTTCAGAATGTACATCAATGTCAGCCTTACCTTTAGAATGTATACAAATGTCAGCCTATACCTTCAGAATGTATACAACTGTCAGCCTTACCCTCAGAATGTATATCAATATCAGCCTTACCTTCAGAATGATTATGTACACAAATGTTAGCCTTACCCTCAGAATGTATATCAATGTCAGCCTTACCTTCAGAATGTATATCAATGTCAGCCTTACCTTCAGAATGTATATCAATGTCAGCCTTACCTTTAGAATGTATACACATGTCAGCCTTACCTTCAGAATGTATACAATGTCAGCCTTACCTTCAGAATGTATACAAATGTCAGCCTTACCTTGTATATCAATGTCAGCCTTATCTTCAGAATATGCATAAAAACTGTCTCTGTTCTTGCTGCCCTTGCTGGAGCAACATCCATTTACACAACTAAACATAACTGACAATTTTCAAGAATCCACTGTATGTAAAGCATATCCAGATTCCAAGTCCAGCCTGGAGCCAGTTATCAATTACTGATACCTAAGTTCCAAGTCCAGCCAGGAGCCAGTTATCAAGTACTGATACCTAACAGGCACTGTAACATCTCTCTCAAATATAAACAACTCTTTAAATTGTTGACATCTTGCATCAACAACAAACAATAAATTTGTACCCAGTGACTAGGGAATGTTCTTAAGACTAGCTTCTGCGGAATATGTAAGGAGCGCTCTTTACAGAGTCTGGGACGATTCGGCTTGAGAATGTACAGGTAGCCTACTTATGGGAAGCAATATTTCAGACAAATGTTGATTCCACCTCTAAGGATAAATTGGGGTTATGAGTAGGGTTAAGAAAAACAAACTGTTCTTCAGACAGGTGAACCCTTTCATCTTATATCACGAGGAGGTACATTATCTTTGCAAACAATTAAGCTTTTTGTATACACAACTCAACTATATCTAAATAAATTCAGGTGTTTAATCAGTTCTCTTATATCAAATTCTTTACTCAAAACCATAACGGAGATGTACGTTCCTGTCTATGATTGATTTACTGCCATCTTATCTCTCAGTGCCACAAACTTTGGAATGTTTCCATGCTGCGTGCCCACCTGTATCTGTGCCAGCTCGTTAATGATGTTTTATTTTTAAGATCATTAATTTGTGGGGGGAAATGAACTTAAATAGTTTACATATACCTATGCAAAAAACTATCAAAGTCAGATGATAATTGGTGCAGAAAAAGGAAGATCAAAGGAAAAGTCAAGGAAAATAACTCTTGTTTTCTTCTTATCAATTATTTGTAAGAGTTGCGTTCCTTCTCCTTAAAAAAAATGTAATGTAAGGGACACAACTGTTGTCTTACAAATAGAAACGGGCAATATAAGAGTAACCTTTCTTAATTATCTCAACATACACTATCAGTGCCTTGTATTGGCAAGGAATATACTGATGATAAATTGGCAAAGAAAATATTTATGCTGGAAAACAAGAGAAATATGAGGCGTATGCAGCTTAAAACAATTGACACCCGACAAACTGCCAAATCATGATTGATAAAACCTGCAATACTTGCTTCAAGAGAATCCACACAAGAACCCTGTTACCAAAATAAAAGAATATGTGTTGTTAACTGATATGACCGAATCTTATTTTTTATTCTCTTAATAACACCCACTACCAAAGATCCTGTGTAAAGTTTAAAGGGACAAATGGCAATCTAGATTTGTTTTTCCTTCATACACTGCATTTTTAAAATGATTAATTTTAATTATTAGAATAGTTAAAAGCACATTGTTTTTGCATATTATTGTTTATTATAATTCAAGGATTTTGCCGAAAAACGGACCCGCTCCCAATGCAAAATAGCGTATTTTTTCCCAAATTATTGAGAAAAAAAATCCCAATATCAAAAATATATAATTTTTTTTTTTTTTTTTTTTTTTACGTATGTATGTATATACTGATACATTATGTTACATACTAATCAACATATATAGTTTATATTACTACCATATCATCCCTTATTTGTAAACAGTTTTATCTTTATATATTCACATTAATTTTTAATTACTACTTCATTTCTTCATCTTTCATCAGTTTTTGCGCACAATATGGCCTATTCATGTGTTGACGTGCCGTAAAACATCATTCATTCATTCGTTACATACGATGTAATAGTGTTCCTAATTATGCCTTTTTGGCTTTTACCTCGCCCTAACAAAATGTTGACGTAAACAATTCTCAATTGGCCATTTTTTCGACGAAAATTTTTCCCAATTTGGTCGTTTTTGAAATTTCCTAAATGTACAAGAGTCCTTTTTCATGAAAATTTGATGTTCTTAAATTAAAGCTTTATCAACAAGAATTAAATTTCGGACCAACTATATCATGCTGATCATTTAGGTAAAGCTTATGAATAACTGCATGGTAAAATTCAAGTTATCTCAAGCTTGTATTTTCTCATTTATTTATTATTAGCTTTGGAGGCCATTTTCAACTGGTTAAGACGTTAAATTTCAGTTTGGACCAACTAAACTGCAGGAAAGTTCTTAAAACAGTTTCATGAAATTCTTCCCAGTAGCTTTTGTGGCATTAAAGATCACACACAAAAAGCTGGACAGAAGTACAAGCTGGACAGTACATACTGGACAATGTGCCATTGAGTTTCGGATTCTTACATGTCATGTCAGTATGTAAACAGTTGAACCAGACTCATAGAACAAGAGCATTAAGATAAGCCAACATTTTAGAGGTTACAAGATCAGGTACCAATGTTACCAGGGTGGAGTAACAATGCCCTACTGATCATGTTCTAGATATGCAGTTCATAAGCAACACATTTTTGTAATAAAATGTTGAAATCCAAACCACTGTTTTGTGATAAAAGATGATACAGATGATGAAAAAAAAGTTGAATGAATTGGGATTTATGGCACAGCGATACATGAATTGTTATATGGCGCCTAACAGGAATGAACATGCCAGGCTCATTATCCAAGATAAAAAAATGGAGAATGGGCCCAGAACCTTCTCACCTACAGAACTGCATATTTGCTGCAAATTCTTTTGTTGACACTCCATTTACGCTGGAGCCACATTTATTGTTTTCTCCCACCACTCTAGTGACACCTGAAGCAATGCAGGGATCATGATGAGGACCTTTAAATGAGTCATGCGAAAAATTACAAAACTGAACACAAATTTGTTTTTTACCGTCTGCTCACCCCTCTGACAGGTTCTGCAGTGGTCCTATACTTGGTCTGGAAACCACAAGGGTGATGAAAAAAAACAAAAACATGTCAAATCTTTGAATTATTAAGAACTTGTGGAAGACTTGTACACTAAATTAAAATATTGAAAAAATAGATCCTTTTATCGCTCCTGTACACCTTTGTTAGGGTTGTATCCTCAAACAACCGTAAACAACCCATAACAGCAACCACAGTGACACAACAAAGCAACTTTAACCAGTCTGCTGATTAAGTGTATAACTGGGTTTAGCAATTTCCAAGAACAGATCTTTTACATTTTTGATGCCAAAAAACATATAACAGAATGAATCAACCATTAGATAACTAAATAAATGTTGGCTCTGAGAGTGTGAAATATGCAATGAAAAAGAAAGTTCCAAAATGATGATACACAACAACCATGATAAATCGGTGCCAAAACTGCTTCATTTTAATTGTGTAGACTCGACTCACAGCCAGCCAAAGCAAACCATCTCCGCCAGAGACCCAGCTTCAAACAAGACCGTAAGCCAAATTAATATAAAAGCTTTGAGGAAGACTGTTTTATTTATTTTTTGTTCTATTACAGATCTTAAAACAATAAACTTTTTGAAAAAAACAGCTTGTGAATTGAGGAACGGCCAACCCTCGAGATGTTTTTGAACAAAACATAATAAGAAATTTCTGTTAAAAGCATCCTTTCTTTTCAGAGAGCCAAAGGTGATAGGAATTAAAAAAATATTTGATGATTGTGAATCATCATGGTGAGTGTGTTTTTCATAGCTTTTGCACAGACTGAATTGAATTGAATTGAATTGTATAGTCCCACCAACAAATAATGCCATATTGCGACTTTTCCAGCTTCCATTGGAGGAGTTGAGACCTCAATTCTATGCCAAACAATCTCAGAGTTGTACCCAGAAGTACACAGTTGATCTATTGCTACTTTAAATGTCTTGTTGAACCCGTATTTCCTCTGTGTGTTCTTGGGCAAGACACTTTACCTTATAGCCTAGTCCGTCGGATAGGGAAGTAACCAGCTGGTCTCATGTATCGGAGTCTATCCTCCGAGCTCGTTAAAGAAAAACATAGGAATCTATTTGATAGTAAAAGTAGGACAGGTTCCCAAATTCCTATGTATCATTCCACTCTCTCTGGTGCAGCTCTAAATAACTTCTAATGTGGTTGATGAACCGTTAAACAACATTCAAGTTAACCCTTAACCCGCTACATATATATAATGGATTGCTCTTTCTTTGAATTAAGACCATTCCATTTATGTGACAAAGGGGTGTTTTGGGGGATATGACTGATCAGCAGCCAGACATTGTAAACCCTGATCAGCTTACTCGCAGGCTGATCTGGGTTTACAATGGATGTAAAGGCTATTATAGTCGTGCTTAGCTGGTTAAGGGTTGAAAGTCTTGCTATAGGAGCATTGGGGTGAACTGTTTTACCACTTATAGATGGAGCTAGGGGTGGTCTGTATTATCAGTTATAGAGGGAGGTGCTCCATCAAGAACTCGTCCATCTGTCAGTGAATCAATTACCAGTGGTCTACCTTTGATTCCCTAACCTGCTACAAGTAGTTAGTGAAGACACACAGGGACAGCTTTGTAAACATTCTCAGTAATAAAGCATAATGCTTAAGTAAATACATTAACAGGTCCAATAAGCTCACAGAAGTGGAAACATGTCTTTGTTAGATCATTAGATGTACCCAGTTCATCAGTGCAAAGATGGATCTTCGGAGAATCAATGGATGCAAAGTGGGTGCTTTTACAAAATTTATTAAGGAATTATACATAAGATCAAAAATGTATTGACTTTTAAAGAAGTGTGGGGTGAGTGTGGGAGGAGAGTATTCATATTCGTTTCTCTACGATACCAAAACTCAATACCAAAACTCGCCTTCAATATAACAGCAATAACTATGATTACTGCCATTTACCCAATCATACTAAAAATCTCATGTTAACATTATACTATAAAAACAATCTCTGGCAATTACACCAACATTATTAGATACAACAGAAACATGTTTCTTGAAACCAATCTTAACTGCTAATTATTACACCTAAGGTCAGCCTACACCAATTCATGTTCCATAGACATACATTATAGCTCATTATAGCTCTAAGCTCTGTACTGAGATCCCTAATATAAGAAGCTATATTTTTGCTTACTTGTTTTGAAAGACCTATCTTAGTTTTATCAAAAAAACGTACACAATCCATAAGTTGAGTGTTTTGAAAAAGCCGTTTGGGTCAGATGGTTTTGGGTCAGATATGATGCTGACCCACCTACTTGCATGTAGAAACAGGAGGAAAATGTAAAATATACTTCTTTTTTTTATTGTGCAACAAATTATGAATACATTGCACAAATGTATCATTTAACCTTCATAAGTTCTCTTCAAAAGTCAAATTTTAATTTTTTAGCAAGACCTTTTAGTTTAATTTGTTTAGGTACCTTGTCAACCAATCAAAATTAAGAGATTCTGTGTAATAGCTCCGAATTAGTCTGATCATAAACGTAAGCAACAGTAATGGCTGCCACTACAGGACAGACATTCTGCATTACTACCCACATCAAAGAATTTATGATTTTGTACTACCAAAACAAGAACTATCACTGAAGGTGATGAATAAGTCAAATAATGGGCCATCATTCTGTAACAATTAGGCAATCAACAATGGGTGATGAAGAGGGACATAAGGTCATCAGTTATTATGTTTATACGAAGTTTGGGAACAACCCATTCAAAATTGAGGAATTTCAAGTAATGAAAATGTGTTACGGGACACGATGTGTGTGACAAAAATGTGTTGCGTGACATGGGACGTTACGGACAACATGATTCCTATCATATTAGCCCCCGCTTTCACAGCCCCCACCCTTGGAAAACTCTGTTCCTATACTCAACAACAGTTCATGAACAGTTCTAGAACATTAAAAACCAGTTCCTGAACTGTTCTTGATTCATTGTTCTAGAACATATGTTCTTAATATGTTCTTGAACATTTTCAAGAACTATCAAAGAACATTTCAAGAACTTTAGATATTCTTGAAAGGTTCTTGGACAAGTTTAGAACAGTTCAAGAACCTTTAAATAGAAAAAAATGTTCTAATAACGTTCTTGAACAATTTCAAGAGCAAATCAAGAACAGTTTAGGAACTTCAGGGGTTCCTGAACTGTTCTTAATTTTTTCTTGAACAATTTGAAGAACAAATGAAGAACCGTTCAGGAAGTTCTTAACTCTAAGTGTTCTTAAACTTTAAGCGTTAAGCACTAATTAAGAACAGTTTAAACCCTAGAAGTTCCTAAACTGTTCCTCATTAATTTTGTTCTTGAAATTGTTTAAGAACAGTTTTAGAACATTTCCTCTATTTAAAGTTCATCAAATGTTCTTTAAAATGTGAACTAAATTCCTTTAAATAGGAAATGTAATTAAGATGTTCTTAAAATATCTACAAATGTGTTATCTTAATATGAATGTCGTTACAGATCGATTACATCTGTAGGCAAATGTAAATATACATTAAATTAGTAAGCAAGTCACAATATTAACCACCTTATAAACTATTGTGATCTTCCATTATTAGTCACACTACTTACTGATACAGCGTTTGAAAAAGGCATTACTTTTGTAATGCTTACAGGCACATGTATTATAATGAAATATGAAATTTCTTTGTTTTAAGAAGCTTGAACACACCCCAAGTATACATAGATGTCTTTTGCTGGGACATGAAAACAATTATCCATAAACTTGGTCTAAAAAGACATTTATTTTGTAGCACTTAAGTTTTGTGTTGATTAAATTAAAGTTCAAAAGTTTCAAATCTTTTGAGTATTTCCTCAAAACAACATAATTTTATTACACTATTTCCAGAACAGGTTTTGCCATAACAAACTGAATGTTTATGAATGTTGTTTAACGGCTCATCAACACAGTATAGGTTATAAGAAAAATTAAAGTTCTTGAAATGTTCTTCAATAGTTCTTGAACATATTAAGAACATGTTTTTAATGTTCTAGAAATGTTCATGAACTGTTCTTCAGTTTAAGAAAAGAGTATCGCAGGGGTTCATCTTCGTTAATTAAACTAATCTATACTAGTATTAACAAACAAATATATGATAATCATTATTGCATGAAGTTTAATATAATAACATTATATGGAGTTTAAAAGCCCACGTCTTCATTTATATTTGCAAAGAAAGTAGGTAAAGAAAATCACAAATTTTGCCATTACCTGTATTTTACTTGTAATTATATATATTTGTTTGAAAATTGCCAAATATTCATGTTTATATGCAAGAGGTTTATATATATATCAAAATACACCATATGACCACTACCATGACATGTGTAGCAAGTTTTATTAGATATTTTTTTTAGTTTAGTAGTTTGGAAAGAAAAATGGATTGTTTTACTAATATATGACACCTGAGTGTGATTCTGACAAAGATTGCAAATAAAATGCATACACCATCTTTTGAGTTTTTGGCTGGAAAATGGCAGTCCAAGTGAAGATTGTGCACCATTTAATGATTAAATGTGTTTTGTGATAATACTTAAATTACTTATTGTGTCAAAACATCTTATACATTTAATAGTTGTATTTGAAAGATGAAATTTTTCTAAATGTAGTCTTTAGAAACAATATTTTAAAATGAAACCCCTATTGTCATGTGTTTTCGCGGATTGACTTTCTTTTTTTGTTGCCGACAGAAAAATCGTAATTAGCACTGCAGATATTATTTCATTTCAGTATCATATGTAACATTTCACCAAGTATGACCAGGCCTTCTGAAGGATAAATTAATGAATTGTTCTTTAACTGTTATGTAGGTTAAATTAGTGGCCAAGGGAGTTCTAGAACTGTGCAGGAACTGTTCTGGATAGATTGTTCAAGAACTGTTCTTGAACTGTGCTTCATCTGTTCTTGAGCAGTTCTAGAACGGTGCATGAACGTTAAATGAGACAAAATTTCTAGAACTTATGTTCAAGAATAGTTCTAGAAATCATTAAATAGTTCTTGAACAGTTCCACTATAGTTCTAAAACAGTTCCAGTACAGATCGTTCTGGAACAGTTCTAGAACAGTTCCAGTACAGATCTTTCTGGAACAGTGCCAGTACAGATAATTCTATAACTGTTCTTGAACATAAGTTCTATAACTGTTCTTGAACATAAGTTCTATAACTGTTCTTGAACATAAGTTCTAGAAAATTTGTCTCATTTAACGTTCACGTACTGCTCTAGAACTGTACCAGAACAGATCAGGTACAGTTCAAGGAACAGTTCTTGAACAATCTATCCAGAACAGTTCAACAATTGTTCATGCAGTTCTAGAAAATTTCACAGGGGTACTTAACTCTGTGAAAGCGGGGGTATAATATTAATGAGATATATTACATATTTGTCTGTGATTTGTATAGGAAATACTGGGAATAGAAAAGCTATATCTACTCGTTTGCTAATTATTATCTCCCAGTGGAAGTTATTTCGCAGTTAGGAACATTGCTCGGCCTTTTCCGTCAGTGGCGGGAACGCCAAATGACGTTCCGTTTGTTTTACGGACGTCGTCGTCAGATTCCACCACTAGGAAATACCTCTTACGGAAATTAAAGAGTTCCGGTTCCACTTGTTTTGTTTGTATGACGTAACGTCGTCTTGGCGTTCTCGTGCGAACTGGTGTAAAAAAGAGCTGTTTTTTTTCTCATTTAAATCACCACAAAATATGTAATAAATAGTTTAATAACCAGTGTTTTTGAGATACCGGAAATATTTCTTGAGGGAGAGAAATTGCTCCGATATAAGAACGAGTGCTTTACTCTGGTAATTAAACTATAAATAATCCATGATGAACTACATAAAGTAACAAAGTTTCAATTATAAACTGAAATTGTTTGTCCCATTAAGGGTTACTTCCATATCTCATTTAAATTGCATTTCTCAAATTTAATAAATCAAACATTTTTAACAAGCAAACTTCACTCCACTGGAAGTGTTTATTTCCAACTATCCATTTCTTTCAGGTGTGGTTATGTGAGGATTTTATTTCTAATTACCATCAAAATGCAGCTGGTAAAGAATTTTCTGATATGGAAGATGTATCTTGCCTAACCCACGTTACATAATGACAGATATCTAGCGGATAAATAAATGCACGGATAAATAAATGCACGCATGCTCTATAAATTGAAATTGCACTCACCTTTACAGTGTTTGAAGACAACTTGACACCTGCAATCATCGCAATCACTACCCTTCAGTGTACAACCCATTCCCGGTAGGGGTGGCGGGGTAACTCTACCCTCTAATCCACCTGCCCCACCCATGAGCAGGTCAGGCCCAGGCGGAGGGGACGGGGGTTTGGAGGAGTTCTCTTCAGCCTCCAAAATCATCCACAGAGTGTTTTTACACTGAGCGAGCAGTGTACCACCGCCTTGTAGTAACACCATAGTGTCTCGTGCAACATGTGGCCCACAAACAGTCTCGTGCAACATGTGGCTCACAAACAGTCTCGCGCAAAACAGGGTTTTAAACAACCTACATTATCCTTATTTTCTTGGTTTATACTTCATATTGCTTCCCGTTTTGGAAACTTATGAATGAATTTCACAACATCAGCAACATAAACAGTTCATATTCCAATTTTTTATATATTTAATTTATCCGTCAACACTATCACAACAATTGCATCCTTCCCTTTATTCCTTGCAGGTACTTCTCTTACACTACATAACATCAATTAATTATTTATATCACTGCAACCTGTAGTACTTTTTCTGATGCTGTAACATAATTATCATTTTTTACATCACTGCAAGGTTTTCCCCTTTAATCCATATTCCTTAATTATCCCCTCAACTAGAACCTTTAAACCAGTAAATAAGTAAGGTGCCGAGTCACAATCACATAATCCTTCTCCAATTCTGTATCAACTAATAGTTGCTAATGATTTAAAACAGAACTCCACCTGCAGTAAACCTTTACTATATTCCATATGAGCTTTCACTGATATGTATTCAACAGCATCAGTACAACTATGTATAGCCCAAAGTAAATAGTGGTATGTTTAGTTCCATGTAATACTATTGTTCTGAAACAGACAAACTCATAGATGATTCCAATGTAAACTCCACACAATACATCAAAGACAATTTTCCTCCCACTGAAATCAGGTTTTATCCTCTTAGCAGAACATGACAATTGCTAGTGATTTATTGGACAAAATACCTGTAGTGGTTAAGTGTGGTCGCAGAGTTCATAATGCCCCAAAATGCAATGCCTGGCTGAGTAAATACATTATGTCAAACGTTTATAATGTTTTTGTTACTCAAAATCAATTCAGGTATACCATCATTAAAATCCAACTGCTATTTTCATTAGGGTAAACACATCCAGACTTAATGTCCTTTAAATTTCAAAATGAAGGTAAAATGACAGGTGTCCAAAACATCCAAATGACTAACACCATCAATCAAGGAAACAAAATACATTTGCCAATGTCAGGTATGTCATTTCAATCTCATTTTTATAACCTCATTGATTCTAGATCAGCCAGGCCGACATGTCAATCAGATGATACCCCAGTATTTCCTCTAATAGTAATGACTGGGCACTGTGTAAAATGTAAAAGGAGGCAAATCCAAGCAAAGGGGTAGCTCTTATAAAATTAAAAAAAACAAAACAACTTTATATCAGGGTTTAATATACAAAAGATTGAACAAATTATTGAAAAAAAATATATATATATTTGAATACAAAAGATCGAAAACTTATTGAATTTTTAAGAAATGTTATTTATTTATTTATTTATTTTTATTTATTTATTTATTTATTTATTTATTTTTTATTTATTTATTTATTTATTTATTTATTTATTTATTTATTTATTTATTTTACGGTGGGGACCGCTTCTATTAGGGAAGGCGCTACTATTAGAGGAAATACCACACATAAATTCCATGTTGCTGTCCTAAACAGCTGGTGCTATCACATGACAAGGGACATCTGCACTACAAAGTAAAACCTGATGTATACCAAATCCCAAAACAGCCATTATGATGCATGGTCATTTAGATAATGTAAATTCAATAGGTGCTGTCAAATCACAGGACAATGGTCATCAAGTATGGATCCAGGTGCTCCCTCTTGAGACAAGTACAGGCAATAAAGCACTGGTCAATATTTATCCTGATGGTCATTTCCATGTAACCCATGTGACAGTCAACAACTTACATACCACTTTACAACTCCACTGTTTATAAAGGTTTGGAAGTTTTTCGTATGAAATCATGTAAACCAACCCAATCACAAACCCAATGCCGACTGAGCACACAAATCTAAATACATAACTCCCACATCAAGACCACAATAGCTATGCCATCAAGCCTGCATGTTTTTAAAAAAAGAAAGAAAGAAAAAAGATTTTTCATATAATGGCAATTCTAAGAGTTCACCTAAATCATTCAGAAAAAAACAAAAACCTTCACTTGAATATATTGAGAAAACAATGTTTCCAAAAAAACAATTATTGTGTTAATGCCATGCTCTACATTTTCCTCAGCACCTGAGATTTGTAATTCAGTTAAAAAAAGACACTCTTAGGCCAACAAAATTAATAGTTCGTTTCCGCTAACATCTTGAAAAAAAATAGGGTAGGTAGGTACTAGGCATAACTTTTTTTCTTTTTTTTCCCTACGCGATATAAAATAGTAGGACTTTAGGTTACTTTTTTATGTATTTCAATACAGGTTGTATTAAAACATACTTTATTGAATTTAATAAATGAATATATACAAGTTCAAAAAAGAGTTGTCTCTTTTAGTTGTCTCTTTTAATTTCACCCTAAAATAAACATCAAAATATTTAAAAAAAAAAAAAAAAATCCATAACCTTTCAAACAAGTTCAATTTTAAATGAGCTAGATCAGGCCCCAGTATCACGAAAAAAGTTGAGATTTAAATGACTCAAAATTTCTTTATCAAATAGCAACCAAAATAATAGATATTCTTTTACATTATATAGAAAATGAGGGCCTCCTCTGGCTATATTTTTCTTTTTGTCACCACTTTCTCCAAGTTAAAGAATTAGGAGCCTAGACTAGAATTCATTTAAAAGTAGGATTCCTGGAACTACTTACACCTTAAATGATAAATAGAAATTTGCTTTAAATCTGTATTTATACATATTATATTTTTTTTCTTTCCACCAACATGTATTTGTAAAGGACATGTTTTCTTATTGATTATGTAAAAAAAAAATCCGAAATTTTGTACCATCCGAACTACTATGACACTGCATTTTTACGGCCCGAACATTTCACAAACATTCAATCAAAATACCATCAATTACAAACTTTTTTCATGCATTAATGTGTTTTGAATGACAAAAATGGTATTTCTTATCAAAGAGGAAAGAAAACACAACCCTAATAGCAGGATAATGTAATTTTATGTCAATAATTGTGACAAACTGCCCATACTAAGCCAGGCAAAATATTCAAACTTATTGTTTCAATGTGTGTATAACACATTTTAATTACTTTTTTGCAAGTGTTTTCACAGTTCACAATACACATGGGAGTATTTTGTCTTGAGGATCTTGAGATCAAGTAAGATTTTGGGGATTTTTTTTTTAGACGGGCCCCGACGGCCTTATTGTCAGTAAAATGAGACAGGCCCGGAATGGATTTCGAGTATCCTACTTTTCGAGCACTGAGCAGTAAACTTGTTGCCATGTCGTTAAAATTAAGGACAACTCGACAGATCTGACAACGATTTTTTCGAAAAAACATTGTCACCGTGTGGACACCTCATCGGCAGACGCTTAATTGACATGCGTTTCAAGTATCGGGATGACTAATTACCGGAAAGATTTATATTATGCGGAAAGATAGAAAAGAGCAAAAACGATCGAACACATTTTTTGTTACAAAAACGGTGAAAAAAACTGTAGGGTCGGCGGAAAAAAATAGGGTCGGTCAGGTTAGCAGAAACAGAGAATTCATTTTGTTTGGCCTTACCACAAAATATTGACTAAACTGTAAAAATATCATAAACACGAATTTCATTGAGTGAAAGACAATTAGATGAACACAAACACCTTCATCATAACAAATTGCAGGACATATTATATGCTTGTACCGTATTTGTCAGCCTATAGCGCGCATGCGCATATAACGCGCACCCCGACTTTGGGCCTGAAATCCTTGGAAAGAAAACTTTTTGTTATGTATTGTAGCGTAAACCGAGCATAAAAAACATGTGTTTTCAATTTCAGGACAGCAGAGCGCCATTTTGAATCGCTGACCAAAGAGAAAATGTAAAACAAATTTTAATTGGCTAAAACAAGCTGCATGTTAGACTGTGTTTTTTTACTCAAGTGTAAATAAGCTTGTACTGTTGAGTGTTCTTTTGTTGTTTACTCAAGTTTCAATAAAATAAAAATCCCCACGCCCGTGTTCAACTTTTATTACGATCATATTAAATTTATTAATCTGGCGTTGTATGACTGGTGTTGTTTCCAGGTTATTACCTCTTGCTTGTCAATTTGAAGGTGTTGACAATTTGAAGGTGTTGACAGTTTGAGAGGTTTCTCGAAATGAGATGCATTGTCTTGTGGCATCACCTATTAAACGCATTTTCCTAACACATTGTGTCAGCACCTACTCAAACTTCTGAAGTAATCAAGGACAATTAAGGAATTGACATTTTTCTGCGTACATGTATTGTTACATGTTTGTTTAATAATCACCATAGTCATCGTTGTTTGCGGTCAGATTAGCAAAAACCAAACACTTCACACATTTTCCCAGTCAATTAAACCCTTTATGAATAATCAAGATTTTACGTTGTCAAAATTCAGACTTTAACAAATAAATATGTGCGGTAAATGTACCCGGTAGTCGTCGTTACGAAGAAAACATAATATTCTATTCTATTCTACTCACGGTAAACCCGTCTACGTAAAACGGAAACCACAGCCTCGTTATCATTTCACTTTGCCGATTGATGTAAATATGATATTTTTCAACATTTCAATGGTATTTTCTCAACAATAATCAACATAATCACATGGTAAAGTTTGATTTTATTATTTTTATTGATAATAAGCATATAGCATTTTATTGAAACAATAGAAACAAGCCAACTTTTGTTCGATTCAATCTCTCTAGTAAACAGCCGGTCTTGCAACTTTTTGAAACCCACAAAACTTCTCGTCTTGGCTGAAGAAAAAAAAGTAAAACATCACTTGTTGCTTAAACCGCGCACCCCAACTTCAGCCACAGAATCTGGGGTAAAAAAGTGCGCGCTATAGGCCGAGGAATACGGTATGTATTCCACATATTCAGACATTTGAGTAACTGTCTAGACTAAACAAAAACTTATCTGTGCCTTAATTAGAAAAAAATAATCATCTGTATAGTGCACCTTTTCCAGAAACAAGTGATTAATTCAATGGAAAATTAACACATAAAAGACACATTCACTATGAACTAAATTGCATAGCGATAGTAAATGACAGACTTGATGATGAGGCAGTAATACCTGAGGAGCTGCCAACACACACCTGAGATAAGCACCTGAACCCTCCACATGCATGTTTTTTAATTAACATATTTAACCACTTTGTAACATATTTAACCACTTTGTAACATATTTAATAACATAAAACCATTTCTAAGACTTGACCACATTAATGATCCTCCTCCACTTGTCCACATGACAATATCCAACGATGATGATAATGATACTGATATGACTGTATCCACTGAATCAATGATAATTCATCTTTTCTTTTTTGTAATGAACTATATGTATATATAATAGCTCCAACAGATTTGAGGTTTTATGACTGAGTCTAGACACATCGCACCTGAGTGTAAAACTGCATGACATACTGGTAATAAACCCAGTTCATCCACAATTCTCAGCAAGCAAGACCAAGTCATAGATTTTAATATGACTTACAGTGAGTGTTCTAATTTTTTTTTACATCCAGAATATAATCATGCAGGAGACACAATTTCTATTTAAATAAAATAATTTTAATCACTACTCCTGTTAATGTTTTTTATCGGGTGATTTAAATTAAGTATCCGATTATAATCCATGTCTGGCTTTTGCACTTCCAGAAACAACTCCTGTGTGGTGCTGCTCAACACAGCTGTGGCCAGAACACAATGAAGAAGATAAAGACGCCAACATCACATTTAAAATTCACCAGAATTTGCTGCAGCGGGTGACACGTGCATTTAATCACAGTTATCCCTAGCGCCTGCACCTCACATGAGCAAAGAAAATACCAGAAATGCATATGAAAATATCAAATATCAAATTTGATAACTATCAAAAAACGTGTGTGTATGTGTGTGTGCATGTGTGTTTGTATATATACATTGGTATTTTTTTTTACTTTTTTTACTGATGGATAGATGAAAACTTCATTCAACAGTATTGCAATGATATCATCACCAACGCAGACCATGTGACTCACAGTGCTGAAATATACATATTTCAGATGTTTCCAATCTGGAGTGGATCCAGCATAATGCACCTCGTTCTGCTGCAGACGCAAAATGCATTAAATATGACCACAAACATGCAGATGTTGCATCCAACAATGTTAAACTGTTTTTATTTAATTTCGATGGTTATTTCTGATTCATAAAACAGACAGTTCACGCAATATGTGCGATAATTATAACAAGACTAGTACAGATTCTGATGAGGGACCGCTAGAATGAATACACTGAAATTACAGAATCTGTACCACTATCCATTGATTCTCCGAAGACCCGATTTTTTTAATTTCATTTAAATGCCACAGCAGATCTATCATAAATTCACCAAGTGTCTGTTTGTGCCCTCAGGGTTTAAAATTAACACAAACATTACAAAATTTTCTGAGAAGACATTTTTGGAGAGAAGTTCATGAGCATTCCAAGATAAATATTTACCAGATTAATCAACTGTATGTCATTTTGTGGTATAGCTGTCAATGGTGGAGCAATACCCTGAAAGTTCTCTCACTCTGCCCATCCATCACGCATGTAGTCAGACCTTCAGCTTACAACATTCCACCTCCACTGTTATTCATCATATCAGGCATACATTTTTATCTTCTTTCACAAAAAAATATTTACATGTGCATGTTTTTGTGTGTTTTTTATCTGGTTAAATTGATGGATTGAAAGCGAACTTCCATGCAGATTCAGCTTTATATCTCTGACTAGCTTGTCTGACTATAATCACTTCATTTAAGCATAAGATCTTTTTCTGATATCCTCTTCTGAAGACTGGTATCAAAATATAAACACATTTATAATTACAAATGCGCATAGTTTTCATTTTGCTCAAGGGTTAAGTTGCAACCAGTTAGCAGCTACCCTTCCATGAAATATTCAAGCTCTAGATTTTGTTTACAGCTGCTTTTGCTCTTAGCGCCTAAATGAAGTTCAACAAGAAATGTCACCAATGGCAAATGTGCCCGAAACTTCCAACTCATTTGACCTCCAAGTGTGACCTTGACCTTTGAGGTACTAACCTGATTCATGCACGTGACACACTTTCTCATTTTGGTAAACATGTGTGCGAAAATTCGTGGAAATCCCTTCAGTACTTCCATTGTTTCAGACGGAAGGACATCCGGACAAACGGACGGACGAACAGACGTTGTGATTACTAATGTCCCCTCCCTTCGTGGGGCATAAAAAACTGTTCACATGCTCACAGTATCCCATATTCAGTCAATGACAACCATATCCAGTGACAGACAGCATGAGCCAAAGATGATGTCCTTTACATAACATTATGAAAAACAAAGACATAACATATAACTTTTAAAATTATCCAATCAAACAACTGCGTTTACGATAATCAACACTAGGATGTCTTTTAACTTGCCAAATGTCTTATTACTGATGATGTAAAAACAAAAACACAAATCTGATAAAAATCACTTTCAAACAACAGCAAGCCTACAACCGACCCTAAGAAGTCTTTCAACTAGTCACGACCTTATTACATATCTTGAAACAAAAACAACAACAACACAAATCTGACTGAAGTATCCAACGCACACTAAAGAATGGAGCACTAAAGAATGTATTCCAAAACAACTGGATTCACTCTAACATGGCTTCCAATACATCATATTTTCTTTTAGTCACTAGAAAAAAAGGTTACTGGGCAAAGCTTAGATCAAAGAAATAATCTCACTCTGACAATATATATATATATATATATATATCCTTGGTATTCCTGCAGTGTCCCTTCCAAACAAGTACAGACAAAGCTACGTAATCCAGCATTCAGTCTTAACATTAGTGTTATCCCATTTAACTTGAACACAATTTCACATATGTCACCATTTTTCAATGACCATTCAAAAGCAAGTAATGATGACCATGTGTCCTTGTAATTTGCATAAAATATGCAGACTGTTTTACAATGTCCATTCTAAGTGTGGACGAAGCTATTAATCGACATTCATGTTTTGGCCGTTTTCTAATGTCCATTCAAAACCTAAGTGCAGACGGCCATTGACAAGCTATGCTTTAGAGCAAATAATTGGATGGTCTGCATGTCATCCATCTGTAATGCCACCCCCACAGGGATCAATTTCTCCTCATTGTTACACAGCCAATAATTAAACAATAATGGATCTGATGAGCATTTCCAATTTAGGGACTTAATTAGGTTACTCCCATTACACACACACTCATTTCACAATGATGTTGTCACTATTGCTCAGGTTCTTTTCGTGTTGTTTTTTGCAATTTGTTGTAATTATTTTTTTCACTTTTCTTGTTCCATCTGTCACACACTAACTCATTATGCCTCTCTTTTTTAACAACTTGTTTTGTTTTGTATTATGATTGTATTGTTATAACCTGCCTGGAGCAGAACATGCATTCTCACTGAACACAATATTGATCCTATAAAGAAATGGATGCCTTTGGGGGCGTAGGAAGATTAATTACTATTAAATTGTTTAATTCTCTTGAGTATTTGCTTTTCATTATTATTATTACTATTATAATTAGTTAGTAGCAGTATTACTGACTTATCGTTTATCCCTCGTTTTTGTGTGTTTTTTTTGCATATTATACCTCTAAAACGCTTGTGGAGAGTTTTTTTCTAAGTCGGGCTTAGTAACTGGCAAGTGTATTTTCTCTAGTGATGGGCAATAGGAAATTACAATCGATCATCGGTTACAATCGGTTGGATGTAACCGATCAATCATTGGTTATAATCGGTTAGTCTGTATGAAGTACAGTACAGCTCATGCGAAACCCACACTTTACTCTTTCACATCGAGTGAGGAGTTTACAAATCGTGTAATTACGCGGAGTTTCGATGATAAAACTACTCGGAGTGGGAATCAACTACGCGAAAAGCTCTCAGCGTAATTACGAAACAATACTTAGACAAACTCGGAGTTCGCCGAGTCAAAACTGCAAAGGTAAAACTGCAACTTTTTCTAATTGCAATCATTTTAATGCATAATTATTAAATAACTTTAGAAAAAATCGTAGCAGAAGACAATTATACTTTTGTTTTGGAAAAGCGGATGTGGTAAAATTCGAATGCCCGGATTATGTATACTGGGTCACAACAGTTATATGGCTGTTCCTATTACCGGCTTCGCAGTGAATGAACATATATTTCAATCAGTAATTATTATGCTGGAAATCCTGATTATATTTTTAAATAATCGTTATTTGAAACAAATTTTTACTATTCTGCTGTTTATTATTAATACATCAATGGGTTCTTTAATCAGAAAAAAATCAGAAAAAAAATTCTGAGTTACAAACCTGTTGTTAGTGCCGTCTTGTTAAAAGATACATACATGGCCAAGGATTATGTGTATTTATGTCGGTTGAAGAACTGACTTTTGGACAACAGAAACGAACAAAACTTGTGATTAAATGCATTAAAAGTTTGAAATTTCCAAATTTATTCATTGTATTTATCAGTCGAGTCAACTTTGCACAGAAAAACACTGATCCACGCGGCACTGGATACGACCAAACTCGGCGAATCGAGTAAAGTGTGGGTTTCGCTTGAGCTGTACTGTATAACATGTGTATGTTAATCTGAGTGTCAGGCCTTGAACTTAGAATATTTTTTGTTTAAGTAGGTATTCTTTCCAGTCTTGTTTCTTATGCCATTGTTATGTCATTATATAATCAGCAAATGTGTTTATTTGTGTATATGCTCATTTTCACAAGTGTAATCAGGTTTATTTCTGTTTTTAACATTAAAGTGCATTTTTACATTTTACTGATGAGCAATTATAAACTTTCATAACTGATCATCGTAATCGGATGCCTAAGTAACAATGATCCTGAATAACCGATGACCCTAAGAAACCAATGACCCTAAATAACCACGATCCTAAGTAAACGATACCATGATCCTAATAACCGATGACCCTAAGTAACCGATGACCCTAAGTAACAGATGACATTAAGTAACGATGACCGACCCTAAGTAACCATGATCCTAAGTAAACGATGATCCTAAGTAACCGATGACTCTAAGTAACGATGACCCTGACCCTAAGTAAGTAACCAGTGATCCTAAGTAACCATGATCCTAAGTAAACGATGATCCTAAATAACCGATGACCCTAAGTAACCAATGACCCTAAGTAACCGATGATCCTAAGTAACCGATGACACTAAGTAACGATGACCCTGACCCTAAGTAAGTAACCAGTGACCCTAAGTAATCGATGACCCTAAGTGACAGATGACCCTAAGTAACCGATGATCCTAAGTAACCGATGACCCTAAGTAACAATGACCCTGACCCTAAGTAACCGATGACCCTAAGTAACCGATGATCCTAAGTAACTGATGATCCTAAGTAACAGATGACCCTAAGTAACAATGACCCTGACCCTAAGTAACCGAGGACCCAAAGTAACCGATGACCCTAAATAACCGATGATCCTAAGTAACTACCATAAGTCTTTCTTCTTCATTATGTTATTACCAAAATGCAGGATACCGTATACACCCCCACCCCCTCTCATCCCCAATAAGCAACAACAATAAAAAACATTACAATATTGTCTAGTTTAGAGAAAAATAGTGACGTACCGATTAATCGATTGTAACTGATCATCGGGCTATATTATACAGCATCCGATAAAACAGACCTCAGATGGATGACTGCAGAACACTGCCCTACAGTCAGGAACACAATTATATATATCTATTTTCCAAATTACTATTATCTATATTTGTGTGGGTTAGTTTCCTTATTATTTAACTTCCCTGTCATTAAACTGTCATATATAGTACACCAAGTAGAACAATCAACTCAAAATTTTCCTCTACAAGATAGCTGAGGTAAACAACAATGCAAAAACAAAGGTGGATGAGACATGTTATGGCAACATCCAGAAGTCATGAAATTGATTCTAGCCAGAACTGTTTTTTGTAATAGGTATTCTCCTCTGACCAGTCCTGTGGATAAGATAGGAAACAAACCCGTGCACACTCTTACACGCCAACCCTGTAGTTTTCCACTTGGTTATGCAACAGAGGAACTACAAACCTTTGAATTACGGACACACTGTAAGTAAAGTGTTCCGATTTCTGGACAAATTATCGGTCTGACCTACAGGGTAATGAGCATAATTCTCTGGCTTACTTAGAATTTAAAGTAAGCTTTACCAGATTAAAAGACATTTGACATTCAATGAAGTTTCTGAGTATATAGCTGAGAATGTTTCTTTGGTGTTTGAAGTCAAATTTTAGGCGATGTATGATGGTAGACTTTTTGTGGTTGAGGCAGACCATCCACTTATTCCTGGGTAAAACCAGTAATGTATACCTCCCGCCATCTGCAAAAATCGACACTTTCTCACAAATTGAGCTCTCAGTGGGATTCGAACCTGCAGCGGTGAGAGGCGAGAAGGTTTACAACGCAACATGCTTTTAAGGGAACAGCAGACCATATTCTATAGAGATAACTGATGATTATACTCTTTCAGACATAGTCACATACTGCAAACCCACAAAAATACAGAAATGTTTAAGAGCTTTGTAATCAAAAAGACAAAAACAAACTGCATAATGTATTATGCCATTTGTCCATTGATGTGTCTACATATAAAATATATAATGAACCAAGTAATGATGAGCGTCGTTTATAATGTTTTATTAATTTTGAAAAAACAATTAAGGTAACGAGGAACTCCAGATGTTTTCATGCAACATGTTTCTAATTAGTTTTCAGTACATACATAATTCTTTCTCAATCTACAAAACACCATATTGTATGCTACACATCATGGCATTTTTTTCCAAATGGAACCAGGAGCCGTGACATTCTAGCTCTGAAATTGATGCCAATCAAACATTATCCTAACAACTGTTAACCTACAGCCAGTGCCATATCCAACAATACCCCAGACATTTGGAGACAATAAACATGCCTGTAGTGTTCTGTACATACCATCTGTCAGACTGGAGACAGACAGGGGTACAACACATGCTATACTGTCAATCATTCAGATTGGAAATGAAATGGGGTCCCCTGTTAACACATCATATTAGGTTATATTGGGACAGCAACCTCAGAGGGAGATGAAATGTGTCAGATAGCGATCGAAACCCACGCAGGGCAGAGGTCTGCAGCTCTAAGCCAAGGCCTTATCCACTGTGCAGCTCTAAAGTCAAGGCCTTATCCACTGTGCAGCTCTAAAACCAAGGCCTTATCCACAGTGCAGCTCTAAAGTCGGGCCGTATCCACAGTGCAGCTCTAAAGTCAAGGCCTTATCCACTGTGCAGCTCTAAAACCAAGGCCTTATCCACAGTGCAGCTCTAAAGCAAAGGCCTTGTCACTGTGCAGATCTAAAGCCAAGGCCTTATCCACTGTGAAGCTCTAAAGCCAAGGCCTTATCCACTGTGAAGCTCTAAAGTCGGGCCTTATCCACTGTGCAGCTCTAAAGCAAAGGCATTGTCCACTGTGCAGCTCTAAAGCCAAGGCCTTATCCACTGTGCAGCTCTAAAGCCAAGGCCTTATCCACTGTGCAGCTCTAAAGCCAAGGCCTTATCCACTGAGCAGCTCTAAGCCAAGGCCCTATTCACTGTGCAGCCCTTGGGTCAAGGCCGTATCCACTGCGCAGCCCTAAAGCCAAGGGCTTATCCACTGTGCTATCTCTGGCATTACTGGAGAGTTGGGACCTCAATCTGAACACAAAAGGTGACATTTGAAACAAAAAGATTGATTGATTGACTGAATTGGAATTTATAGTCGCACCAACAGCTAAGGTCATATGGCGACTTTCCAGCTTCCATTGGTGGAGGAAGAACCCAGGTGCCCCTCCGGGCATTTTTCGTGCACGGGCGGTCACCTGGGTAGAACCACCGACGTTCCCCAAGCCAGCTGGATAGCTTCCTCACATAAAGATTCCTAGGCCCCTGAGGGATCGAACCTACAGCGGTGAGGGGCGAAACAAAAAGAAGACTACAAATTCTTTTAATTAATCGATTCCCAAGACTTAAATGCAACTATTTAAGAAGTGAGACAGTTTAACCCTTAACCCGCTAAGCATGATTATAATAGCCTTTGCGTCCATTGTAAACCCAAATCAGCCTGCGAGTAGCTCGCAGGCTGATCAAGGTTTACAATTTCTGTCTGCTGATCAGTCATTTTCCTAAAACATCCCCTTTGCCACATAAATGAAATAGTCTTACTTCATAGAAAGATCAGTCCTTTATATACTCTGTAAAAGAAGTTTTGGACCATGGCAGTGTTCACACCCGTACAATGATCGCTGAACCATGACATTCGACCATAACCCTTATTAGCTCAGTTGATAATTCACAATAGATCAACAATCAACAATAATTATCGTTTACAATGCAAGTTTGCGAAAAAATAATAATCTTTTTATTGGTTATTCGAATGTGTCTGTAACTGTTACTTTGTATGGATTTTGCAACATTTTTTACAGACCCTTTGTGTGTTCGCGATATTTTTTTAAAATCAAATCTTGTTTGGAATTTAATGTTTCTGGTACCAAATTAACCAGGTAGAGTAGACCTTGGTTATTAAAAAAAATTAAATTTTGTCCACGGGTTTTATTTTTATATGACTTTATATACCCTGGTCCAAAACTTTTTTTACCGAGTATATATATGTAGCGGGTTAAGGGTTAACAATCATGAATCAGATTCACATAACAACGACCCTTTTTTTTCCACTTGTATTTAAATTCCTAACTTTGAATACGCCACGGGCTGCAAAAACTAGCAGAAATAAGTGACTTCAGTAGCTCAAAGGGTAAGGCCTCGTAGTTTAGACCTATAAACCTCTGCCCTGCGTGGGTTTGCTCCTGGCGGAAGTAATATGTCTGATCGGAGACTTCAACTTTCATCTCATCTTCTTCTGAGGTTGCTGTGCCAATATAACTTAAGGCAAAAAAAAAGGTTTGTTTCTGGTCTGGACCGACCAACCCTATTTTTAAGACCAAAACCCTAAAATTTTTAGGGCACAAAAAAATAAATAAGTTTAAGGTTTTTAAGGCATGTAAGTGTTGTGCAACACTCATATCAATATGTTCAAGAAAACATGCTAGTAAATGTTCTTGATTTGAACTGGGGGGGAAAAGATCAGAAACAGACTTCTTTCTCTTTTTTTGGCCTAACATGGGTAATAGGAACATTAAATCCAATATGATTTCATTTTAAACAATATCCAGAAAATAATGACAGCAGACAAATCTAGCAATTTCATCTGTTTGCTCAGCACTGCCAGTAATATCTTCATAAAGATTGACAAAGAAACCTCAGAAAAGAATAAACTGCAGAACTGTTGATAAATATATTCCCTACACAAGACATGATAGTGATTTATTTTCAGGGATAATAAAAAGTGAAATGTTCCTTAGGTATAATCTAGTGGTGCACTGTGATTCTAGTTTCTTTATGTTTTGCACACATAAAAACAATGCGCTAGCTGCCAGACATCTTGCATGTCATCGTATCCATAACCTCATTATAAGCATGTTTAATGGCACTTTTGTACTCCATTAGTTGTCAGGCAAACTGTGTTGTGTGATGAAGCTTCATATGATTCATGAGGGGATATTTTGACTGAAGACATTCAAAACTCAAGTTTACAGTACATGATTTTACCAAAACCTGCTCGAAGACAGGGTAGGAAAACTTGTTTGAGTTTCTCCTCTTACGTAATATTTGAATGTTCAAACTGATAAATTGTTAAATAATTTATCTGAATTTCTACTCGTCCTGCAACAATGAGCAATGATCATGGCCAGCGGGACGAGTGGATTTTTCGTGCCCTGGAAGGGATGACATAATTGATTAGACAGCCAATTTCGGTTCTAAGATCAGTATCAATTGTTGAACTAACTGGAGAAGAAAAAAACTTACAGAAAAAACAATAACAGCTGCAGTTCTTTCATCACCAAACATAAGTCACTCTCTAGATTAAACTGCAGATTATCTGAAACAAAGGAGACTGGAACCTTTGTTTACTTTTATACTCGAGATAAGAGAATTTGTCAGACTGGCACTGAGTGATATGGAGAAGAAGTACATGAAGTGTAGATTATGTATACAAACTCGAAACTCTAGATTCTGCACTTCACTATTTTACTTTATCAATTCCTGGAATGCCTAGATTATTATGAAAAAGGGTGCAACTAATCAAATAACATCGTTTTCCTGCCAGAGTACATAGCCTATAACAACACATAAATACAAATATACAAAAGCCACAAAGTAAAATTAAAATTTATGTTCACCTATAAAATTGTAATTGTTTGTCTGCAATATTTAACGAACAAACAAACCTCAGTTAGATACATTTCTTTAGTGTGTAAGTTGTTCAGTACCACTCATATGATACTTGTATTTAATTTAAATTATATGCAAAACATGAAGAAAAGCATTTAAATAATAATTGTACCCATATTTTTTGTTCTTGAAGTACTTTCTTTTAAAGGGGCACGTGGTAATCTTGATTTCAGTTTAAAACTCACAGCGTCCTAGGGCTAACTATTAAAGGGGCACTTGACTATTGTGATAGTATTACTAATTGTAATACTAAGTATTACTAATTGTAATACTATATTGTAATACTATTACCATTGAGATATATTACTGCAATACTATTACCATTGAGATATATTACTGCAATACTATTACCATTGAGATATATTACTGCAATACTATTACCATTGAGATATATTACTGCAATACTATTACCATTGAGATATATTACTGCAATACTATTACCATTGATATATACTATTGCAATACTATTACCATTGAGATATACTATTACCATTGAGATATACTATTACCATTGAGATATACTATTGCAATACTATTCCCATTGAGATAAACTATTGCAATACTATTACCATTGAGATATGCTATTGCAATACTATTACCATTGAGATATACTATTGCAATACTATTACCATTGAGATATACTATTGCAATACTATTACCATTGAGATATACTATTGTAATACTATAACCATTGAGATAAACTATTGCAATACTATTACCATTGAGATATACTATTGCAATACTATTACCATTGAGATATACTATTGCAATACTATTATCATTGAGATATACTATTGTAATACTATTACCATTGAGATATACTATTGCAATACTATTACCACTGAGATATACTATTGCAATACTATTGGGCAAAATTGAATTATTACAACTACCCTATGAGATTCAACTATAACAAAGAAGCAGATGAAATAATCATCCACAGAGAGGACAATTTCGAACAGTGTGTTCGTGGCCATATTTGTTGTAACTATGTGACATATAGTGACTTCTAAAAGACGGAACATTCAAAATAACCTGCGATATGATCCAGTCAAGTAGTTGATGTCCAAGACAAACAAAATACTCACCAAAATAAACTTTTAAAAAAAATATTTGTTAATACAATATTTCAGCATTACAATAAATAATTTACAAGCATTCTAGTTTTAGATTCCTAAATTGTGCATGTTTAACAACCAATCGTCCAGTCTTTTAGTAGTCACCATTAATTTTACAACTTTGGGAATCCCCAAATATATAATCAATAATACTACCACTCTAGGTCATAAATGAATCAATGCGTGCATCTGCTTAATTTTTCAAAATGGCTATTTTTAGGAGAGGAAAACACAACTTAGAAGACATAAAAATACACAAATAAGGTAATTAATCAGATTATTAAATGAAATATATACTGACTATTGTAACTATCGATAGTTCAGCAAACTAAAGGTGATAGTAATCGATAGTTCAAGTTGCTATCGATGCATTTCTATTGGGATGACCACTATTACAATACATCGATAGTTTGATGTATTGTTACACCTCTACAGCGTCCCATAAGTTTTCTAGAATTGCATGTTTGCAAATCATTATTAATAATTATTTAACCCTTGCCCACTATGAAAGTATAGTGGACTGTCCTTTCTTTGAATTTGGACCGTTCCATTTATGTTACAAAGGATGGTTTGGTTAAATGACTGATAAGCAGCCAGACAGTGTAAACCCTGATCAGACTGCGAGTTACTCGCAGGCTGATCTGAGTTTACACTGGCTGCAAAGGCTGTTGTAGTCACCCTTAGCAGGCTAAGAGTTAAATATTTCAAAGCAAATTGTTTATGCAGTCTGATAAATACTTTAACATTTGTCATGTCTGTGTGTTCCTTTAAAATATATGTTATATAAATGTATAACATCCAACACCAACAAGTTTATATTTTATTTACCAATGTTTCGGCGCAATGCTTTTATCAAGGTGAAATAACCAATAAACACCAGACGTTAGGTAACGTTGACATGATGTTACGTGACGTTAAGCGGAATATTTTGCAATAGCTATTAGCCCTACTTACATATGACATAAAAGTAAATCTAACGTGGTTTATGAAAATACTCAATGCTGATTGGCCATTGAGCAGTTTTTGAAAAAGCTATAGAAACCTTGGACGTCACGTCCTTCAACCGTTAGAATGTCATTTTAAATGATTTTCCACGTCGGAAACATCCAAAACAATGATTACTTTATTTTTAGGCAACGTTATGTTTTAACAACACATTGAACTTGTTAGAAACACGATAAAGCTGTAAATTTTCTTCATTTGGTGCTGAGAGATGGACATACAATGTAAGTTGTGAGAATGTGTTTGTATTATGTTCAATTTCTCGAAAATGTGGGTATAAAGTACATAACAATCCATGTCAGATAAGAAATAAAATATTTCCAGCGGGTTTATATTGTGCGAGATCAATACCTGGTGATTGGGTCTTGAAACACATCGAAACCGTGGGCCTATGGCCCTTGGTATCGATGGTTTTCAAGTCCTGCCCACCAGGTTTTTTATCTAGGACAATATAAACCCGTTGGAAATATTTTATTTCTTAAATACAAATTATACAAATTAGCGTTAACAGATCAAAGATACATAATTTCCTATACAGATTTATTTTATTTTTATATGTTAACATTCTGTATACCTTGAAATGCATGAAAACCTTTCAGAAAATATTCTTACTAATTTGTCAACTTTCAGAAAATAGCATGATTAATGAGTAAAATAATAAACAAAAGTGCAAACCTTTTATAAATAATGTCACAAATAGCATTGTCATTATCTCTGCTCTATCATCTAACTATGGACAACTCTACAATTAACTCAGCCGATGTTTGAATTTGACTCACAACCATGGGTCATAAAGCACCTATTAAAGCCACGAAAAGTGCACTGTTATGTCACCAGACAGTCCAAGGAAGTTAATTGATGCAAGTTGCCGATTGTATAGAACAGCCAAGGTAAACAAAGTCAACAATGGGGAGATGTGACTTGGTGATAATTTTACTATGATACACTGGTAACTAAATTAGCACCTCAGAAGAATAATGGAGTAGGAAACCAAGCCTGACCTTTACCACACAATGCCTAGTATGGTACAAATGTATGGTTTACTAGTACTTGTTTGAATTCTATATAAAGAAAAAGAAAATGAATAAATAGGATAAGGGTCGAACAGCTATTTATATTTTTGCTTGTCTACAGAAGACTTACTAATCCTGATATATTCAGTAAGCTGAGAAAATGCATTTTTATTTTTAAATATTTTCTGCTTTTTCTAAAACTAGAAGTACTTAGTTTTGAGAATCATTCAAATTGCATAATACTAATTTCTCATGCAGTAAAACTATTGTGGTCATTATTATTTAGATGTGTTTATATTATTTGTCATATGTTGTGCATTGAGTAAGAATATGTGTAGTCATGTACAGTTTTGAATAATATACATTTTGGCTGGTTATTTACTTTTTTCTTTACTAAAATATGTTATTTTGAATTAAATCAAGTGCTAAAGAGTGTTGATTGTGTTTAACTTTCACTTTAACAGCATGGAAAGTTTCTTGCAAGATTGCCACGTGCCCCTTTAAAGTATGAATAATCAACTTTTTAACAATAAACACTTTACACTGGGCAATGCAATATTTTAACTAACATGTATGGGTTTAAAGTTGCTTTACCTCGCTTTTAACCCTTATCCCGCTACATATATATATGGACTGTTCTTTCTTTGAATTAAGACCATTCCATTTATGTGACAAAGGGGTGTTTTGGGGGATTTATAGAAACATACAAAGGCTGTTATAATCGTGCTTAGCAGGTTAAGGGTTAACAATCTTTCAGATATATCACGATGGTGTCTACTGTGGCAGTGAGCTCAATGCTCAAATTTATAGTGCTGCCACACTGGAGTACCACGCCATAGACAAATAGCACGATAACCCACCCAGGCATTATAGTGACACCGGTTTCACCAGTCCTACAACTACCCTTTATATGCTTAACGTCACGCAAGGAAGCTACTGGTACCACCGTTATGAAGTCTCTGGTTTGATCCAGAATGAACCCAAGGGCTGCTGCATGCAAGGCAGACGCCTTACCAAGTCACCACTGCTTGGTTTTGTTTGTATGGTGTTTTACGTCATTTTCAACGCATGTAAGGTTATATATGACGGTCGATTTTTTGTGGTGGAGGAAGACCATCCACTTTTCAGGGTAGAACCAGTAATGTACACCTCCCGTCATCCGTAAAAATCGATACTTCATCACTTACAATCCAATGGCATTCAAACCTGCAGCGGTGAGAGGCGAAGGTTTACAACGCAACGTTGTTACACCGCAGCTTGGACAAGACAAACATTCAACAAACTAAGTGAACAAATGTATATGTGCAGTTATTATGAATTGTGGAGTCTCAGTACAGTTCAGCTTCTAATATGTAAACTAATGCAGTGGCAACCTCAGAAGGAGATGAAGCAAGTGTAGTCCCTTCAAACATCTAAGGTCGGGGTCCCTACTAACAATGGACAGAAATCAATCGCTGCATACATAAAATGTTATTCTGTTTCACACATTAGGATAACAAATACTTGAATAGAGGTGACCATCTTACGCATGAAACCAAAGTGGTAGGCATTGTTATGTTATATATTCAGCTATAGAACACTGTAATACCTATATCTAAGGGCTACAACTCTATCACTAATTAATCCCAAACATATTACAGTGACTTCCCTTTTCCAATTTTACTGTGCCAGCTTACCATCAAAGTTAATTTGCCAGTTCTTCATGTCTAGATGGATATATATGCAAAACGATTATAAATCTTTAATATTCTTATGATTAAACGTGATTTCCCAATAATTTGTGCACTTATTTCTGTATAATATGGGGTGATGGAATAATAGATCATTCTGGATGGGGTTTCTTACATATGGGATTTTGGGATAAGATGTGATGCAATATATATAACTAAAATGTTAATGAGAGAAATCAGAAAAAGGCAGCCATCACCATTTTCATCCATGACAGTTATGGCACATGATGAAGGAGATATGACTTCCAAGCTGAAGTTAAAGGGAATGTAGCGACACAGCCAAACCATCTGATTATTACGAGTTCTGAAAAACTTGAATAAGGGTGAAAGAATTATCAAAATCAAATGATAAACAAAAAAGATATGATCATTGGAAGTTTTTTTTGGAACGGATATGGAAGCGGCCATTTTGAAAGCTATGACATCACGGTTCTAAATAACCATATATGGAATCCTTATAAATATGAAAATTTACCGATTTATAGGGAAAAAATGACGGCAACTGTATGAAAAATATGTAATACTTATTGGCAATAATGCTTTATATGACCAGTAAAACTTTTTGTATTCACTCGCAGTGATTTTCTTCATTTTAAACGATATTTATCAATATTCCCTATAATTATGGTAATATGGAACTATGACGTCATAGTTCTCAAAATGGCGGCTCCGATATTCGTTTTAGAACACCCTTTAAATGGACCTATTTTTTTGTTTATTATCCGATTTTGATAATTCTTTCACCCTTTTCAAAGTTTTTCAAAACTATCAACAATAGAGCTTGTTTGGCTGTGTCGCTATATTCCCTTTAAGCAACCATAACATACTACCAAAGCTACAGTAACATGTAGACACAGGAGAGGTTACTATAACAAGGTCCGAGTATGCATGAGGATAATATTTTGGCATAAATGTTTCATAAATGTTGGGAAAATAGTTTAAAGGGTCACTTTAAAACAACTTACCAGCATATAAATTAGGTGTGTTACGATACAGGTTCCTACCTGCAGAATGTCATGAGGTAAGGATAAATAAGATGAGACTATCAATGTTTTTGACAAACCTCTCACTTAGTATCAGATGTGTGCCCAAAACAAAACCTTTCCACGGTTATTACCATGTATGAAGAACAGTATGGACAAGCTATGCTTTTATTTCTTTCACTAAACTTCACAATTGTTTTAATTCATAGCATTTCATACAGGGGACATAACCTGCTTTTTTGTTTTATTGTAACTGCACAGGTTGTCTTTAATATTCACCAGAACTAATGGCTGTTTTTTGCAACTTGCAGGGAACTGCCCTAAACACAATTTACAATATTTTATCACATTGATCATACATCAAAGAAAATAATCCCGCTAGCGAGGTATGCGTAGTAAGAAAGTCAGTGATGCTCAGCATAACAGGCCGGGCACATACTGGGTCAGAATCAGCCTAAATCAAAATTCAAAATAATTTCAAACTTGTGAAAACTTTTTTGGGATTAGGAATAGAGCTTTGTATTTTTCCACAAAAAAAAGAAAAAAAAACTTGTGGCTTCTTTGTTTGAAAAAACACAGTGAACATGCTTTAAGCAAACTACGTGGCACCATCATAAATGGAGTGTCTATTATAGAATTTGCAGCAACTCTGCAGTTCTGCAGGTAAGAAGGTTCTTGGTCCATTCTCCATATGTTATCTTAATGTAAATGGAGGATGAGCCTGGCACTTTCATTCCTGTTAGGCGCAATATAACCTTTTATTTGTTGGTGCACCTTAAAAGCCAATTCAATTCAATTTAAGTAAAATGAGACTTCCGCCATAATGAGCATTTGAATCCACATTTAATCAGAAATCAAAGGTTTCGAGTGGTTATCATCTATATTTTGGTAAGTATTTTTTCCCTTTCTACTGGCACCATTTTTGTCATCCAGATGACATTCTCAATTTTGCCGCCATTGGAAAGTAAAGCCTTGATTTGAAAACCCATTTTTTTCCTTTAACAGTTTCGACTAAATTCGATTTTGGGCAGATTTTAGCCTTAAACAAAAACAAGTCAGTTACTGGAGAATGTTCTTTAAGATGTATGTGTTTTTCTAATGCCTGGTTGAGCATATTGGCTAGAGTGTTAAGAGAAGACCGACTCACCATTTTCATCGACATCTATCTGCTTGCTGCCCAAACGTGGATCCAACCAGTGAGTCTGTTCCGTGTTATGACTACACAAATAAACAAAACAAAATATATTACAGTATAAAGTTTTATAATCAGCAAGAAATATAAAATGTCCAGAATGGCCACAGCGTACAATATCGAAGCGAAATATAAAACTTTATTTCCCCACATTATCAAAGCTGAAGCTTCTCCTTCCAGTGTATTAGCCAGCCAACCGTGCAGCCATCTTTTGCAGGACTGTTTTTGAAAAATCGCGGCCAATAATTGGAGGAGTGGGTGGGGTGAAAAAAAATTTTTTTTTTTTTTAAACAACACTTCCAAACTCTTACTGTCTCAGTATTGTCATGTTTTATATACATTTATAGAAGAAATATTATCTAAAATGCACCTTTTTCACTTTTATCTGTGAAAATAAATTACCCCAGAGACACCAACTTGTCGTGAATTGGCGCGCAACACGTGTAAGCAAATTATTTTGCACACCCTGTTTGCATATTAGCACACCCAGTTTTTGAATTTCTGCCTAACACACTGCGAGGTCAGACCAACCATAACTGATAGTTTGCTCTTTCTCTACCTACCCATGAAAAAGGACTCTATGCCCACCCACCCCAAAAAGCACGAAGAAAAACAACTATAAGAATATCTCTCTTTAATTCCTGCAGTGTCTTCATATGTCTTCATACAAGAAAATCAAATCAACTATTAACCCATATGAAATCTTGGGTCAGGAAACAGCAAACACATTATTTTTAAGAATGGCCTGATGGAGCTGGCATTGTTGAAGTGATACGGAAAATAATTCCCGAGTGAGAAAGATTCTTGCGATATAGAAACGAGTGCGTTTTTGCACGAGTTTCTATATCGCAAGAATATTTCTCACGAGTGAATTATTTTCCGTATCACGACAAAAATGTTAAGTAAACTATATAATATATATTCTGTGATGAATTTCTTTCCAATCGTCTTTTGACACAAGTATTCCTTCTTTTGTCACTCCTTTGGCGACAGCGCGGAGTAATATTATGACGTCAATTCGTGATGTTATATCGTGACGTCTATTGTTTTGGCTACTGTGCTATCTTGCACACTAGGCGAGATAGCACAGTAGAGGAAGGGATATGTTATAGATTTTCTCAAACTGGGAAATTTCTATAATTCATAACAGAATATATAATATATAATATTAACCCTTAACCTGCTACACATAAATAATGGACTGTTCTTTCTTTGAATTAAGACCATTCCATTTATGTGACAAAGGGGTGTTCTGGGGAAATTACTGATCAGCAGCCAGACATTGTAAACCCAGATCAACTCAGCATTCATATGCGAAAAAAATAAAACAAATAATGGTTTTCCTAAAAAGAAGAAATGAAACGTAAACTGTTTGCATTGCTATGTGATATCACTCGGAAAACAATGGCTTTCTTGCAAAGAAGCATTGGTTTAACGATTTTGTCAATATATCTCATGCTCATCCATCGCCTGCTTTTAAGCTAGTGATAAAGTATTGAATAAGGCCAACCTTAAAAAATTGTTGGTTTGCTGTGCTCCGACCCAAAATGTTTTAGGTGGGTAGGTAGGTAGGTGAATTTGTTTCCCCCCCAAAAGACAGTAAAAACCATAAGAAATTAAAGGAAAAACATTCTTAAAATAGCAACAAAACAAGAGGCCCAAGAGGGCCTGTGGACGCTCTACTGGCTAATATGGTTCTTATAACATCAATGAAGCTAGTGACTATCATCTTAAAGAGGCAAAATATAGACTTTTTAACTAAATCAAGAGCTATAACTCTGCCATTACTGGTCCGATCTGACTGGTTTTCGAACTTAGCCAGTAGAGACAATAAAAATAAATAAATTAAAAAAAAAATTAAAAAAATAAATAAAAAATAAAAAAAATCGATCAAAAAAAAAAATTATCAAAAAAAATAAATCAATCAAAAAAATAAAAATAAAAAAATATATGAAAATAAACTAAAAAAAAAAAAATATAAAAAAGGAAGTCGTAAAATCTGGTCAAGTTTGGCAAAGATCAGATGCAAAATGAAGGCCCTATCGTATGACGAGGCAAATTATAGCATTTTTTAACAAAATCAAGATACATAACTTCGCTGTTACTGGTCCGATCTGGCTAGTTTTCGAACCTGACCGAGCTTTCATTGACATTAACAATCTGATAAAGCTTGGTAAAGATCGGATGAAAAATGAAGGCCCTACCGTCTTAACAAGACAAAATATAGCATTTTGAACTAAATCAAGGGCCATAACTCCGCTGATACTGGTCCGATATGAATGGTTTTCGAACTTGTTCGAGCTTTCAACGACATTAACAATCTGATAAAGTTTGGTAAAGATCGGATGAACAATGAAGCCCCTATCGTATTAACGAGGCAAAATATAGCATTTTTAACTAAATCAAGGGCCATAACTCCGCTGTTACTAGTCCGATATGGTTGGTTTTCGAACTTGTCCGAGCTTTCATTGATATTAACAATGTGGTAAAGCTTGGTAAAGATAGGATGAAAAACGAAGGCCCTATCGTCTTAACGAGGCAAAATATAGCAATATAGCGTTTTTAACTAAATCAAGGACTATAACTCCGCTCTTACTGGTCCGATTTGGCTGGTTTTCGAACTTGTCCAAGCTTTCATTGATATTAACTATGTGGTAAAGTTTGGTAAAGATAGGACGAAAAATGAAGGCCCTATCGTCTTAACGAGGCAAAATATAGCAATATAGCATTTTTAACTAAATCAAGGGCCATAACTCCGTTGTAACTTGTCCGATCTGGCTGGTTTTCAAACTCATCCGAGCTTTCATTGATATTGACAGCCTGTTAAAGTTTGGTAAAGATCGGATGAAAAATGAAGGCCCTATCGTCTTAACGAGACAAAAGTTAACGACGGACGGACTCGGCATCCCATAAGCTCTGCTGGCCTTCGGCCATTAGAGCTAAACAAGAGGGCCATGATGGCCCTATATCGCTCACCTGAGTTAATTTGAACCAATAAAAGAGGGCCAGGGCCAAGATGGCCCTAAAGCGATCACCTGAGTACTGGCACATTATCGAACTTCTTCGAAATCTTATGGTCATATACAATCTGTGCAAGTTTGGTTAAGGTTGTTCAAGAAATGTGGGCTCTGTTGTATATAACAACATTGATATAGACAGTTTAAGACACTGAATTGAACTGAATGTTGTTTAACGGCTCATCAACACAGTATAGGTTATTAAGAGCCGCCCCAGAGAGAGGGGAAGGATACATAGGAATCCGGGAACCTGCCCTACTCTTATTATCGAATAGATTCCTCTGGTTCTTTTACGTGCTCGGAGGATAGATCGATACACGGGACCGCCCGGTTTACGTTCCCATCCGACGGACGAGGCTGAGGGAAAGTGTTAAGACACTGACAAAGTTTGGTAAAGATCAAATATAAAATGAAGGTGCTAGAGAATAACACCTTGGAAAGAGCCAAATGTGACCCCAGGGCTACATGTAATATATGAGAGCTGTGTGCTTTGTGGTTTTAGAGAAGAAGATTTTTTAAGTTTTTCCCTATACAAGTCTATGTAAAACGTGACCACTGGGGCGGGGCCAAATGTGAACCCAGGGTCACTATTTGAACATACTGGGGCGGGGCCAAATGTGAACCCAGGGTCACTATTTGAACAAACTTGGTAAAGGACCATAAGAGTATAGTAAATGCAAAATATTAAACCTCTGGCTCTTGTAGTTCCAGAGAAGAAGTCTTTAATGTGTTTCCTATATAAGTCTATGTAAAACTGTGACCCACGGAGTGGGTCAAATTTTACCCCTGGGTCATCATTTGAACAAACTTGGTAGAGGACCATAATCTAATAGTAAATTCAAAATATTAAACCTCTGGCTCTTGCAGTTCCAGAGAAGAAGATTTTTTTCAGTTTTTCCCTATACAAGCCTATGTAAAACTGTGACCCCCGGGGCGGGGCCAAATGTGACCCCTGGGTCACCATTTGAACAAAATTGGTAGAGGACCATGAGCTTATAGCGAAAGCAAAATATTAAACCTCTGGCTCTTGCAGTTTCAGAGAAGAAGGGTTTTTAAGTTTTTCCCTATTCATATCTATGTAAAACTGTGACCCCCAGGGCGGAGACAAATTCGACCCCAGGGTCACCATTTGAACAAACTAAGTAGAGAACCATAAGCTGATGCTACATGTAATACATGAGAGCTCAGTGCCATGTGGTTCCAGAGATGAAGATTTTTTTCAGTTTTTCCCTATACGAGCCTATGTAAAACTGTGACACCCGGGGCGGGGCCAAATGTAACTCCTGGGTCACCATTTGAACAAACTTGGTAGAGGACCATAAGCTTATAGCAAATGCAAAATATTAAACCTCTGGCTCTTGCAGTTTCAGAGAAGAAGATTTTTTAAGTTTTTCCCTATACATGTCTATGTAAAACATGTGACCCTTGGGGAGGGGCCAAATGTAACCCCAGGGTCACTATTTGAACAAACTTTGTAAAGGACCATAAGCTTATAGTAAATGCAAAATATCAAACCTCTGGCTCTTGCAGTTTCCGAGAAGAAGATTTTTAAAAAAAAAATCCTATACAAGTCTATGTAAAACTGTGGCCCCCGGGGCGGGGACAAATTTGACCCCAGGGTCACCATTTGAACAAACTAAGTAGAGGACCATAAGTTGATGCTACATGTAATACATGAGAGCTCTGTGCCATGTGGTTCCAGAGAAGAAGATTTTTTTTCAGTTTTTCCCTATACAAGCCTATGTAAAACTGAGACCCCCGGGGCGGGGCCAAATATGACCCCTGGGTCACCATTTGAACAAACTTGGTAAAGGACCATAAGCTTATAGTAAATGCAAAATATCAAACCTCTGGCTCTTGCAGTTTCTGAGAAGAAGATTTTTAAAAAAAAAATCCTATATAAGTCTATGTAAAACTGTGACCCCCGGGGCAGGGACAAATTTGAAACCAGGGTCACCATTTGAACAAACTTAGTAGAGGACCATAAGCTGATGCTACATGTAATACATGAGACCTCTGTGCTTTGTGGTTTCAGAGAAGAAGATTTTTTAAAGTTTTTTCCTATATGTCTATATGAAAAACATGCAAAATCTCAATATACAAACTTTGGACCCCTGGGGCATGGCCATTTTTGACCCCGGGGACTTCATTTGAACAAACTTGATAGTCTAGACGTTGGCGATCATTTTAAAAGAAAAACTGTCGAAATCTATCCAGCGGTTCTTGAGAAGATTTTTTAAAGTTTCAACCATATATGGTAATGGCGGCCAACTTGGATGTCGCGCTGACCTAATTTTAACAAATCTAAAAAGCATTCATCTAAGGATCATCCACATGAAGTTTGGTCAAAATTAGCCAAGCGGTTTCTGAGGAGAAGTTATTTGAAGCAAAAGTTAACGACGGACGACGACGACGGACGACGACGACGGAGGACGGACGAAGAGTGATCCCAATAGCTCACCTTTGAGCCTTCGGCTCAGGTGAGCTAAAAAAGAATTGCAATAAAACATTTTGGGTAGGGCTCCTTTTAGTGAGTAGATCGAGCACAGCAAACCATCAATTTTTTACGGATGGCCTAGGGCCGACCTACCCACGAAAAAGGGCCCTACCCAAAACTTTTTATAGCCTGTTCTTTAAGATATCACCTAAAATTCACCTACCTACATGTACCTACCCACTTATAAAATCCAGGGTCGGGAAACAGCAAACAAATATATTTTTAAGGATGGCCTAACATATTCTAATAAAACACACAAGATATTTTAACATAAAATTTGACGGAAAAAGGGCCAGTATACTACGTCGGTTTTTATCCCGAAACAATATGCACATCTTGACATCATAGGTAAGTATCCTGTAAAGTTTCAAAGCAATCGGTTGAAAAGTGTGGGAGGAGATTGGCACATAAACTTTTCGGGACAGGCGGAAGAAATGACGGACGGACAAGGCTAACACTATATGATATATGCATAAAAATTCCGAAAATATCTAGTTTGTTTCTTTTCAACCATTACCATAAGATGTAAATAAGAACATACTCAATGAAATATGGGTGCCCCTCCTCCGTGAATGCCATTTCCCAGTTGTGAGGTAGTGGTCCCAGATTTTCTGTTGGACTACTTGACCTTTCCAGGGACTTCCCTCTAGGTGGAGGAGCAGGCAGAGTCTTCCTCGGGGTTCCTGGTGACTTAGGTGGCATATCTGTGTTGCTACGGTTACGGCGCCGTTTTCCTTCGCAAGACGGATGGGCACCGGGGAGAAAACTACTGACAGAACTGGTTCTACGTGGAATTTGACCTTGAGGATCTTTCGGCGGCTTAGGCGTCCCATACATGTTACCTGAAATTATGGAAAAAGCAAAATTTAAATAGATTTTTACAACATCTTGAATCATTGAACTCCCCACAACTAAGAAGACATATCTTCAGGTGTGCTACGGCTGTTTTGTGGATGTATTACATGCAAGCCATGTTTTATCAATTAAACTGGAGCTAGAAGTTTTCGACAAAATATTAGAAAACATTTCCACAAAGTGTTGAAAACAGTCACAAATGTTCTTTGAATGGTGTTTTAACGCATTTTTAGCACGTTAGCCCATATATATCGGTCATATTTTCAAATAACTCCATTTTTCCTGGGTAGAATAAGTACTGTGTACCTCCCGCCATCCGTAAGAATCAACACTCACTTGACAAGCAGAGCTCCCAGTGGGATTCAAACCTGCAGTGGTGAGGAGAGAAAGTTTTAGACGCAGCTAACAAATCATTACAACTGCTTTGAAATGGTTTGTTCTTCTGAATTTGGTGTGCAACACTTACAGGAACAAAAACCCTTCTATCAAATTTGGTGAAAAATAGTTATTAGTCACCATTTTTATTGGCCAGTAGAGCTAAAAACACTCATAGAACACTCTACAATGTCAAAGACTTAAAAGTAATTACCAAGGACAGGAAAGTCACAGAAAAAACGTTAGTAATGGTTATCTATTGTACGTTAAAGGCATGTTTCAGTCTATATACTGCGAAGGGCAACTTTGAAGGTGCATTAATTTAGATGTATGTCAACAGATACCCAGTCAAACAGACCTGGGGTCCTGAATCTGTCAAACATGCCTTTTGATGATCCACCGACCAAGGCATGCCGTCAGTTAGGCACAGAGGAATCTCTCTTTAGCATCTATAACATTGGCATTCCTCTGTATCCATCATGTCCATAACCATCTCTTTGCCTGCAGCTTTAACATTTATTAACTTTAATAATTTTTGTGTTGATGGGCCATGTTCAATGCAAAGAGAATATATCTAAGACGCACCATCAAATATACCACTCTCCAGCAGACTGCCATTCCGTTCCAACTCGTTGAACGCTTCTTGATTGAGGAATGTATAATCCACGCCATTTACTTCTCCAGGACGGGGCTCACGAGTCGTACCTGCAATAAAGACAGTAATTAAATAAACGCATTCTTCCAAATTACCAAACATCAAGTTAAGTTAACTAAAGCTACATATATATATATATCAATTGATGCTACACATAAAGCATAATCACAAGATTTTTTCAAAATTCAGTTATTCTTCCCATAGCGCACTTGTTTAAACGCACATTTGAAAAACAAAAAGACATAGTCATCGATATCCACAATATTTTTAATATACTGCAAACTTGATATTTGGGGAAGCCCATATACACCTATATCAAAACGCCTCCCTTTGTAGGCCACTAGTTCGATATATCTGTAGGTATTGAGTTCTGATGGCATCAAATAACGGACAAGAAAAAACTGTATAAAGGTTTATGCCACTGGTCAATACTCTACCAAGTTATGAGACAGGTTAGGTTTCTGGTTCAAGTTTTATGAAAAGGGGCATAATTAAATTCAGAGTTTTATTGGACGACTCAAGAATCCTAAATTCCTTAATGTACCATTAACATTTCAGAAACATATCCATTCCATTAAGCATACATGTAAGTCCACATACTGCATTCAAGAAAGAAAGAAATTGTGAATGTGTTTGAAACAAAAATATTTAAACGTGTCGTAGTCTCGTACATAAAAATTACTTAAAGTACTCTTTGAAATTCATGAAAATGTATCTTTCCAAATGTTCAGACATGCTTCAGTCATAATGAGAACCCTTTACCAGAATCATTGCTTTATAAAAGTAGGTCAAGGTCAGTCATGGTGACCTACTTTTGATCTGAATGTGTAGTACTCATGAAGATGAACGGATAAAAGTAGCGCCACATGTCCCCTCCACGATCATGGTGCCGGACATAAAAACAAGAACTATCACTGAAGTTGATGAATACCCCCGCTTAAATTCTAAGTCAAACAAACGGCCATAATTCTGTAAATAATAAATTAGTCGATCAACAATGGTGATGTAGAGGGACATAAGGTCATCAGTTGTTATGTGTATAGGAAAGTAGGGAAAAACCCATTCAAATTTATTTGAGGAATGAAAGTAATAAAAATGTGTTAGGCAACGGGACGCGACAAAAATGTGTTACGCAACGTGACGCGACGCAACAAAAATGTGTTAGATGGGATGTGACTATACGGACAATGTGATCCCTAGAGAGTCCCACTTCACTTTGTGAAAACGTGCAGGGATGGAAACTAACGGTTGCCCGTTCGCCCGGGACGACTAAATTTCAAGCTGGGCGAGTAGATTTCATAATTCGGTAGTCCGCCCGGGCGACTAACTTTTTCGACAATCTAAAGTCGATTTCCTCGGCATTATTAGTCAATGCGGGACGAATAACATTTCAGTAGAAAACAACAACAAAGAAATTATTTCTTACACAGTTTATTGAGCGATTAAATGCAGTAAATAGTCGCAACTCAGTTTATTCAACGATAAAATGCAATTTAAGTCAACCGGATATTGCGAAATTGACGCATTTCCGTTTTGGGATATTCTAAAATGCGGCTCCCGTTCTAATTTCACGGAGCGCGAACGTTACGGTATTTGATGTTATACAAATAACACTTTCACGGGGGAATCTTTAAGGGCACTAGTCAGCTTTTAGGTGACTGGGGCCAGGGCCTTCAGGAAGGGGAGTTGCAAAAAGTATGCTGTTTTCCTGTATTGTAGTTTAACATTTTCTAATATATATATATATATATATATATTTTTTTTTTTTAAGAGGGGAATTTTTACAGGAAAAGGGTGAAATATATACCATGCCAGAGTAACTGTAATGGCCATGATCAGACTAATGAACTATAGAATATAAATATGCCTACCTACCGACCCTAGAGCTTGCAATAGGAAACACACCTATTTTGTTTGTTTGGCCTAAATACAGTAAATTTGTTAAAATCATGTTTGTTAATGTGTTTGTTAGTGTGTCGAAAAGAAAAATCCAGAAAATCTGGGCTCATACATTTTCAGCTGGGCAACCAAAATCCACAAGATGGTTGCCCGTTTGGGCAACCAAGCTTTAAAAGTTAGTTTCCATCCCTGACGTGGGTATAAAAATGTAGACTGGTCCTAGAACCGTCGCAACTGTCAGGGTTCGCATTTAAGCTTGCATACTCGCAATTTCATACTCGCAAATTGCAAGTCAGTTTTGCAGAATGCAAGTTACTTTTTCATGTACTCGCAAAATTTGGCGAGTGGAAAATATCAGGAGATGTACTGTGTTTTATTTACGTCAATTAAAACACACACTGACTACACTTGTCTAGACCGAGCGGGCGCAAAACGAAACATACCAGCGATCAATTCATTTTGTTAATTTTCGTGAAATCAAAGCGCTATAAATAAATAGAATGGTTGTTAGTGTATTTTGATAAAACTACGCTTTCCTGACTAAGTTAGATAACCGGTCAAAATGATTTGTGAAAAAAGGCCCCCAGCAGGTACTTCGTGACATCAGTCCAGGGACGGTTATGGATAAAACGTGAGCCGTACGGTAACCATTCTGTAACTTAGCTTTATAAGTTTAACCGTAAAAATGAACCGAAGAACTGGTACTTTCATTTTTAAAATAAAAACACATTGTATCAAATCTATTTGAAGTAATTAATAAAACTGAAATCATTAAACCTGTTCGAAAATAGGAAAATAAATCATTCAGTTCAATGTACGGTACCGTACGGTCTACATTTTAAACGTTATCGCAATCGCTCTTCTAGTCAAAATGCAAGCGTTTTGCAGATAGGTGAATCAATAATGAAGCGAATTTCTGATTTTTTCCAAGTCAACAAACGAAAAGAAGAAGACTAGCGATGAATTGCTGACTGTCTTAGATAATCAGCCAGCACCATGTGCTGAGGAAGGTAACTCTAGTGAATCGGCCGATTGTGGTCACTGCCATATTTTGGTAAAATAAAAGTTGATAAAATTGTGCAAGTTCATTTTTCATTTTGCGAGTAGAAAATATTGCCATTTTCAAAAAAATGCAAGTAAGAAATTTGAACCCTGCAACTGTGGAGAAACTTACATGGAACTGTTCTGAGGTAGAGGTTGTCTCGTATCGTTTGCTGAAGGTCATGGTCTATTGAACCTTTCGGAAACCGCCCCGCGAGATACTGACGTAAATCTTTTGGAAGTGGCCCTGAAAATACAAAATGTGCAAAGAATATTGAAAGGCCCTCAATGTATTTACATGTGTATACAGTCATCGAAATTAGGATTTCAAACCACAAATTCGGGCTTGTGTTCTTGGATTTTGAACAAGTCCGGATAAAAACGAACAAGCCAGAAAAAAAGTATTTAATTGAAAAAAACACCAGTATTCTCTCTATGGGCCTAATATAATAGTAACATTTATTCAAATTTGATCATGGTAATGTTTATTTCAATCTCTACAATATTGTAAAAGTGCACTGTTTACGATATTGTAGAGATTGAAATAAACAAAACTCGAGGATATTATTACTGTCAGGGGACGAAATATATTTTACTGTATACTTGTCCTACAGTGGCATTGACATGTTTCTCGTCCTTATAGGATGTTTACTCATCCTGCTCATATTGTAAAAGTTCATTAGTCAAAGTAGTTTGATACCATCATTTAACACTATTATGTATAAATAAAACATAATGTGTTTTTTTCTTTATATTTATAAATCAATGAAAATTATGAAAATGTGACCAGTATTTTAGATATTCATAATCTATAGTTCACTAGTCTGCTCATGGCCATTACAGTTACTCTGGCATGGTATATATTTTTCCCCTTCTCCTGTGAAAAATTCTCCTTAAAAAATATATATATATATTTATTACAAAATGTTAAACTCCAATACAGGAAAACAGCATACTTTTTGCAATTCCCCTTCCAGAGGGCCCTGGTCCCAGTCACCTAAAAGGTGACTAGTACCCTTAAAGATTTCCCCCCGTGGAAGGGTTATTTGTATAACATTCAAATAACGTAAAGTTTGGCGCTCCGTGAAATTAGAACGGGACCCGCATTTTAGAATGTCTCAAAACGGAAATGCGTCAATTTCCCAATATCGGGTTGACTTAAATTGCGTTTTATTGCTGAATAAACAACTATTTACTGCATTTAATTGCTTAATAAACTATGTAAAAACTATTTTCTTTGTTGTTTTTTTCTACTGAAATGTTACTTGTCCTCACGGACGACAGATTAATGGGTTTCACTCATCCGGATTCGAAATATCAATCGTCAATACGAGCAGACGAGTGGAATTTTCGTGCCCTGCGACTATTTTATGGATTTTTATGGATATTACTACCGGCAAATCAACAAGCCCAACTTGTGTTCTTGAATATTGGACAAGCCCGGCAGGCATTTTACCAGTCTCGGGCTTGTGCTAATTTCGTCCACTGTGTATACATGTAGTATGGCATAGTGTCGTAATTTTATGCAGGGAACCAGTCAAGTGGTTGAAATGCTCATCAATTATTCAGCTTCGTCAATGTGGTTCCCCGATTTATTACCAAATTACATAAGGGATTAAAACAAAGTACAAAATAATGGTCAATGAAACGTAAGACCAAAATAATGAATAACTGTGTTTCCAGTAATGGCTAGAAAAAAACAACAAAGGGTATCTTTTCGTTTTGTTTAATCTTTTTATTTATTTTTCTCTCCAGATGTTGAAAGGGAGATGAAAGTATAAATATAAGTATCCACCGAACTTCAACATTTTATTTATTTTATCGTTAGCTCAGATGTGTTGTCATATAATATCCATTCATACAAGCAGACTGAAACAGTCCAACATATTTTTTTAAATCCTAATTTCATTAAAATTAAGAATGTAACATTTTTCAGTATTGAGGTGCTTTCATTTTTAACACTATTTTTTGTAACTGCATGTTTTTGTCTAAGTGAACAATGTTTTCTTCCAAAATAATCAATTAACATTAAATGTGACTGGCCTAATGGATAAGAGACGAGTGCTGGTTCGAAAAAAGGAGGAATTTGTGTTGGATAATGGCATTGGGCTGAAAGTTAATTTCGAGTCAATTAAGCGGGCATGTGAATGCATATTAAATCAAGTCAGACAAAGGAAAGTTGTACATGTAGTTCAAATAACACACTAAGCCAAAGAGTTGCATAGAGAATTTTGGCTTAAACACATGGCAATAATTAACTGTAGAATGAGAGCAGAGCAAAGTCTCCTTTTAAAAAAATGTTGTAATCCCATAAGTAGAGAGTTGAGCACAGATAATTAAAAAAAAGTTACAGTTCTGCAATTTAGGCTAACTGGTACAATAACTCTGTGAAGATCGTAAATACATGTACAGACTCTTTTACATAAAACTTTTTTAAAGGATTTTTTTAAAAATAATTATTAGGTCATAATAAATTAATTGCTACATGTAGTTTCTCATCCAAATTTAGTTCAAATAGGGGCGGAGGGTGATGAGAATCTAGCAATTAATTTATTATGGCGTTAATGTTATTTTATTAGTTTATATCATCATGATCATGGTTATACAGCAATCCTTCAGTTACTGAAGATCATTTGCTATATCATATATAAGCGTTATTTTAAAACATTTGAAGCCATTTAAGTTTTTTGTCTTGCTATTGAGTCTAGAGGAATGAGAAGGTTTGTGGCATGTGTTTTCTGCAGTCTACAACTTTATAAATGTGTCTTTGTATACATGTACGTCTATTACAATTATATTTTGCGTACAAATTATACATTTGCAACATAATTATTCCTTTCTACATTATTGCATTAGTGTGTGAAAAAAAGGTGCAATAAGCTATCTTTGCAGTTTGGTTTAATCTTCCAGCATTTCCCTTTTAATAAACATGATAAAACTGAGTTTTGTTCCATTAGCATCAGAAACATGCATTTATATATATATATATTGGCAGATATTTAATTTCCACTGCCAGTTGCACTGGAATGCACTGCAAGCAGGGATGGCATCGGCTATAGTTTCTGCGATTTTTTTTTCATTTCCTACCCAAATGTCATTAATGCTAATTAATTTCTCAGTGAGTGAAAACAGTAGCAGAATCCATCAATACCAGTGGTGGTAAAAGAAACCAAAGAGGATAAATCGAGTTGTAATGTATACCAACAATAACAGACGTGTAATTGTGAACTGTACTCTACCTGGAATTGAATGTCGTTAAATTATGGTTCATCAATACATTATAGGCTATTAGGACTAGGTTGCAGAGAGTGGGGAGTCTAAGATCAGGGTTCCGGAAATACGATTGCCCGACCCCACGGGCAATTGGAGTTTGGGTGCGGGAAAGTGACCTTTGCAAATCTAGTTGCCCGCCACTTGCCCGACTGGACATTTCCATTCCAGGGTCTTCCACAGGTCATTTAAGAGCATATTCCCCCTATCCTTTAATTCTAAAATCTAATTTCCCCCTACTCCTCAATTAACCCCCTATCTTTTGATCTCTCTACCCTATCCCTTAAAACACCAATAATCATACCTGTCTATAAATAGCTCCTTGTAGGCTACACTTCTAAAAAATCCTTTCATTTACAGCTGAAAGATACTTCAAATTGCATCTAAATAAATCATGATCAGTAAAAGGGTACGTCCCTCGCACACCCACACAACGACCTTCAATTGTTTTTAATTTCGCCTATCCTTTAAATAATTTCTGTGGAAGACCCTGCATTCTAGACCAAATCAAGTGGCAAACTACATGTACATGTAGCCCAGTGTTTTTTTTCTCTATTTTGGGAACATAGCCCATGGCGTTGGAATTGGGAATTTTAGCGCGATTTTTCATAAAATTGGGAATTGTAGCGCGATTTTTAATAAAATTCGGAAAAATATAAAGTAAAGCTTTCCTTTCATAATTATATCTTTAATACTGTTTTTTGTACACCAAGATAAACAGAAGAATTTATAAGCTTTTGAACCCCAATCCAATGAACCCCAATCATTGGATTGGGACACTAAAAAAAAAAAAAAAAAAAAAAATTTTATATTTTTTTTTTTTTTTTTAAATTGGGAATTTTTTCCTCTTAATTGGGAAAAAAAGGTATGTTTTGGCATTGGGAATATGACCGAATTTCGGCTATAAAAACAGCCAAAAAAAACCACTGTGTAGCCTAATCACAATTTGATAAACAAAACTGACCACTGTTTTTCACTGCTAAGGTCACTTGCCCGCACCCAAAATCCACTTGCCCGCGGTGTCGGCCAACCGTATTTCCGGAACTCTGCCTTCTATCAATCAAATCAGAAAACTTTCTTAATTTGCAAATTTAATGATTACCAGACCCACGTGACGTTATGTTTTTGTTTAGATATCATGCCGAAGATTTTTTCGTAACGAAAATACATTTTCTTTTACTAAAGCACTCGTTTATCGATGCGCTTTTATGAGGTTTTTGGTGTATTTCATTGATATAGTCTGTAATTAAAAGTATATATGGAAGTGCATACTACACGATATGCGCTTGTCATGGGTTTTCGCAATTTCAGAACAATCACGGAAACTTTTTCTCAAGTACTGAACTTTCACTTTTGATAAATAAGGTTACTGCTACCAGTACTACTTCCTAAACAATTCCTAGGGGAAACCCTATTCATGAATCTTGCTTTCATCTAATTCCCTTTAGTTAAAATACAAAGGCGTAGGAACGTTACCATGGTTGCAGAAATTGGGGGCCAAGTGAATATTTTTAATAACATTTTTGTCTTGTTTCTTTGCTTGTCACACATTTAAATGAAATTAATAGCTTCTTTTTTTTTCTGTCAACTATTTAATTGTACACACTGTGACATTAAAAGTTCCATACACTAGCTGCCAAGCAATTTTTTGGATGGTCATCAAAAATAATGGGGTTGTGTGTGTGGTGACTGGTGGGGTGGGAGGGCGGAATAAAATGAGTTTGTATACTGTCACATTCATCATTTTATGATTTAAGTAACACAAATATGTAAAAGACACAAAAGAAGAAAATGCAACCATTTGATTTTTTTATATGAATAAATACAATGTATTAACTAATACATGCTCCCTTTCTTTTCTAACTAAGTAAAATGGTCCAAATTATGCGACGGGTTGCCCCGTTTAACATGAATAATGGTACTTCGCCATTTTTTAGGGCAATTAAGTGTTCTTAAATGTGGGGCAAGTGACATTATGGGCAGGGCAAGTGACTTTTGAAAATCCACTTGCCCAGGGCAAGTGGATTTTCAAAACATTTCCAGAACCCTGCCATGGTAACGTTCCTACGCCTTTCACTTCTGACGGTCGTGTCAGGATAAATTATGACACGGTGTTGGTTAATTAGTTGTTTATTGAAAATAATGCCACAAATTAAGCTGCCTGGGGCGAGAATGTTGATTGTTCTGAAAGTTGTTTGACCTTGTTAACAACTGCTAGCGGCGAAAAACAGCGGCTAGTTTGCCACTTGATTTGGTCTACAATGGAAAGTTCAAACGTCCAGTCGGGCAAGTGGCGGGCAACTAGATTTGCGAAGGTCACTTGCCCGCACCCAAAATCCACTTGCCCGGGCGTCGGGCAACCGTATTTCCGGAACCCTGAAAATATATTCTCCCTTTCTTTTCTAACGAAGTATAATGGTCCAAATTATGAGGAGGTCCGTCCCGTTTAACACGAATAATGGTTTAGCGCCAATTTTTGGGGCAATTAAGTGTTCTTAAATGTGGTGCAAGTGACATTATGGGCAGGGCAAGTGACTTTTGAAAATTTGCCCTGGGCAAGTGGATTTTCAAAATATATTCAGAAACCTGGAAGGCCCAAATGACGTTCAGAGATTATATGGAAATGATTTCTATGTTTTAATATGGTTGGAAGGTCACGGACATGATTACCGCGCTTTCATTTGATGATTGACACACGTCCGACGGTCATGTCAGGATAAATTGTGTTACGGTGTTGTTTTCAAGCAGTGTGAAATGCGCGTGTGGGTTAATCAGTTGTTTATTGAAACAATGCCACAAATTAAGCTGTCTGGGGCAAGAATGTTGATTGTACCGGAAGTTGTTTGATGTTGTTAACAATCGCTAGCCACGAAAAACAGTGACCAGTTTTATTCAGTTATCAAATTCAACCAGATTTGCGAAGATCTCTTGCCCGCACCTAAAATCCACTTGCCCGGGGCATCGGGCAACAGTAGATTACTACCATATCATCCCTTATTTGTAAATAAATTTATCTTTATGTTTTTATATTAATTTTTAATTAAAACTTCATTTCTTCATCTTCCATCAGTTTTTGTACACTATTTATTTGTCGACGTGCCGTAAAACACTATTCATTCAAAAGCTTATTACTTTACTCATGATTGAAAATTAGATAATGCCATGCCATGTTTGGTTAATGCGAAGGTATCAGACTTATTGTAAATTGATACAGTATTTCCATATATAGATCCAGGGTTCTGGAAATATTTTGAAAATCCACTTGCCCAGGGCAAGTTGACTTTCAAAAGTCACTTGCCCTGCCCATAATGTCATTGCCCCACATTTAAAAACACTTAATTGCCCTAAAAATTGGCGCTGTACCATTATTCGTGTTAAACGGGACGGACCGCGCATAATTTGGACCATTATACTTAGTTAGAAAAGAAAGGGAGAATGTATTTATTCATATACGAAAATCAAATGGTTGCATTTTCTTCTTTTTGTGTCTATACATATTTGTGTTACTTAAATCATAAAATGATGAATGTATACATGTACATGTATGCAAACTCCTTTTATTCCGCCCTCCCACCCCAGAAATCACCACACACACAACCCCATTATTTTTGTGACCATCCAAAAAAATTATTTGGCAGCTAGTGTATGGAACCAGCCTTCCCCAGGAATGTTTTAAGGGATAGTGGCATTTAACGCGCGAGGGTGTGGGGTGGTGCGGGAGGGGGTCCCCTCCTGTATGTCAATTTTTTTTCTCATGTTTTGAAGTAAAATACGGGTTTTGGCATACACCTGACACATTTAAAACATCTTTTAAATATATCTACCAGTCTGCCATAGATAGTACATGTAGATTTTTTTACTGTTTTTTTTATGTTGTTTTTTTTGGAAAAAGATGATAACACTCAACTTTATACATTGTTTCCTTTGCTGTTCTAGATTTTTTTTTATCTTGTAAACACTTCATTATAGATGTGGTGAAGTTAAGCAGGAGTAATTATATTATTTTTAAGTGAATAACATTTAAAAAAACACACTTGAAAATGCAGTGTCGTGTGTTTTTTAAGCATCCGAAATAACTTTAATAAGGACTATCCGGATTTACATCAACTTTTTACGCTGACATTTTCTTACAATAACTTAACGTCTAAGTCATGTTAACTGCATCAAGTCATTAGCGTTTTCGAAAAAAAAGAAGGTAGGAAACGGTTATAACGGTTATAAGTTTATTTAAATGTTATAAAATTGCTGTCTTTATTCATAATTAATCATAATTAATCATAATTAGTCGTTTTAGTTGAAACACGGAAGCAAATTCAAAATCGGAAGTAACCTAAATTTATAATCTGCAACCCCGAGATTCTTATAATTTTATGTGATTATCGAATAATTTGCGTTTGTGAGATTATTTTCTTATCATTATCTATTTAAAACGCGATAAAATGGATGGAGGCACGTTACTTCAACGCTACAATAAAATATAACATAAGTAAATTGTTTTCACATTTGATGACGTAATACGTTTACAGGTCATGTGTGCATGGTTGAATTCTTGAATTAGACCCTTATCACGGAGGTAATTAACACCTCTGCCCCTCTAATCCTTATGAAAACACTCCAATCAGGAGCTAAGGACGTATGCTTGTCAGGAGTTTATGACTCAAGGCGTTATTTGATCAGATATGTGATTAATTAACACTGGGAAATGAATGTTTTGACCCACTTTTAAGGGATCGCGGCACGGTTTTAAAGGGTCGCTGTCAGATTAAGGATCGCGGCATGTCTGTTTCAAAAGTCAAGGGATTGCGGCGCCGCTACACCATAAATGGCTGGGGAAGGCCCTGGGAACTTTTAATGTCACAGACTGTACAATTAACCAGTTGACAGAAAAAAAAGAAGCTATTGTGTTCATTTAAATGTGTGACAAACAAAGAACAAGACAAAAACGTTATTAACAATATTCACTTGGCCCCCAATTTCTGCAACCATGGTAACGTTCCTACGCCTTTGTATTTTAACTTAAGGGAATTAGATGAAAGCAAGAGGCATGAATAGGGGTTCCCTAGGAATTGTTTAAGAAGTAGTAGCAGTAACCTTATTTATCAAAAGCGAAAGTTCAGAACTTGAGAAAAAGGTTCCGTGACTGTCCTGAAATTGCGAAAAACCCATGACATGCGCATATGGCTAAGTTATGCAACTTATTTGTGTAGTAAACTAGTATGCACTTCCATATACGTTTAATTACAGACTATATCAATGAAATACACCAAATATCTCATAAAAGCGCATTGATAAACGAGAGCTTCGAGTAAAAGAAAATGTATTTTCGTTACGAAAAAATCTTCGGCAAGATTATCTAAACAAAAACATAACGTCACGTGGGTCTGTCAATCATTATTTTGACACATTAAATTTGCAGTTTTCTGATTTGATTGATGGAAGGTCCAAATGACGTTCAGAGATTATTTGGAAACAATTTCTGAAAGTACTTATGTTTATGGTTGGACATAATTGCCGTGATTTCATTGGCCAATGGATTGATTGATTGAATTGGATTTTATAGTCACACCAACAGCTAAGGTCATATGGCGACTTTCCAGCTTCCATTGGTGGAGGAAGACCCCAGGTGCCCCTCCGGGCAATTTTCGTGCACGGGCGGGCACCAGGGTAGAACCACCGACGTTCCGCAAGCCAGCTGGATAGCTTCCTCACATGGCCAATGGACATGAGGTCGTTTGAGGATACGGTGTTGTTTTCAAATGGTGTGAAATGCGCGTGTGGGTTAATTAGTTGTTTATTGAAATAATGCCACAAATTAAGCTGCCTGGGGCGAGACTGTTGATTGTACCGAAAGTTGTTTGATCTTTTTAACAATCTCTAGTGGCGAAAAATAGCGACCAGTTCTATTCAGTTATCAAAATGAAATTCTGATATGGCTAGTTTGCCACTTGATTTGGTCTGGAATGGAAATGTCCGTCGGGCAAGTGGCGGGCAAACAAATTTGCGGAGGTCACTTGCCCGCACCCAAAATCCACTTGCACGGGGCGTCGGGCAACCGTATTTCCGGAACCCTGAGATCCCATTTGTATATAATTTTATACAAAAATAGACAGGAATGAAATGCGAAATTTGCTATTTGCGTCTCTGGAAGTTTTATCCCGAACGGACGTCATATTTCGGTATTAGGGATGTTTTTCTATCAATCTGGGTCATAACTTTCCACTTACCGTGTAATATAAGTACTTATCAGCAACTTTCTTTTTTGAATTGAATAAACTGCTTGTGCCGAGACTCCGCAGTGAATTATTTTTTTTAATTAGCTAAATAATATATAGCGGCTGAATAATAATATTAAAACATTGTCTATTTTGACAGTGATTATTATTATTAATAATAATTTTGATGTGCGTTCGGTGATAAAACTGTCGGAAACGGAATTGAAATGTTCGCGTTGCATTCCTGTCAAAAACATATTTTTTAATATACTAAAAATTACTATTAGCGGATAGTCAACGTGATGTATTACAAGTGTTCACAATATGTCCGATTCCTGTGGTTAATGAGGGAAAGATATTGATGCAGCTTGGTCACTATCACCATTACAAGCCAAGAATCAGAAGTTGTACCAAACACTTGAGGTGACCTATATTTTAGAGAAATCCGGCCGGTTAGCTCAGTTGGTAGAGCATCGGAACAGTAGTCCAAAGGACTAGCTACACATTTTTCTAGCCCGGCGACAAAACTACGAGGTTAGATCCATATCTTATCAAAAAAACATGAGATTTGGAAGTTGTACTGAAACTGGACATGACCTTTTTTCAGGTAAGTCATAGCGACGAAAACATTTGTTCCAACACCATGTCAGCTTGATAAAGAGGATCAAACAGATGCATTCTGAGTTAATATGTTGTGCTTTAAAGAAAAGATACTTGTACCATAACTTGGATGTACACACTTTCATTTTCTCAAGTGCTCTGGAAGCGGGCTCTGCAATTAGACTATAACAAGTATATTTATCTTTTTACCTGGTTTAACAGATTTGATCATGACGGGTGCACCATTCTGGCTGACTTGCTTGAGCCATATCATCGCATCGCGAAGTGTATATCCTGCAATTCTCTGTCCCTGAATTTCCAACACAATGTTGCCAGCCTCCAACCGGCCACTATGGTACGTAATCCTTCCATGATTTATATCATCCAAATGTAAGAAATATCCATTATCAGCACCGCCAAGAAGTGTTACATGCAAACTTTCCTCTGGTAAAGCTGACACAAGTGTTTCCGAAACACGTAAACTCCAGTGATTCGGGTCCAGAGCAGGTTCCCTCTCCCTTTCACGACCACCACTCTGATCCCTTCTGGGTTTTTGAGCGGGTACAGGGGGTGGGATCTTTTGATTTGTTAGCATTGTGTGCAATCACATGATCATGATTTCGTAGTCATTTAGGTTGCATGATTTGTAATACAGTTATCTTACTTGACAACATAACGAAATGGGGACAAAAAATGTCAAACTTGCACTTGTCCTGGGTCAACTTTTCTCTTTTTCCCCATGGCGGAGATAAATTCTGGAAGTGCATCTACATTATCGTTGGATATTATAAAAGTGCTATCAAACGCGAAATCGATCAAGGGTCAAACTCAATGCACAATAAGGTAGAATCTTGAAAACTTTACAAACTCTTCCGCCCTATTTCAAAAATTGCAACAAGAAACTCCATTATTGCGCATGCGCGATATTGAACAACCGCAAAGTGGTCATAAGGGCACCTGCATATGTCGTAAACTAATTAGCAATTAAAATGAGTAATTTTGAGTTAAATTCAGAAGGTAAATACATGCCCCACCTCAGTTCCAAGCAATTCCTCACACCAAACCCACACGCAATGCGGAAAATCATAATTAATAGTATTATTTTTAATTAAAACAATGAGACGTTGACATAGAATTGCTAGAAGTAGCCTAATCAAAAGCTATCACTCCAAAAGAAAAGCAATGTAATACTAAAACAGGTTTGCTGAAACGTCATTACCCTGCAGTTTGTTTATGTACGAAATGTTATCTCATTGAAATTGTGCAATGACACTAGATGGTACAAACAATTTTGAACATTTTTATAAATCGATGACTGTGCTTCGGCGATTTTCAGAAACAGCCTGTAAACGAATATCTTATTCTTATTCCGATGAAAGGTCAGGAGTCTTCTTAGAATGTAAAGTAACCCACGCACCACCGCCACCAACCCACCCCCACCCCATCCCTCCCCCATCACCAACGCACATGCGCACGCACGCACTCATGCACGCACGCGCACACACACTTACGCACATTCTCACCCTCACCAGGGCTTTATATTAATTATCAGTCCAGCCCTCACTTACTCCCTGACCGGCTATATACATTACAGACATATTAATTTTATTAGGTCTGTGTACACATTCATGTGAAAATGCGTTTTTCTTTTTTGTTTGAATGTTTCTTTTAAAAGTAGTTGTACACATTAATACCCGCCCCTAAATGAAACTTTGTCACATAACTTTTAAAATGCCACATAACGTACACGTATTGATGTAACTGCCAAAAGATATTGCTGTTGTACATGTATGATCACGTCGTATGTTGTGTATGATTACGCACAGACCTAATAACAAATAGATTGAACACTACCAAAATTATCTAAATTTCACGTCGCACATTGAGAAAATTTCACAAATTATTTCCAATTTTAAACACACATATCATGAAGAGTTTTATAGATACAAGTTTCATTCATCCCAAATCCCATCACACATTTAATTTTCTTTACAATGGTAGTATTTTTCGTTCTCTTACATTTAGAGCAAAAAAGGAGTTTGGAGGAAACTTTGACTATATCAAAATCTTGATTTTTAAGAGAAAAGCAAAAAATGATGACATTTTTAACTTTAAACATATTTTTATACAATTTCTTATTTTCAAGACAAACATAAATTATTATAACCCCATTTTGCTATTCACTATGAATCTTTTGAATGTATTCTCATCAAAATCAGTGAATAATTGTGAGAGGAGATAGAAAGAAAAGTTAAGGTGCCACGTGATAGTTTGGTTACTTCAATGGTTAAGATTTGAAACTTCCCTCTATTAATAAGTGCAATACTAAGACTATTTATTTTGCAAGTCCACCATTAAATCAGCTGTTAATGGTAGATTGTTTAATGTATGTCTAGCTTCAAATGTTGACTGACGTACTTCTCACGTCATTTATGTTCTGACTTGAAATGCACCAAGTTGCGGTATACAATATGTTGGACAAACAGGTCGATCCTTAAAAGTTCGATTTCGATAACACAAATATAATGCAAGTAATCCTAAAAAGTTAAAAAATTACTTGTACCAACACTTTCGTCAGTCAGGTCATAATTTTAATAACGTAACTGTTCAACCGGTTGAATTTTTTTTTTTTGATAATGATGCTACTAAAAGATTTAAAATAAAAGCTAGACATATTGCAGTGGATGAAAAACTTAGACACCTTATCCACTCGGCCTTAATGACAATATTTATCAAGAAGGAAATATTTCTAAAGATCCTAATATTGACATTTTTTCTATATTTTCTATCCGAAAGCGTAAAGCTAGGTCTCATGGTCTTAGGCGTAATGGTAACATCAAACGTAAATCGCGTGTAATTATTTCTGTCGCTGATTTACATATCATTTTTAAACAGTCTGGAAAGCACTCTATGCTTTCGCGGCTTACCTCTTTGTCCATTTCATCACTAAAGTTGATCGACGAGGAAGCCGACACAATTTTCATTCGTACAGATCCCTTGTATAACACTGCTTCCATAGTTCAAAGCTATACACGACATGTTCTCCGACCCCATATTGACAAGGAGTCTGATCACGTCAGGCATTTTCTAAAACTACTATATATTAACAAAGGTATTGATTGCATTGACATGCATAGTATTTTTCGAGATACTCATGTAGTTGATTCTATCCCAAAATATTTCAAAAATTCTGAAAGTCCTGTAATTTGTTATAAGTACAAAAAGCCTATTAGAAATATTATTTTCAACTACAACAAAATAGTTTCTGACCTTGATATAGTACATAATACTCCTAAGGAATGTGAATGCAACACATCAAAATTTTGCTATGCTCCAGCAGGTCATGTCATCACTGGTAATTTTGATATCATTGATAAACGTATTCGGCATTTGTTTTCGAAAGGTCCTAAATATTCATTACCTTCAACTATTGATTTTAATGCCTGTCTTGCCCAGATCGCCCACTCCATTGAAGATTTTAGTATCAAATGGTGTCGTAGAGAACATGCGGACTCAAACTCACTTTCTACTTGGAAAAAGTCAATTCTGAAAATTATAGATACACGTATTAACTTTTATAATGCTAACCCCTCTTTACTTCCTCCGAGACCTAGGTTTTCCTTTCGTAATTTAAAATCGGGAATTCAGGAATTTCATAATAAATTTGTTTAGTTCCTGCAGATAAAGCAGCTAATAATGTAATTATTGTTTGACGCCTACATTACGCCAATGTTTTATCTCTGGAACTCGGCAGCACCAATTCGTATACTCCAGTTAATTCTACCGAGGATGATGTTGTTTCCGCACATATCACTCGGTGCACTACTTTCAAGGCTAGTGTAAACGATAAGCAAAATAAACTGCCTACTATGTACTGGATTCCTAAATTACATAAAAATCCAAATAAGGCTCGCTTTATTTCGAATTCTAGTGCCTGCACCACAACAAACATCTCCAAACTTTTAACTTCTTGTCTTACTGCCGTTAAAGATCACGTTAAACTTTATTGTGATAAAACTTATGAAAACTCTGGGATAAATTTATTTTGGTCTATAAAAAATTCAGGAGACGTTCTTGATAAAATCTACAAGAAAGGTCAAGTTTCATCAATAAGCACTTATGACTTCTCTACACTATATACAACCTTACCACATCACCTTATTAAAGACAAGCTAATTTCTCTTATTCAAAAAACATTCGCTAGAGAAAATACTACATTTTTGGCATGTAATATATAAAAGCGTTTTTTACTAACGGCAGTTTAGACAATTATACTATGTGGACTTGCTATGAAGTTTGTGAAGCACTCATCTTCCTATTAGATAATATTTTCATCAGGTATGGAACCACCGTTTATAGACAAATTGTTGGTATCCCTATGGGTACGAACTGTGCACCACTTGTCGCAGATTTGTTCTTATTTTGCTATGAAAGGGATTTCATGTTGAGTCTTTCACCAGATACCCAGGCAGATGTTATTGAAGCCTTTAATGACACCTCTCGGTATCTGGATGACATATTGATCATTGACAACCCTTTCTTTCCAACTATGGTTAATTATATTTATCCTAAAGAACTTCAGCTTAACAAAGCTAATATATCTGATAATAACGCTTCTTTTCTTGATTTAGATCTCTCGATTGAAAATGGTAAAATAATTAGCAAAATCTATGACAAGAGAGATGATTTTAATTTTGACATTGTTAATTATCCCCACTTGGATGGGGATTTTCCCCGAGCAACTTCTTATGCAGTGTATGTGTCTCAACTTATTCGTTTTTCTAGAGCTTGTACTCGAGTTGAGGACTTTAATATTCGTAATCTTTGTATAACTAAAAAGTTACTCAATCAGGGTTACCGTTACCATAAACTTCGTAAAACCTTTGCAAAATTTTATTATCGTATCCATGATCTTCTTTCCAAATATCAAAGTAATTTAAGGACTCTTCTGCGACAAGGACTATCACAACCTGACTTCTATGGTGATGTGATTTATAAACTTCGTAAGATTCTAGGTCATGATCACTTTCATACTATCTTTGTTAAACTTGTTAAAAAGTTTATCAAAAGAGGTTATGACCCTATCATTTTGCAACGTACTGCATGCTTGGTGGTGAACCCTTTTACAGTTCGCCATTATGCTTTCCTCTTTAATTATACGATGACCGGACAGGCTGTGGACCCTATGATGACGCCTACCTAAAGCCCATTGGGACGGTGGCTTTTGATGTTTGTCCATGATCTTTCTCGTCGTGCCCTTAATGGTTTATTCTCTTACTGCTCTGACTTCTGCAACGTCATTGAGTACCTTCATTGTGGCTTTCTAGGCTATTGTTATTTTGTATTATATTTACACGAGCATATTTGTGTTTTACTTATATTGCCTATTGATGCTGCCTTGTTGGTTAGAGATTAGATCATGGCGGGGATTCCTTTATTTACACTGTCCTGTTTTAATGGGATGACAGTAGGGTAAGTGTGAGGTTTGGTGCACCCTAGAACCGGTTTAAACCCCCAGTGGCCTACTTTGCCACTGACCGTTCCAAGGCGGTAGCCCTATTGTCAACCCTTTTGTGTTTGTGATGTCGTTTGCATTTATTATTGCTGTTGCCTCCTTGTTTGTCTGTTTGCGTGTTTGTTTCTGTGTTTTGTGGTTGACTGTCCTCCTTTAATGCTACTTTCCCCGTCCGATCTTTTTATATTTCTTTTTTTTAGGAAGTTTTCTATCTGTTTATTAATATGTCTGTGGATTACGGCATTATCCGTCCGACACCTAAGAACGGAAGCCTCGACAATATCCGTAACCTTAAACCAATACCGGAATACGGAAATCGACGAGGCAATTCCGATTGAACACGAACTAGTTCAAACGATGAATCGGTCGCCATTTGCATATTTATTACACTGGTGTATTATGTCATTTATTCATGGCTTCAATGCATTCTAACACCGCAAGTTATATGAAAAATAAAATTTGCTTTTGATAATGTTACCTGTATATCTATATGTGTATATGCATTGTTGCGTGTTTATTACTGATTTGACCTTGAAGAAAGTTAAGACATCGTATACATGTAAACTTAGGTGATAATTCATATAAAGCCCTGATGTAAACATGTTTACAATGTATGCAAATTATTTTATGCAAAGTCATTCAAGATAATGTGGACTGTTTTCATTGGACTATTTCATGCAAATTCATTTATGATGAAATGTAGACTATTTTTATTGGATGGTTTTAGTGGGAAAGCCTTCAGGAACTGTCCGTGACGGCATATAAACAGGCTAGCCCTCGGCTCCCAGCAGTTAAGTTGAGATTTCAGTATTCTTCAATAAAGTTAATTTCTAATTGGATGCTTTTAGAAAATATTATTGTGAGAGGATTTAATACATATTGTGCGCATTCATAATAACAGTGAAATTGGTAATTTGACTAAATCGGAAATATTGGGAATTAATTTAGACAAAGGGCACTGACTGTTTTGTATTAAAGAGACACTTACTGTTTTGGATTAAAGAGACACTTGCTAATGTGAATTAAAGGAACATTGGAATATTGTATATGGTATTAATGAAAAATTGGATTTGTGTATTCTGTAAGTGACTATTTTATGTAAATAAATTTGTTAATTATATTTATGTGTGGCTGGTTTTGCTTCCTTTCTTGTTACATTACACTCGTAACACTAATTAAGTTTTAGTCAGTTAGAAATAATTGCTAATTTAATCTCAGACTCACTCAAAACCTCTGCTGCAATGCACGTATCAAATACATACATTAAATACATAAACATGAAAATAACAAAGCAGCAATCAAATTGTCCAGTTAATAGCACAAGAAAATAATGAATACCTTCATTAACAAATACAAATACGACCAACAGCATATACTTAGAAACATTCACCCTAAACAAACGAAAGAATAGTGCCGTTACCTGAATAGAATGAAACTGAGATCTTCCAATAAAACGCCGCTATTAAACGACTTAGAAGAATATTTGTTAAATGCTGATTGAAGTAGTATAGAGAGTGGGGTACCAGGCCAGTTTCCCAGAGTGGGCTTCAAACCCAAGCAACTGTAAAATGTGTCGGCCATGGCTATTAACTCAAGTACATCATCATTTACAAAAAATCTAAATGATAGCACATTTGGGACAAAAGCCCTGAAACACATTATTAATTACTTGAGCAAACCCACTCTAGGAAACTATGCTGGTACCCCCACTCTCTATACTACCAGTGAAGTCTTCTTACTTCACTGATACTACTTATCAATCCAGTTGATCATTTCAATAACATAATATTTTGCTCATACGATTCAACTAAAACATTTGCAATTGATTAAGCAAAGTCAGACGGAACCGGACAGTAGTCTTCATCATCGCTCTGCATATCGTTTTTTACCATGGAGTATTTTACTTGTATGCTAATGTATCTTGTCCATTATCTAGTACGTATCTTTTATCATCATAAGCTGACAAACTCTTTTTATTGATTTCGTAGCTGCTTATGTTATGATTTTGTGATCTAATAACTTTCATCTCATGTGACTTTCTGTTGCTGTAAACAAAATCTCTTTGTAATTATCATGCGTTATATATTTTTTAACAACACACTTTTTATCACATGTTTTTGCACTTACCTCATTATCTAACATATACGAATATAGTTTACTTCGTAGTCCATCATATTCAACAATAGGTATGCCACACGTTTCATCTTTCATCTTGCCAATAACTTTTTTTATTATCATTAAAATGAAACTTACTTTTTGGATCATAATCGAAATTATCACAAAGTTTTTTATCCTTGTAAAAGTCTGCATACACATATTTTGTCTTTATTTCATAGCACAAGGAATCGGTATCAGTAAATAATAACTTAGCTTTTTTATTATATTTATTTTTGATATAATTGTAATGGAAATCATACATCAAATGTTTTGACAAGTCTAAAATACACATACCAACATAATTAGGGCGATTTAAAACTTATCGTTCTTTTATTCTGTTTATGGCAAATAAATTTTCATAAAACATTTTACAAGAAATAAATGAAGGTCTTGCTGCATATTTTAAAAGGACCTCCTCGTCGTGAGTTAATTTAACATTAATTCTTTTTCTCAAATTGTCCTTAGTTTTACCAAAAACTGAATTGTTCATCAGTTTGAAGAAATCCTTTTCAAAAGCATTTTTCCCAGCTGTTCTCTTAGCAGTATTAAAGTCTATGTATATCTTCAACCACTCTGATTCGTCAAACTGTAGTATTCGGTGTATTTTTGTTACCTTCAATCCAAGATTTTTATACAATTCTAAGTTTCTAAAATGCACGACATACTTTTATTTTTATTTTTCAGTGTTGTAACAAGTTTATTAACATTGCGATGTCCTAAATTAAACTTTTGTTTTAATTTTTTACAATAGTTTGACAACCACTCATCTTTGATATTTAAACTTTCCGGGGCAAGAGGATAATCATTATGCGAGTCATGCAGTTTCTTGGGATACTCGATATCACACTCAACAATGTAATTTGATTTTCCTTTTTCAAACTTATCAACCCACTTGAAATTACCAGTAGGCAACGGTTGACACATGGCCCACCCATACAAGTTATTAGCATCAAGATATATTATGTACTTGCTTTCTTTTTTTTGGTCGTATTTTTTCATATATTTATTGTTAGCCTGTGAATATCTGTTTGCCACCTCTTCATCCTTTTTCCACAAACAAATATTGATCAATATCAGTGATTAAGTCAAGTTGGATACCAGTCATCTTAAGGCATGCATCCCAAGCTAAACCAGGACTACTGAAGTAATGACAAGGATCTTATTTGTATTACTCAATGCACATTTTTCTAAAGTTTCAAAAACGTCTGCAAGCAGCAGCACATCAGTCTTAAGATACAGATCATGATATTCTCCCATATTTTTAATCTTAAATGTTTTCCGTATTTTTTTAGCGTGTTCATAATCTTCATCTGAAATGTGCTCATCATTTAATTGAGAATAAAAGCTATCTTTGCCAGGTAATTTAGTTTCCTTAAAACGTTTAAAACTGTTCATGTAATCATAAGGATAAACACCTTTTCTTTTTATTAATTCTAGCTTGTCATCAAAGTATTCTTGCGAGGTGTATTGAAACGAGGGGATGTTTTTTACTAAATTTTCTAATGCTTGAGACATAAACTGAAAACTGTCAATAAACACCAAACTTTGTCCTAACATAAAAGCCATGTACTTTTCCATGGTATTTGATATAACATTTATGTTTCGTTTAAACTTTCCGATGTGTTGCATTATAAAGTGAGAATCATATCCTCTCAAGTTACAACAGGTATTGTTTTAGTCAGCCTGAAATTAATATTACATATATCGTGAGTGCTTCCCCCAATACTTTCCAGTTATATGACAATGGTCCCTGACTTTTCTGATGGAGTTTTCGTATGCCACTGTATAACCCGCGTCATCTTTTTTGAGAGTTGTTACAAAACCATTACCGCAAATATGGCATGATTTAGATTTTTGGAATTTAGCTTCTTTTTCCGTCGACATCACCAAATCTTTCTTAAAATGTGTATTCATAGTTTTCTTGCACCACTTTTCTTCTTCTATCATTTTTTTCCAAAAACTTGTAAACAGCATTTGGTCCTCTATACGTTACAACTGGTTTTGAATATTGATCATCATAGCAGCAAACAACCTTATACCCATAACTGCAATCAGTATGCTTTTGATATGCTTCTGTATATGATTTTTTAGGATTGTTTGATGCTGAAGAAATACTTTCGGTTACTGCTTCAAAATCAGCATATATAACAAACGGAACCATCAGCTGCCTGTCGTATTTTTAAAATAAACCTTTTCATCTTTGTTTGGCATCTCTACTGCTTGTTTTCCATTAAGCGAAAGACAAACAGTCTTGTGTTTTTTTAGCACCATTTCTAATTTAAAGCACTGCAAGCATGTTTTCAAAACCATTTTCTTTCCTTGTGTGCTGTTTAATTATACATCAAACTGTTAAAATCTTTTAACCATACATAATGATTTTTTTCTTTTACGGTGATCAAAAGAATATCACATGTTTCCTCTGCTTTATCTTTTGATATGTACAAAGGGTATACTTGATTATTTTCATATCCAAATATGTTAAAACAAATTTTGTTTTGTTTTTCTATTTTTGGGATTTGTTGAATTGTAACAGGAAATGTAATTCCTTTGTAATTTAGATCTCCAATATGCTTTTTGTACTTTGTTATTCTTTGAGGTTTATTGTTGGCAGGAAATGTATAAGCTAAATGGCACCATCTAAAGCACTCGTTATCTTTTTCATTTTTAATATTTATTAAACCTTTTTTAGCATTAGCAAGTTCTTTTGGTAAATTCAAATAAGAGCTACCGCGTAAAGGCTTATACTTTACTCGATGTATGTAGTGCACATCTAGTACATCAGTTTGCCAACCACTTCCCATCTGAATCCAATTTCCAACTCTAGTTATAATTTCTTCACGTGCTTTGTCCAGCGCCTCGATAATATTATTTTCGGTTAATATTGTTGCCGCTTTAGAATTAAAGTATGCTGTTTTGTATGTGATCGCAGGATCTGTTTCTTTGTCTCCCATCGATGTTTTTTTAAAAGTATGTTTTACATCAACACTTAATTTAAAGCCACCCGCCTGTGCTAGTTCTTTTTTAAGAAATTTTAAAACTGCCGGCTGTGTTTCTTGGATACTCATTATATAATATTACATGAGATTATTTTTTTTAAGCCAATATTTATTTTATTTAATTATTTTTCAACAGGAATGGTGCTAAAATCTCTAATTTCATCACCATCTATTTTTTCAACCAAAATGGTATCATCATCGGTATCAGCGTCATCATCTTCCAATACTTCAAGAATATCTATTTTTTCATCTAAAAGAACATCTATTTCTCCATCCAGAAGAATGTCCAAGTAATTCCAAAATCATTCTTTTTCAAGAGTTCTGTCATCTACCATCCGGTTGATTTTTACATGATATTTACAGTATCTCTCGAAATCATCGGTTTCAAGATCACCTTCAGCTATTAGCAATCTTATTTTTTTTCAGGTGCTCGCAATAGTTTATAAAGTCGTTTTTATCAAGAAGCTTTTCATTAATCATCTCTTTCATGCTTTTAATAAACATTTCAAAGTCTTCATAACATCCTATATCAGTATTAATTATATGAGTATTTCTCAGTTTGCTGATTAATTCATCCTTAAAATACTCAACATCCTTGGCTATCGCATCTGCTCGTGTTTTACTAAAAATCCTAATTTGTTTTATCGCCAGGTCTGTAAGAAGCTTTATAGCAGTATTAGCTTCATGCTCGAGCTTTATCGCCCAATCTTTTTTTAAAAGCTGCAATATCTTCTTCCAATTCATATGACTTTCTTCAAAATCTTTGATTTCCTCGTTTGCTTTAGTTAAAAGAGTCTGTTCATAGACAGCTACTTTTCCATAATTGTTTCTTTCCTCATCAAAGTATTTTCTTTCTTCTTCTGCATAACTTTCCATATACTATAGATTATATTATTTTTATTTAACCGGCATAAACAACAATATCAATTCCTTTGTCTAACAAAATGCCGTAGTAAAGAATAAAAGAATCCTCAGTTACAAAAAAACGAGTTGCTGATGAAATTTGTTTATTACAAAAAGCATGCAACCTGTTTATATCTGGGGGTTTTATTTTCCATTCTAATTTAGTTGTTGTGCCATGGTTATAATTCTTTCAGTCATATCTTGAAAGTTTGTAAAAACTATTAACTCTTTGTCGAGTTTATTCATATCTTCAAAAATCAACCTTTTGAGCATATGTTATTTGATCTTCCTTAAAGTTTTTGATTTCCTGTTCTACTTGTTCCATTATAATATTACATAAGATAATATTTCTTTAAGCTTACATTTAAAAAGATAATTCTATAGTATAATATAATGAATTGCAAATATTGTGAAAGAGTTTTGGATATTATTGATTTCCCTGGAGTATGTTCGGATATTATTAATTTCCTTGGAGTATGTTTAGATTGCATCTTATTTGACATGACTGATCAAAAGAAGCTTTGTGAATATTGTGTCAAAACCAAGCTGTGTTACAAATGCTCTAATGCATGTATTAAGTGTAATGGCACTTATGAGGTTTTTGATAACGAGTGTATTTGCCTTAATTGTGGCACTCATAACGGTTACAATCTTATTGCAGGTTACAACTACAACCGAAAGAAAACTATTTACCATAGAAAGTACCATTTGAATAAATACTTGGTAGCATATAATTTATCTCCTGCGGAAAGACAAAGATTTGAAGATTTGTTTTACAAAATTACAAAGGTTTTGGACAAAATAGAGGGTCGAAAAAGATCAATCAAATTTGAATACATTTTTCAGAAAATATTTAAAATATTAAAAATAAAAAAATAAACAAAACCGATTAAAACAAAATCTACTGGAGAAAAGTATGATAGGATATGGAAACTAGTTGAACGGTTGCTTGTAGCGACCGTATAACTAGTAAAGACGCTCTTATGGCGCATTTATTCAAGTTGAAAAAGAATTACGACTGGATATCATGACCGTTTAACTTAAGTTTTTTCATATACATTTCCAGAGGTTCCGTGAAATTATCATTCTTTTGGATCTCTAATATTTTTTAAAGATAATCCTAATTACCTCCTGCGGAAAGACAAAGATTTGAAGATTTGTTTTACAAAATTACAAAGGTTTTGGACAAAATAGAGGGTCGAAAAAGATCAATCAAATTTGAATACACTTTTCAGAAAATATTTAAAATATTAAAAATAAAAAAATAAACAAAACCGATTAAAACAAAATCTACTGGAGAAAAGTATGATAGGATATGGAAACAAGTTGAACGGTCGCTTGTAGCGACCGTATAACTAGTAAAGACGCTCTTATGGAGCATTTATACAAGTTGAAAAAGAATTACGACTGGATATCATGACCGTTTAACTTAAGTTTTTTCATATACATTTCCAGAGGTTCCGTGAAATTATCATTCTTTTGGATCTCTAATATTTTATTAAAGATAATCCTAATTACCACTTCATCATTTTCTAGTCCTGTAGTTGTTTGGACATATGAAAGAAGTTGTTTAAAACTTCTATGATGTGTTTTCAACAAAGTCTTTTTTCTGCTATTCTTGTTTTGCTTGCTAAAACAGCAACTACTGGAGGAACTGCACCAACTGCGGCTACAGAAACAGGAATTGCCTGAACCAATGCCAATACGGCAGTACAACCAATTATCCCACTAATAACTTGTAATGTTGTGTTTATGATGCCGCACAATTTATAACTGCGTCTGTCTGCAGCTACAAGTCGCGTCAAGTGATCAATTAATTCTTCTTTGGTTTTCATGTATAATTATAGTTAGATAATAAATTTAATCAAGATATTTGGAAAATAGCTGCTCATGTTGTTTGGATGATATTTTACCTCTTACCTATTTTTAATAATTCATCGATTATGCTAATACCTTTATTTGTTAGCTGTGGGCTATTATTTCCTGATTCTATACTTCCGCATACTAACTCTAGATCCTTAACCAAATCATTAGGACTATTGTAATATTCAACATCAACACAACCTCCTAAAATCTTCTTGAATTTTGAAAAACCTTTATGAATTGGCAAACCAGATAATTCTGTTAGTTCCTTAAAAGCATTCTGAGACAGCTTTGCATACGTTTTTTTTATTATTGCAACGCTTTGTTATCAAGTCTATAAAATCATCGTCTATGCTTAGGTCTAGCACAACTACTTCTCCTTGCCTGGCAATAACCAACAAGTTAGTTGCGATGACCAACAAGCTCGGGTAAATCAATTTGTAACACTCCATAGTAGCCATCTTTGTCGACTTTGTAGGAATTTTTATTTTGTTTCATCCCTTTGCCAGTCTTTTTTACAGTTTCACTATGCTAAAACATCATATCAGTTCTTTCTTTATAATCTTTTAAGGCGTCTGACTCTTTTATCCTGTTTTCCCTGACTCGTTCAATTGTTTCTTTCCCGGCTGCACTATTTTCATTTTTAAGTTGGTTAGTAAGAGCAGCCTTGTCACCGCCCAGTTGACGGATATGTTCACTATCACGCCCAACTATGTCGCCAACATTTAAGTTATCTGAGAACCTTTGACGGCAAGGGTAAATCATATAAAACCAACACCGCTTTGTCGATTCCAGCATCTGGATCAATCATAATTACCGGTTCGGCATGCTCTATTGTTTTACGAGGCTCTTCAGTAAATAACTGGGGTATTCCCTGATAATCTCTTTGTTCTTGTACTTCCTCGCCTAGAGCGGCTAATTGCTGACTTATTTTCGGAAGAGAAGCTAACTGCTCAGTTAGCTGTTCTGACTGACTTTTTATTTCGCTAGTTACAGGTTTAAATACTTCTGTGTATAAATCACGGCTAGCTTCTTTTTCTATTTTTTTTCGGATAAATTTATTCTCGTATTCTTTAACAAGCTCACTCGCTTTTCGCTTTTTATCTGCTAATTCTTTCCATTTTAACAAAGACATGTCTAATATAAGGTTAGATTAAAATAAGATAAATTAAGATTAGTTAAGATAAGTTGCAACAAAGACATGTCTAATTTAAGGTTAGATTAAAATAAGATAAATTAAGATAATTTAAGATAAGTTAAGATAAGTATTATGTTTAAAATATGATTACTTTTTATTTTTTCTGGTTGCTTTTTTGGCTGGAGGTTTAGCCGGTGGTTTTGCATTTTTGGCTGGAGGTTTAGCCGGTGGTTTTGCTTTTTTTGGTGGAGGCTTAGCCGGTGTTTTTTTGGCTGGAGGTTTAGCCAGTGTTTTTGTTATTTTGTTCTTTCCTTTGATTGCCTTAATATCTTCGCGTGCTGTTCACTTTCTTCTTTTATTTTTTGCAATCTGTTATTCAGTCGCGTTATTGATTTTTCTGACGTTGCCGTTTTTAACTGATTATTGATTCCCCTTGTTTCGGCTTCCAGCGCTATGAGATAAACAATATTGGGATGTTCTTCGGTTTTTGATAATTTTCCCGGGTTTTTGAAAGTTTTACTTTTCTAACATCTGTTTTTTTTGTTTTGCTGGTTCGGGAAGCTTTTCTGAAATCTTTTTCAAGCCGTAATACCTAACTTGGTTGGCTTTAATACATTCTTTTCTGTTCCGAGTTGTTTGCCGCGGGGGATGTGCTTTATTTCACAATACACTTTAGATATATATAATAAAGTTAGATAATATTAATATTATCCAAGTATTATTATAATGGAAATTCCAAACTATGACATGAAGACAGGCGATGGTGATTTTAAACAAAAATGGAACTTTAAGCCGGACTGTTGTTTTAAAATGTTAATTTGTGGTAATTCAGGTTCTGGCAAAACAAACACGTTAGTTCACATGCTATGAAAACTTTTAGTTTACTATGACAAGATTTACCTGTTTGCAAAAAGCTTGGAGTAGTCGATCAGGTCTTGTCACAAAAACTTGAAAAAATAGCAAAAAAGAATAAAATCCCAGTCGAAGACATATTAGAATGTTCAAATGATCAAGTTATCCCTGGATACTTTAGATTCAGATAATCAGAATCATTTTTGATGATTATGTGTGTGAGCGCAATCAAAATGATATTATTAATTATTTCATCCAGGGAAGATACAAAAATTGTTGTGTAATTTATTTATCACAATCTTATTACAAAACTCCCAAAGACATTCGGTTGAATTGCTCCCATTACATCTTCTTTGCAACTCCAGTTAATCGTGAGCTGGGTATGCTTTCCAACGAACAAGATGTCAGCAAAGATCAGTATAAAAAGCAACTGACAAGCAGTACGACTTTCTGTATCTTGATCGTCCTAGAAAGCTGGTCAAAAGAAACTTCACTGGTGAAATTTAATCTAATCATATTATATATAATGGGGCTTTTTAACGATCTTGGCGAGGAAGTTACTACTGGAAGTGTTAATATTACAAATGTTGGTATTGTTCTGTCTCAGTATGTAAAACAAAACATCTGGTTAATTATCTTCACAAGGGCAGAATTGAATTGGGGTTTTTAAGGCGCACCAACACATTACAGGTTATATGGCGCATAACAGGCATGAACATGCCTGCCTCATCTTCCATGTACATCGAGATAAAATATGGAAAATGGGCCTAGAACCTTCTCACCCTGAACTGCAGAGTTGCTGCAAATTCTATCGTAAAAACTCCACGTTTATTGTTTTTCTGCCACTGCTCTTAGTGATGTGAACGAGATGGCACCTGAAACAATGCAGGGATCATGATGAAGACCTTTAATGAGCATGAACAAAAAATGACAAAATGAATATGAATGGGGGTGGGGGAGTGTGGGGGGGGGGGTCCTACCCCTCTGCATGTGACGGTGTGTTTGCAGTGGTTGTATTCTACCCCGGCAACCCACAAGGGCAAAACCAGGAAAATGTTTTAAGAAGCGATCTTAACATGGATAATAATAAAATTATCAATGTTTGGTAATCCAGAAAAAGCAGATGATGCAGCAACAAGGCAATTCACTGTAAGAAGAATAACAAAGATCATACGTGATTATAATATTGATAAAATTCCAGACATGATGAAAAATTTGACAACAGGTGTTGATGATAAACTAAGCCAAATACAAACAAAGTTACAAGCAAACCATGAGAAAATGATTGAAATTCAAAATGGTTTAAAAGATGAAATAAAACTTTTGAGTGATGCTTTAAAAGAGCTAGAAAAGAAAGAAGATGGATTGGAAGATAGTGAAAACTACAAGAAATTAAGTGAACAAATAGGATCTGGTGTTTAAAATATTAATACACGGATTGGAGAAATCAATCAAAGGACTGAAGGTTCTGAGAGTCGCCAAGATTGAACAGTTTCTATTTTCTTGACGAGGTTAAAGTTTTTTTAATTTACAGTACAACATGGACAAACTGTTGATTCGCCGTAAAATGGGGAACTCTAACCTGTTTTGCAAGGCGTAGTATAACCTTACATGTGTTGAAAAAGAAGTAAAACACCATACAAACAAAAATAAAAAGTAGATTTTTATCAGAATCTGAGAATCTTTCCCCTGTTGAACGATATTTGGAAAACATGCACGAAACTGACTTTGTTTCAGCCTCCACTGATTGAAGACAGTTAAATATTCAGTGTAAGAAGAAATGAGAACAAGTTATGAAAATGTAATTGTTGATAAAGTTTTTATTTTAAATCAATTGAGTTAAGAGAATGTTTGAATATTTATATCAAAGACATTGAAAACTTGTCTTTGTTTGAAGTTAAAATAGTTTTTCAACAAATGTTATGCTAGTTACGACGGTCATTTTTTTTAGTGGTGGCGGTAGACCACACAGTATGATGGAAACCATCCAATTATTACTGGGTAAAAGCAGTACTATATACCTCCCACCATAATAATTCAACTCGGCTGCAGTAACATTAAAGGTTTCTTCAAATGAAACAACTGAACAATTACTTGGCTGAATTATATGAGAACATGAGACTGTTGCTTCAGTCGGAGTACTGTTAGTCTCTGGTACGTGATTGTGCACTGGTTCGAAATTATTTCACTCCAGAATGTCCACTAATTGTCCTTTTCATAATTATATGAATCCATTTTAATATATGCAAACCTTATGCATGCCTGCCCTACTACTTTTGGTTTGTGCCATGTCTGCAATTTTTAAGTCTGCGACTGAGCTGCAGGTGTAAATTTGTTTCCGGCGCGTTGACAGTCCATGACATGAAAGAGGATTGCAGCAACATGTTTACAAAATCCACCAAAACCGGCTTTGCACATACACCTGGCACCCAGTATAGACCCAGAGTGCTTATCTAAGCAAAGGAGCACAGGGTATTTCCTTTTGGGTTTTGAATTAACAGTTAAAAATCCCCTGTCAAATGATGCAACCACGTCTCCTCGAATAATCATGACTTCGTCATCTACATCAATCTTAAACTCTGAACAGATTACTTTGTTCGAATTATAAAAGAGCCAACCCTTGTCCCTATGCTTCTGTGCAGTTGACTTTGTTCCATCACACTTAATCAAGAAATACTGGTAGATGTCACTGTCCTCATTAAGGGGCACATTGTCCACATAGTTGGTTTAGCCAGCAGGTGGAGGGTGGTCCAATATTGCCTGCACAAAACCTTGGTGAGAATTGACAGTTTCATCGGTGTATAGTTTTATCGAATTTCTGTCCGAGTTGATCAGATATTTCTTGTACCATTTATTCTGGATTTCTCTGAAAGTAGACAGAATACAATGTTAACTCCCAGCATTTGATTTTCATGAGTACATGTAATATACAGGGCTGCAACAAATCAATGATACACCGGTATATTGTGATGCATTTCAATCCAATACACTGTATCAGATCAGCTGTATCATGATGTAACCGTATAATGACTTTAAAGACATTATCTGTATCGATTTTGCCACATAAAAAAAAATTATTGCAGAGATACTTTTTCATTATATTTCTTTTGACTAAAGACCTTTTTACAAACCTATAAAGTTCCACAATTTCAACCCAGAAACACCTAGTGTGTTAAAATACACGTTTAATGCTCTTTTGAAATTTTTCGTATTGGCGAGCATCAACGTGTATTGATTATTGCACATTTTACGACTGGACTTTCCCAACGGAATCTGTTGGGAAGGTTTCACGCTTTTAAACAGCATTGTTTGTATATTATATATGCATAGGTTGAAAGAGGATTTTTTTTGAGTCGATTGGTGTTTCTAAATTTACCTGCCACGATGAAATATCTCAGATTATCCAAATTTATCACGAATATATTGACACATTTCCGAATTATCCAAATTTACCGCCATCTTGTTTGAAATTCTTACCCAGAGTTCAATGCGCATATTAGATCACCATACGCAACCCACCATGCACCGTCGATAGAATAGAATAGAACCGTTTATTGCTACAATCGTAAAACATTGTGTACATAGTGTGTTTAAACTACACATATTTCATGCCGATTTAAATTTTTTGTTATATTTTATTATTTATAGTATTGTTAACATTACTTGTTTTATTCGTTTATTATTCTACAGTAATAAAGAGTATATAAAATATATGAAAATTAGCAGTTTGGTTAAGATAATAATAATGAAGTTGCAAGAGTGTTCACAAGGACGACGACGGGCAACTGACAAAGGACAACTCGTCATCTCATAAACCCTGGGGGTGGGGTGGGGTGGGGTGGGGTGGGGTGGGGGTGGGGGGTGGGGTGGTGGATGTGGGATTTGAATACTAGTGACAGTTATTGTTTTCGAACACAAAATCACCATGTTCAGCTCTACCAAACACACAACGATTTCTTTTTATAAATCACAACGCCCCATCCTAGCTCAACTAAATTTGGGACTTGGTTTCCTTATAGTATGTTGTAAAGGGTTGCTTAAGTAATGTTGCCTTCCGCAAATTCTGGGCTCCCATGGAACCCAAATTGTGAAGGCCCATAAAATGTGCAATAAAGGCAGATCTAGGTTTGCATGTAAGCTGGTGTATATATAGTTATAATTTTGGTTTGGGATCTTATATCATTATGCATCTTATTTGTACTTCACCCATATTTGGACATGGGCTCCCTCCTCCCCGCCACCACCCCCCCCCCCCCCAACCCCATACACAGCCCTCTCCCCCTCCATTTTTTTTTTACATATTTCTTTTTTAGTTAATTCTTCTATTGTTTTGGTCAATTCTTACACATATAGCTATGTTGCTCACCACCCCCTTCCCCCCCCCCCCCCACACACACACACCCACCCCCACTCCCCACTCGACACTCATTTTTTTTTTTTTTTTTACATATTTTTGTGTTGTTTTGGTCAATTCTTACACATATAGTTATGTTGCTTCCCCCCCCCCCCCTCCCCCTCCCCCCCCCCCCCCATACTCAAAACTCAATTTGTTTATTTATTTTTTTAACATATTTCTGTCTTGTTTTGGTCAATTCTTACACATATATCTATGTTACCCCGCCCCTACTCCGTCCCTGCCCCGCACAAACCCCCTGGCACCCCGCCTCCCCACGACTCTCAACTATTTTTTCTTCTTCATATTTCTGTATTGTTTTGGTCAATTTTTACACATATAGCTATGTTGCCCGTCCCCACCATCTTCCTCCCCCGCCCCCACCGACTCGAATCTCTATTTTTTTCTTCATATTTCTTTGTTGTTTTGGTCAATTCTTACATATATTGCTATGCCCCCGCCCCGCACCCCCCACCCCACACACACACTAAACTCCCCCCCCCCCCCGCCCCCACTCAAGACTAAACTATATATGTTTTTATATTTCTGTAATGTTTTGGTAAATTTTATTATCTCTACTGGCCAAGTTCGAAAACCAACCAGATCGGACCAGTAACGGCTGAGTTACGGCTGTTATATTTCCACTCGAAACTCGATATATATATTTTTTTTTTTTACATATTTCTGTGTTGTTTTGGTCAGTTTCTTACACATAAAGCTATGTTGCACACCCCCACCCATTACGCCCCTCCCCCACCTCCACCCCTACTGGAAACTTTTTTCTTTTTTACATATTTCTGTGTTGTTTTGGTCAAGGTGTGTTACCCCCACCCCCCCACCCCAAACCATCCCAACACACCATCATCACTACCACCCGAATGTTGTTGTTTTTTGCATATATCTGTGTTGTTTTGTTTTATCAGTTTATCAATATGTTTCGCCCCACAACCATCCCACCACCACCCGATTTTTTTTTTTTTTTACATATGTCCGTGTTGTTTTGTTTAATCAAATATACAACTATATCAATTATGCGCCCCCGCCCTGCACCCCCACCCCCCGGCCCCATTGGTTTATGGGCTCCCCTCACATGGAGGACAGGGGGAGGGAAATTGTTTTCATTTATCTTCCATTATTGGATATTAAAATTTTAATTTGAACGCAATCATTTACATATAAAGCAATTTAGATTCAATTCAGATACACAGACGAAATATCAATAATAAAAAAACATCCTGAAATGAGGCCACAATAAAAAATCGCCAGGTATCCCCTCCCTCCCCGAGTTGCCTTTCGACCACAATTTTTTTTTAAATGACAGCAACTTTGGATTAAAACTGATAAAAATATATGAAATGTCACCCTGCCCCAAATTTTACTATAATTTGTATGAGATTCTAACAATAATTTTTATATCTGCCCGAGTTTCTATAACCACCCCCACCCCCTCACATTGTTTTAGCCTTGTTTTCTGATGGTATATACTGGCTATACCATTTATTATTCTCTGAATAGTCGAGCTGCGCTGTTCTCCTACAGCTCTTGTTTAATATAAATTTCCATTATTTTACAGATTGTTTAGTGGGTCGCCCCCTGAATCCACCCGTGAACTCACCCACCCCCTACACACTAAATGAAATGAACATAACAAAACAAAATAAACAAGCTTAAGTTAGGTCATGGACATACAGTAGGTCTATGGTTAGGTGCTTTTTCCCCCAGATCAGGCTATAAAACAAGCGAGATTTTTTTAATTTTTCTTTTAAGAGAATGTCTGAAGGGGTAATATATAATAAATATCCCGGCACCCTTCGCCCATTACCTTTTGTTAACCTAAGACTTGAAAACTTTATACTAGGTACATTATAAACAACGCAGTTTCGTGACACGTTGTCCACAGTGGAAAATGTGTACTTATGCGCATGCGCATGCAACGTTGGGAGAAACGCGCACTTGTCAATATATTGTCAATACACATGTATAGCGATCTACGAAAAACCGATATATTATGTAAAATATGCTTCGGAAAAAATAAAACCGAAAGTAAATGGTAAATAACTTATTATTTTGTTAGATTATCGTCATGGTTTACGCACATAAGTCTGATAAGCTGCTCAATTTCGTTCGAAAATCGCATGGGTGTTCGAGCGTTTTTTCCAGTCGCGTTTTTTGCAAAGGAAATTAGGCGTATATGCAGTTACATAGAACGTCAGAATAAAAAAACAAGACTGCATAGGAGCCAATTTATTAGGCTAAGAAACACCATGACACCGTCAATTACATACTTGATAAACTTCAAGTTGATGGAACATGTTGTTGTATATTATAATAAAATAGAAACATTTAAAATAAGAAAAAATATATAATTACTTTATACAAAAACATCAGCTAAGTGAATTTAAAACAATGATGATTAATTAACAGATCTACGGTAGCACAGAGCAGTAATATTTGCAACATGTATCACCATGGGTATTATCACACTACATTACATATTGTGTATTGGCAGGTCTGACCTGGGTCCTCGCAATACGCAGACCTAGTAGATGAATACTAATAATATAAAGAGGAGATCTTTACCCTATCATCATTCGAGTCCATAATGAAACACATTTATAGAAACACATTTAGTTATATTGACACAATTTGCATAATAAACATGCGCAGACGTAATTTCCGCCGTCGGTCGAAATCACATGGTGGTCGAAAACAGATAGAAAGACGATACTTCAAAAATAATTCATTATCTGCATTACCCCACCTACCCATCATTTAATGTGCGAACATTGTTTACGAGTTTGCTTTCTTGCCCGATATGCTGGCTCCTTTCCTACACTCTCATCAAGATCTGGTTATAAAGCTACAAAAACTCTGGATTGAGCGATTGTTGAATTGACTTTCGGACAAAATCCGCTGGCGATTACCCGGAAGAAGTGCGCGTGACGTCACGCCATCATACGTGTATTATTGCGCATAAGATTTCAGTTCGTTTTTCAAAAAAAACACGTATATACTGTATACAATGACAATTATTCACAATCAATAGTTATATTATTCGGTATATATAACGTTCATGTCAGTCACCTTATGAAAGTAAGTTATACTTGATGCAGTTAAAGGAACTACATTCTCGAAGTGCGTAAAACACCCAACCCAATTTGGGCATATGATATTAATGCGCATAATATTTCGATAAACCTACAAAAAAGACATGTTTATACAGTATACAATTACAATTATTTCATTATTTCACAATCAGTAGTTATATTACTCGGTATACATAACGTCACCTTATCAAATTAAGTTGTATTTGAAGCAGTTAAAGGGGACTACATTGCTTACAACGGTAAAGCGTTCCATCCGTTAAAAACTACAAACATATACGGTATACACGATTCCAAAAAATATAAAAAGATCGGACAGGGAAAGTAGCATTCAAGGAGGACAGTCAACCACAAAACACAGAAACAAACATGGAAACAGACAAACAAGAAGGCAAAAGTAATAATAAAAGTAAACGACATCACAAACACAAAAGGGTTGACAATAGGGCTACCGCCTTGGAACGGTCAGTGGCAAAGTAGGCCACTGGGGGTCTAAACCGGTTCTAGGGTGCACCAAACCTCACACTTACCTTACTGTCATCCCATTAAAACAGGACAGTGTAAATACAGAAATCCCCGCCATGATCTAATCTCTAACCAACAAGGCAGCATCAATAGGCAGTATAAGTAAAACACTAATATGCTCGTGTAAATATAATACCAAAAAACAATAGCCTAGAAAGCCACAATGAAGGTACTCAATGACTTGGCAGAAGCCAGAGCAATAAGAGAATAAACCATTAAGGGCACGACAAGAAAGATCATAGACAAACATTAAACGCCACCGTCCCAATGGGCTTTAGGTAGGCGTTATCATAGGGTCCACAGCATGTCCGGTCATCGTACAACCAAAGAGGAAAGCATAGTGGCGAACTGTAAAAGGGTCCACCACCAAGCATGCAGTTCGTTGCAAAAGGATAGGGTCATAACCTATTTTGATAAACTTTTTAACAAGTTTAAAAAAGATAGTATGAAAGTGATCATGACCAAGAATCTTACGAAGTTTATAAATCACATCACCATAGAAGTCAACCTGACTTCTATGGTGATAGTCCTTGTCGCAGAAGAGTCCTTAAATTATTTATATATTTGGAAAGAAGATCAGGGTTACGATAATAAAATTGTGCAAAGGTTTTACGAAGTTTATGGTAACGGTAACCCTGATTGAGTAACTTTTTAGTTATACAAAGATTACGAATATTAAAGTCCTCAACTCGAGTACAAGCTCTAGAAAAACGAATAAGTTGAGACACATACACTCCATAAGAAGTTGCTCGAGGAACATCCCCATCCAAGTGGGATACTTAACAATGTCAAAATTAAAATCATCTCTCTTGTCATAGATTTTGCTAATTATTTTACCATTTTCAATCGAGAGATCTAAATCAAGAAAAGAAGCGTTATTATCAGATATATTTTCTTTATTAAGCTGAAGTTCTTTAGGATAAATATTATCAACCATAGTTGGAAAGAAAGGATTTTCAATGTTCAGTATGTCATCCAGATACCGAGAGGTGTCATTAAAAGCTTCAATAACATCCGCCTGGGTATCTGGTAAAAGACTCAACATGAAATCTCTTTCATAGCAAATAAAAACAAATCTACGACATGTGGTGCACAGTTCGTACCCATAGGGATACCAACAATTTGTCTATAAACGGTGGTTCCATACCTGACGAAAATATTATCTAATAGGAAGATGAGTGCTTCACAAACTTCATAGCAAGTCCACGTAGTATAATTGTCTAAACTGCCGTTAGTAAAAAACGCTTTAATATTATTACATGCCAAAAATGTAGTATTTTCTCTAGCGAATGTTTTTTGAATAAGAGAAATTAGCTTGTCTTTAATAAGGTGATGTGGTAAGGTTGTATATAGTGTAGAGAAGTCATAAGTGCTTATAGCTGAAACTTGACCTTTATTGAACATTTTATCCAGAACGTCTCCTGAATTTTTTATAGACCAAAATAAATTAATCCCAGAGTTTTCATAAGTTTTATCACAATATAGTTTAACGTGATCTTTAACGGCAGTAAGACAAGAAGTTAAAAGTTATGAGATGTTTGTTGTGGTGCAGGCACTAGAATTAGAAATAAAGCGAGCCTTATATGATGGATTTTTATGTAATTTAGGAAGCCAGTACATGGTAGGCAGTTTATTTTGCTTATCGTTTACACCAGCCTTGAAAGTAGCGCACCGAGTGATATGTGCGGAAACAACATCATCCTCAGTAGAAATAACTGGAGTATACGAATTGGTGCTGCCGAGTTCCAGAGATAAAACATTGACGTAATGTAGGCGTCAAACAATAATTACATTATTAGCTGCTTTATCTGCAGGAACTGCAGGTCAATCTACAGGTCAAGTTGCCCTATTAACTGGAGCTGGTATATTTGACATTTTTTCAAAGGTTGGCTCAAAGATATTTAGTGAGTCTGTGAAAACAGCTGGTAAAAAGGCATTATAAACTGCTGGTAAACAAATCATAGAAAGCGGTTTTAAAAAACTTGGGGATGAGGTAGGAAAAATGGCTGCTGATCAGTTAGTTTCAGTTATAAAACCTAAACCAAAACGCGAGATAATTTTAAAAGAACTTACAAAAGCTGCCACAAAAGATGTAGCTAAAGTTGTAGCTGATAATATAACTGAAAAAGAAAGAATTGATAGATTACTTTCCGGGAGGGAACCAAGTACAAATGTTCATGCAAGAATTAATCGATTAATTAATGAAAAATAATCTTATTATCAGTATATACAGATGTTTAGAAGTGAAAAATATAATACCCGATACCTATTCAATTAGATACTCCTGTAGTATTACCTGGAAATGCTACCAGACAAATGAAAAGCGGTATCAATTTTCAATAAATGATAAAGTTCTCACTTTGATTGGTATAACGCATATATTGAAATCGGTTTTCAAGTAAACAAGCTTGCTGATGGAGCCGCTTTCGTAGACGCTGTCAGAATTGCTTTAATTAACGATGCAGCTTTATTAATCGATCAAATTCAAGTGAGGCAAAATGGAAAAGCAGTTTGGAAAAATGGAAATAATCTTTACAAATTTGTTAATGTCAAAAGTTTACTGAAAATGTCTAACGATTATTCACAATCAACCTGAGCAAACGAATACTTTTATTTAGACAATAATCGCGAAAGGACGAAGATACTTATAATCAAGGGTTTGCTACTCGTCATACTTTAATCATAACTATTTAAAAAGTTGAATCTATAATCCCATTAAACAAATATTCCTTTTTTAAAGGTTTAGAAACAAACATGCTTCCTCCTAGTCAGATTCAAATTATCTTGCAACTGACAGATGATAATGTGCTAATTTTCAAATCAAGTAGTGATGATGGCCGAGTAGTTATTAATAACTTAGTTTTGTGGGTACCTAGAATGATATTTAATCCAGTTGGCATAGATTATGTAATGACAAATCACATGACAAAAACAAGCTGGACTTCCCTTCGTGAAATGATACAACAAAGTGGAAGTAGCCAAGCGGTCGATACCGCATTTGGAATAACGACTGGTGTTAAAAATCCCAAACACGTTTTTGTGTATTTGCAAAGGACCGACAAGAGTTTTAGCCAAGAGCAAATTCCTCATATTTTAGATAATTTTAAACTAAATGCTAATATTTACATTCAGCTAAATTGGAAGTTGGAAACGGAATTTATTATCCAGAGACTGAATACAGTTATGATAATATCACCAGAATATTTAGAGATGTTATTAATTATTCTTACAGGCAAAATTATAAAACCACTGGAACTTTACTCAATAGGAGTAGTTTAAATATCTTTTTGGTATGATATATTTTGATTTAAAGTGCAAAGGTAAAGAAGAAGTCAGTGTTGATCCAAAACCACTAACTTTGAGATATAAATTAATTGATGTTTCTACTACTAGAGCCGGAAATGAACTACTTATTGTTTAATCTAACTTATAATATATATGACTTATCAAAATTATTCAGTAAATTTAACAGATGGCCAGAAACAGAGTTTAGCGAGAACAAGAGTGAATTAACACTTAGGTTAAAAAATAACCAACTAACTGGAGATTTTCCTTTGTTGTTAACAACAACTCAAATTAAAAACATTGGTAAAGCTATAAACAGTGGACGTGGATTAGACATAAATATATCAAAATCACAAATGAGGTCTCAGTCTAAAAATGGAGGCTTTTTGGAAGCTTTACGAATTATTAAAACCTTACAAACCAGTAGAAAATGAAAACATCATAACATCATATCTTTTAAACGAAGTTTAGCCTAATCTTATTTATATATGAGTAACTGTGTTAAAGAAAAGATGGTTACTGAAAATGTTAATCCTCAGTATGTTTTAGCAAAAAATGGCAGAAGAATGTTAAAAGCAACATGTGCGCCTTGTGGTATTACCAAAACACAGTTTGTTAAAAGTACACAAGGTGGAAATATTGATATTCATAAAGTGTTACTTCCTTTATTACCGAAAAAGGGGTTAACAATTCTTGGTTATAAATATTGCTGTCCGGGTAACCCACTTTATAGCGGAAAACCGGTAAATGAATTAGATGCTGTTTGTAAAGATCATGATTATTGTTATGATGAAAATCCTGGTAATAAATCAATGTGTGATAAAAACATGCTTGCTGGTTTAAAATATAGTAAGTCTAAAACTATTGGAGAAAAGATTGCTAAGAATTTGATAGTAAAACCAGTTATTAGTACAAAATATAAACTTGGTCTTGGAGCATCAAAAAACGAGAAAAGGCGTTGAAATGGACTGACAAGTTAGCTGATGAACTTCACAAGCCCATACGAAGGAAGTTCACACAACGCCGTGTGATTGTTAATGAAATTGATAAAATATGGTCTGCTGATTTGGTTGATATGCAATCGTTTTCAAAGTATAATAAAGGTACTAAATATTTGCTTACTGTTATTGATGTGTTTAGTAAATTTGCTTGGGTTGTGCCGGTTCCAAATAAAACTGGTTTAGAAATTACCAAAGCGTTCCAAAAAATCATAAGTATGGGAAGACAATGTAAATTGCTGTGGGTTGACTAGGGATTAGAATTTTACAATAAAATATTCAAGCATTTCCTTGTTGATAATAATATCGAAATGTATCGCACGTTTAATTTTGGAAAAGCTGTAGTAATTGAACGATTTAACAGAACATTTAAAGAGAGGATGTGGAAATATTTCTCAGCAAACAATACAAACACGTATTTAGACGTGTTACAAGAAATGGTTGACAAGTATAATAGCACAAAACATCGAAGTATTAAAATGACACTGACTGAAGCAAGTGATAAAAAGAATAAAGGAATGGTGTATTTCAACTTGTATGGAAAAATGAAAAGTTATCAAATTAAGCCAAAGTTTAAAATAGGGGACAAGGTTAGAATTAGCAAATATAAAAAAACGTCTGAAAAACGTTATACACCGAATTGGACTGAAGAAATATTTGTTGTTGATGAAATTCAATATACAAATCCTCTGACATACAAAATAAAAGCAATAAACAGCAATGAAGTAAAAACAAAAAGTTTCTTTAAATGGTTATATCTCTATGACCAACCGGTTGTTATAACATTGAAAGGGAAGGCGTCATACTTCATATCAATGAATAAAGTTACTAAATAATATACAATGCAAAACAGAATCCTAAACTCGAAAAAACTGTTATTTTGTATAAGCATGCGTGTGTATTGAATGACTCATATTTATGAAAAGAACAGTGTGCATGACGTGTTATGTTAGTGATTTAGTGTTGTACTACTGGAATGTACTCTGCGACTATAATATAACATGTTATATTTTATTTCTTCCGTCATTTTCTGTGTCCATATGTAGGCATGATGTACACGAAACACTAAATGTCAAAAATGCCATAATGTAAGGATAAGTGTCATGTAAAGACATGAACAGACACATTTTACATCAGATGTACACTGTTTCTAAACCTACTGACGGCGAGGTATATATATATCCTACTGACGGCGAGGTATATATATGTATATATATATATAATTATATAACTTACATATTTTGAGAATCCAAACTCTAAAGACTCTATATAAACGGTTTAACCAGCCAGGCCAAACCCCTTGAAGCTTCCTAAACGCTAGAAAGCATATTTCAAGCCAAGCTAATAAAGCGTTACATCTACTATATACACGAATTTATTATTTAAACTTACCAATAGACCTCCAGCTAAAACTGTTCGATCAAACAATTCTACCACTTATAACGTAAGCTTGCGAACTATGAGGTTTGAAACCCATGACTTACTGGAATGTATTCATTCTGGTTTTCTTCGTAAAATTGCAAATAATCGAAAAAGTACCCCTCTTCAAATGTTATACGCCGAGTTAGGCCGCCAACCGATAGCAATTACAATAAAATCGCGTATGGTAATATTTTGAAATAACATAATTTTAAGCAACCACGCGAAACTATTACATATTTCATACCTAATCATGTCACGGCTGGTAATCAGTGGGGCTATCTCCGTTTGGAGGTATATGCAAAAGTGCTCCATCGTCACTTCCGAGGTAGTACCAGCGCCATAAATACAGGTAAACAAGCTGGATATGCTTTGCTATTTCTTCGTTATTTTCTTTATTTGCCTTGATATGAATTGAGGGAATGCAGTTCCGTGTAGTTATGTTTAAGCTTCGCACACGACCCAAAATTGTTCTCGAAAGATGCCTAATTTGTCGCCAGGAACTTTTAGCCATTTCGAACTTTGCAGTTTTTTCTCACCTTTATCGTCGCCACCGAGGTTTTCCACATTGTTTTGCCTATTTACGCTACATATTGACATGAACACATCAAATATCAACCAGTTGATGTCCGTATATTGCCTGTTGACACAATAAATAACACGGAGAACGTTTCTGGGGGAGAAATACGCGATTTATTAGAAGAGATAGCTCCAGTAACAGAGAGATAGTTCCAATGCTATGGAGATAGTACCAATGACAACTTATGAGGATGTCATTTCTTACCATTGCGTTCGACAGTGCTCTTGGTTTAAACACAATCTAACCCAAACTAATGTTTGCATCAACGTTCTATCCGTTTAGTGTCTGTAATAGTACCCCATAATGATGTACTCGCTCACCACGGTGTCCACGTCCTTCGGCTCATGTGTGCTAAAACAGGTGTATACATGTATTGTGTATACAGTTCCGTACCTCTGCAAATTATTCGGTAACAGTTATAACTGAAACAATTGTTAATTTACTACTCACTATACCTTTTGGAGAAACGCCTACTTAATATATGCGAAGTATTTTGTCCAGTCCCGTCAGTATTTTGTCCGCAAACCCAGAATGTATATACTAGATAACACGAAATCACTGCTAGACATGCAATTGAATGAGAAAATGGTGTTATTGAACTTTGTGTTGGATGATGAGGTCCGTCTGATAAAGCTGTTGTAGGTAGTAAGCATATTAACAACATGGATGCAGATTTTTCATTATTTGTGTTTGTATTCCCTAAAAACAATAAAGGACTAGACGGGGTTGTTTTTGTAACAACAACATATGTCTCCTCCATAATTTATGTACCAACCTGGCTGAAAGTTGCACTCTGCACATCGTCTCGATATGGTGAGCAATACTGCCAAGTTATTTCAAAATCCCTCATGCGGTTCAAGAGATATGGAGAGGACACGAACTATAGTGCATATGATCTTCGACCTCTAAGTGTGACCTTGACATTGAAGGACGTGGGCTGGACGTTGCGCTCTGCACGTCGTCTGGATATGGTGAACATTTTCCTTATCCCTCAAGCGGTTCAAGAGATATGGTGGAGACACGAAATATAGTGAATATGACCTTCGACCTCTAAGTGTGACCTTGACCTTGATCGGACATTGCTGGAATTGCGCTCTGCACGTTGTCTGGATATAATGAACATTTGTTATTTCCAAATCCCTCAATCGGTTCAAGAGATACGGTGGAGACCGACTTTCCAAGGCGGTAGCCCTATTGTCAACCCTTTTGTGTTTGTGATGTCGTTTGCATTTATTATTGCTTTTGCCTTCTTGTTTGTCTGTTTGCGTGTTTGTTTCTGTGTTTTGTGGTTTACTGTCCTCCTTGAATGCTACTTTCCCTGTCCGATATTTTTATATTTCTTTGCGACGGACAGAGATCCAGACAGACAGGCAGACATCCAAGCTAAAAACAATGTGTCTCCCCAATATTGGGGGAGACATAACACATTGTACACCTAAAGTGTATATTTGTACTTTTTTTTTCCTAAATGTAAAATAAAAAGGATTTATAAGACTAATTTTCGACTAATTTTCAAAGAAAACCGCTGTTATCTGCTCAGTCATGAAGCATGTTAGCAGTAAATAAGCAAGTTGTCATGATTGTTTAATGATCAGACAGAGCTGGAAAATATCCCTTTAAAGATACTATAGATCCCCGCTTCGAACTGGCTGAAACTCGCAGGACACCGGCGCCCCTGCGGCTGAAATACGGCTAGTGGTTGTATACCTAAAGTGAATGGGAGTTGTGGTTCTTTCATATAAATATGTTATGATAATGAAGTTTCAACGCTTTCGGAGAACTGAACAAAAACATTAACCAACACGTCAAAACGCGTAAGCGGACGGACGGGCAGATGCAGACAGACGGAAATCACCAGCCATAAGCTTGGATTTGTTTCGCAATCCGTCTAAAAGTCTCTTAGCAACAAACATATTTGCATCAATGTATATGGAAAAGGATAGCATCATATAAGCAACCAGTATATAGTTGAGGCACCAATGATTTTGGAATGGAAATTGTGTTTAAAACAAGTAGAATGCCGTATAAGCAGTGGTAAATAAATGACATTCTCATAGATTGTCATTGGTGCTATCTCCATGGCATTGTAACTATCTCTCTGGCACTGGAGCTATCTCTTCTAAGAAATCGCGTATTTGTCCCCAGAAACGTTCTCCGTGTTATTTATTTTGTCAACAGGCAATATACGGACACACACTGGTTGATATTTAATGTGTTCATGTCGATATGTAGTGTAAACAGGCAAATAAATGTAGAAAAAACTCGGTTGCGACGACAGTGTGGGGAAAAACTGCAAAGTTTGAACGGGCTAAAAGTTATTGGCGTCAAATTAGGCATCTTTCGAGAACAATTTTGGGTCGTGTGCGAAGCTTAGACATAACTACACGGAACAGCATTCCCCAATGTTTCATATCAAAGCAAATAAAGAAAGTAACGAAGAGATAGCAAAGCATACCCACCTTGTTTACCTGTATTTTTGGCGCTGGAACTACCTCGGAAGTGGCGATGGAGAACTTTTAAATATACCTCCAAACGGAGGTAGCTCCACTGATTACCAGCCGTGCATGTTTACCAGTACAAATGGATTAAGCATATCAGGAATATATTAAACTCGACGGGTTACACTGATATTTGGATCAATCAACAACATATAGAGACGATACCTTAAGACCCTCCCCTAAAACGAGTACTTACCTATACTCAAACTTCGCACAGTAAATCACAACTTTCTGATAGAACCTGGACGCTGGTCAAATAATCGAGTACCTTACCAAGACATAAAATGTACTCATTCTCATCTTAACGACCTGTCAGACCAATACCATTACTTACTAGTTTGTCCCTCTGTTCACATCAAAACAAATGTAAGATGAATACTACTAAACATCCTAACACACTGAAATTCAAACAACTATTTGTGTCAGAATCAATAGAAACAATTCGAAACTTGAGCATTTTCGCAAAATTTCTCCTAAAGCAAATAAAATAATTAAATTCACTTACTATATACGTATCCAACATTATCCACTATTATCCATTGCGCTGACACCGTCACTCCATTTGTATAGTTGTGTAGTCCCTTTTAACACAATCCAAGTCACACAAATCATCCAAAACTAATTTATGAATGACACTACACACCACGACACGGTTTGCATGTGCAAATGCAGCCAAACTTAATACTATCGGTACATACAGTCAATGATAGCACGCCACTACAAACATTCCAACCTTGCACGCTTTTCTTGTGGCCAATCTCCAAAATAATAAATAGTACGCCTTTCAACAGTGAAACGTTGAACGGCTATTTTACTACAAAACAAAGACTCCCACGTACGTACCCTTTCCTGTTTTCGTTTTCACATTGGAAAGGCCTTTCAGTAGGGAACACTTTACGTATTCTCTCCATCGTAGTGCTTAATATTTGTTTATTTATTTTTAATCTGTTTATTTACTTTGAGACTAATGACGAAAATGCTCTATCAACAGATTCGCTCAAAACATTTGCTGTTACAGTAAAATCTAAAAAGTTATCTAATATGATACCAAGCTGTCCTTGGTTGGCTTTTCTGTTTTTGCGAAACTGTACTACTTTCATTTTAGTTACATTAACTAACATTTGATTTTTACAACACCAGGTGTTAAGGAAATTTATCATTAACTGTAAATTAAGTTCAGACGGAGCTATTAACACAATGTCGTCTGCAAAAAGAAGAATTCCTACCTTAATATGTTTCCTATTTCAACACCACGATCCAAACGCCAGATCATTGATAAAAATAGAGAAAAGTGTCGGAGAAATTATGTCCCCTTGTTTTACACCTGAATGTATATCAAAACAAGAAATATCACTGTAAGTGATAAATGCCCCCGAAGTGTCCTTTGACCTCTGAGTATGACCTTGACCTTGGAGCCATGGACATGGATTTGTGCATGACACCTCATTTGGTTGTGGTGAGCACTTGTGCAAAGTTATTTGAAAATCCGTCAAGGCATGCAAAAGTTATTGACCGGACACGATTTGACCTTTGACCTCTAAATGTGACCTTGACCTTGGGGCCACAGACCTGGATTTTGTGCGCGACACATCGTCTTGTTGTGGTGAGCACTTGTGCCAAGTTATTTGAATATCCGTCCATCAATGCCAGAGTTATTGACCGGACACAATTTGACTTTTGACCTCCATGTGTGACCTTGACCTTGAAGACCTGGGTTTTGCGCGCGACACATTGTCTTGTTATGGTGATCACTTGTGCCAAGTTATTTAAAAATCCCTGCAGGGGTTGTGACGTTACGGTCCAGACACGAAATTGCATGCCTGTTTTTGACCTATGAACCTCAAGTGTGACCTTGACCTTTGAGGTACGGACCTGGATTTCGACTGCGACACATCGTCTTGTTATGGTGATCACTTGTGCCAAGTAATTTAAAAATCCCTGCAGGGGTTGTGACGTTACGGTCCGGACACGAAATTACGTACCTGTTTTTGACCTATAAACTTCAAGTGTAACCTTGACCTTTGAGGTACGGATCTGGGTTTTGCGCGCGACACATCATCTTGTTATGGTGATCACTTGTGCAAACTATTTAAAAATCCCTGCAGGGGTTGTGAAGTTACGGTCCGGACACGAACTTCGGAATGACGGACGGACGGACGGACGCACAGAATCCTGACGGACAGACGGACAGTGCGATTACTATATAAAAAATTTCGGGGGCATAAAAATCAATGAAGCTTCCATTTACATTAAGTGCTGCTTTACATTCAATATATAGACTCTTTGTGGATTCTAATAAGTAACCAGAAACGCCAGAAACGCCTATATTGGCTACTTTCATATACGGTCAAACGCCTTCGCCATATCTACAAAACATGTAAAAGTATGCAATTTTCGGATTCTGTTTCTAATAATGGATTTCAAGGAAAACATGATCTTCGCAAGATCTGTTCTGTCTGAAACGGTTTTGTTCGTCGACTAATATATCATTTGTTTCTAGATATTTTATTAACCGAATATTTAAAACGTTTGTGTATAATTTACAAGACGTAGGTATTAAACTAATACCTCTATAATTTGAGGGAATCCTTGGATCATTGTGTGTGTTTTTAGGGACTGGCTTGGAAACGGACCTTGACCAAACACAGGGAACAAAGTGACTTGACATATATTCATTTAACAATTTAGATATAATATTAACAGACAAATCGTTTTTAAATACTTCATATGGTAAACATCTATTCCTACGGCTTTACCTGACTTGGCAAGAGAAATAACTTTTCTACACTCTGCACGAGTTATCGGTCCATTCAATTCATCTTGATGATTTAAAATGATATTGACATCAGCTTCACAGTTACTGGAGTTACAAATGTTACTCGAGTCACCAGCATTATACAATTCTGAAAAATCATGTTGCCATCTATGTAACACCTCGTTTTTATCATTAATGATTTCCCCATTTTCAACCTTTACTTCCATTGGTAACTTGTTATTTGTTTTATATCTACCTAGAGTCTTTAATTTATTCCAAAATTCTTTTGCGTTTTTTGTTTCGCTTTCCGCAATTCCAATTTTGACCTCCTCGTCATTAAATAGCCTTTTTACTTTTCTATATACCTTTTCAAACGTTTTCCTTTTTCTACGAAATTCTAAAGGTAACCTTGACTTTTCAGCTCTATAAGCACATTTTAAATAACACTTTGCTGCTTTTCTATTCTCATCAAATAATAAAGATAAATGCTCATTCCACCAGGGTTTGAGGATACGTCGCGCCTTTTTTGGATGTCTGGAGTCGAAATATTTTAATTTCAAATCCATTTCTTCGTAATACATATTGCAAATGTTATTATACATAAAATCAATATTTTCACGATTTGATTCTTGTGTCTCAATATCTTCAATAGCGTCATTTTGTGTAAAATGTCGTCATTGCACGTAAAATCATTATTTGGCAGTACATTGCATTTGTGTTTTAAAAACATTCTATCATATTTTCACGATTTGATTCTTGTGTCTCAATATCTTCAATAGCTTCATTTTGTGTAAAATGTCGTCATCGCACGTAAAATCATTATTTGGCAGTACATTGCATTTGTGTTTTAAAAACATTCTATCATTCGGAACATTAATTTTGTAAATTGTCATTTTCATCATTGCGCAAGATGGATTCCGTTGGTTTCAGATAACTATGTACGTAAATATTTGTTTCTAAACTAGAATGATCTGGCATGGCCCTCTCTGGTAAAACATTTAATGTGTGGCAAAGATCTGTAACACGAAACACGCTAAACGACTCAATATTTTCTAAGTGATCGTGCGGTACAAACATGTATTCAACGACTGATTTTACTTTGTGAGAAATGCAAAATTATCAAGTTCGTGATAGTTAACACTTTTCTTAAATCAAGAAACACGTGCCCTCATGTTTTTTTTGTCTCATCGATATTGATTCTGTCGATAATAAGGGCATTATCGATTAATGTAACTACGTCGGACTCACTACCACGTCTCGCATTTATGTCCCTTAGATAAAGACAAATATCAAAGTCATTTGTTCTGTTGATCAAATTCGTTAACTGATCAAATAATTATTGCAAGCTCGATCATTTACATTATTTTCAGGTGGAAGATAACATACGCATATGATAAAGCAAAACACGGAAAATGCATCCTTGAATTGTAGAGCTAAACATCTCTAATGTTTTTATATATTTTGTCATAAATATCAGACAAATAGTTTTTAACAAAAACACCTGTGCCACCTAACCCATTATCATTTGTACGAATGTTCGATCGATTATGGCCAATCCACGTATAATAGTTTAATTGTATAACACTATAATTTTTTGATAATATCAACATTGAGTTTCAATAAAATATCTTCCCTGAAACCCCTATTATTTGCTGTCCAAGCATTAACATTCCACAGTCCTACATTTAAAGTACCGTTATAATCAGACTGGGTATTGTCCTATTCATGCTTATAAATCTGACCATCGATCAACCAATTTACCGTTACGGAATTTCCATCCATTACGTGGTCCCGCCTTAATTCCATTAAACGACTGGGAAGCTTATATTAGCAGGATTTTATAACACCCCCCCACCCCCAAATAGACTAGGCTCGAAATGTGTCTAAAACACTTTTAAGACAAGAGGCCCAAGAGGGCCTGTGTACGCTCTACTTGCAAAAGATAAGTTTATGCACAAGGGGCCATAACTCTTTCAAATATCGTTCAACCAGAACATGGTGATGATATAGGCAACTAGGCTTGGTACTGATTGTCCCTGACAAGTTTCGTTGAAATCCAGCCAGAGGTTCAGGAGAACTAGTCTGTACAAAGTTAGTGTATTAAAACTTTTAAGGGGCCATAACTCTGCCAAAATTCATTCAACCAGAACACGGCAATGATAGGTGCAACTAGGCTTGGTATGATCATCCCCATCAAGATTCGTTGAAATCCAGCAAGGAGTTCAGAACAGACTTATCTGGACGTTTCTCTATTAAAACCTTTAAAGGGTCATAACTCTGAAAAAATCATTTAACCCGAATATGGCGATGATATGCACAACTAGGCTTGATACTGATCATCCTTGTCAAGTTTCGTTAAAATCCAGCCAGGGGTTCAAGAAAACTAGCCCGGAAAATGTTTGTGTATCAAAAACCTTTAAAGGGCCATAACTCCACTAAACATCTGTTAACCGGAATGCGACGATGATATGCACAACTAAGCTTGGTGCTGATCATTCCTGTAAAGTTTCGTTGAAATGTGGGGAGACGTTCAGGAGAATAGTCCAGACAAAGTTTGTGTATTAAAACCTTTAAAGGGCCTAATCTCTGCCAAAAATCATTCAACCGGAACACGGCAAAGATTTGCACAACTAGACCTGGAACTGATCATCCCTAAAAAGTTTGTTTAAATCCGGCCAGGGGTTCAGGAAAACTAGTCAGGACAAAGTTTGTGTATTAAAACCTTTAAAGGGACATAACTCCGCCAAAATCATTCAACTGGAACACAGTGACGAAATGTACAACCAGGCTTGGTACTGATCATCCCTGAAAAATTTCAATGAAATTTGGCCAAATGAAGACCCTTTCTTGTTAATGAGGCCAAAATATAGCATATTTCAGAAAATCAAGGGCCATAACTCCGGTATAAAAGGTCCAATCTGGCTGGTTTTCAAACCTGTCGGAGCTTTCATTGATAGTAACAATCTGGTAAAGTTTGGTAAAGATCGGATGAAAAATGAAGACCCTATCCTATTAACAAGGCAAAATATAGCATTTTTAACTAAATCAAGGGCCATAACTCCGCTGTTACTGGTCCGACCTGGCTGGTTTTCGAACTTTTCTGAGCTTTCATTTATATTAACAATCTGGTAAAGTTTGGTAAAGATATGGCGAAAACTGAAGGTCCTATCGTCTTAACGAGGCAAAATATAGCATTTATAACTAAATCAAAGGCCAAAACACCGCTGTTGCTGGTCCGATCTGGCTGGTTTTCGAACTTGTCCAAGCTTTCATTGATATTAACAATCTGGTAATTTTTGGTAAAGTTCGGATGAAAAATGAAGACCCTATCTTCTTAACGAGGCAAAATATAGCCTTTTTAACTTAATCAAGGGCCATAACTCCACTGTTTCTAGTTTGATCGGACTGGTTTTCGAACTTATCCGAGCTTTTATTGATATTAACAAGATGGTAAAGTTTGGTAAAGATCGGATGAACAATGAAGTCCCTATCTTCTTAACGAGGCAAAATATGGCATTTTTAATTAAATCAAGGCCATAACTCCGCTGTTACTGGTCCGATATGGCTGGTTTCCGAACTTGTTCGAGCTTTCAACGACATTAACAATGTGGTAAAGTTTGGTAAAGATAGGATGAAAAATGAAGGCCCTATCGTCTTAACGAGGCAAAATATAGCATTTTGAACTAGATCAAGGGCCATAACTCCGCCGATACTAGTCCGATCTGGCTGGTTTTCGAACTAATCCGAGCTTTCATTGATAGTAACAATCTGGTAAAGGTTGGTAAAGATCGAGTGAAAGATGAAGGCCCTATCGTCTTAACGAGGCAAAATTTAGCATTTTTAACTAAATCAAGGGCCATAACTCCGCCGATACTGGTCCAATCTGGCTGGTTTTTGAACTTGTCCGAGCTTTCATTGATATTAACAATCTGTTAAAGTTTGGTAAAGATCGAATGAACAATCAAGCCCCTATTGTCTCAACGAGGCAAAATATAGCATTTTTAACTAAATCAAGGGCAATAACTCCGCTGTTAATAGTGCGATCTAGCTGGTTTTCGAACTTGCCCGAGCTATCATTGATATTAACAATCTGTGCAAGTTTGGTAAAGATCAAATAATAAATGAAGGTGCTAGTGTGTTCACAAGGCTTAATAAGGCATTTTTCAGCAAAACAAGGTCCATAACTCCATTGAAATCATTTCGATCTTGCCGGTTTTCGAACTTGTTTGAGCTTTCATTGATATAAAAACACTGGCAAAGTTAGGTAAAGATCTGATTAATATTGAAGGCCCTAGAGTGTTCACAAGGCAGAAAATAGCATTTTTCATAAAAAACAAGGGCCATAACTCCGGTGTTACTGATCCGATTTAGCTGGTTTTCGAACTTGTTCGAGCTTTCAACAACATTAACAATGTGGTAAAGTTTGGTAAAGATAGGATGAAAAATGAAGGCCCTATCGTCTTAACGAGGCAAAATATAGCATTTTGAACTAAATCAAGGGCCATAACTCCGCCGATACTAGTCCGATCTGGCTGGTTTTCGAACTAATCCGAGCTTTCATTGATAGTAACAATCTGGTAAAGGTTGGTAAAGATCGAGTGAAAGATGAAGGCCCTATCGTCTTAACGAGGCAAAAATTAGCATTTTTAACTAAATCAAGGGCCATAACTCCGCCGATACTGGTCCAATCTGGCTGTTTTTTGAACTTGTCCGAGCTTTCATTGATATTAACAATCTGTTAAAGTTTGGTAAAGATCGAATGAACAATCAAGCCCCTATTGTCTCAACGAGGCAAAATATAGCATTTTTAACTAAATCAAGGGCAATAACTCCGCTGTTAATAGTGCGATCTAGCTGGTTTTCGAACTTGCCCGAGCTTTTATTGATATTAACAATCTGTGCAAGTTTGGTAAAGATCAAATAATAAATGAAGCTGCTAGTGTGTTCACAAGGCTTAATAAGGCATTTTTCAGCAAAACAAGGTCCATAACTCCATTGAAATCATTTTGATCTTGCCGGTTTTCGAACTTGTTTGAGCTTTCATTGATATAAAGACACTGGCAAAGTTAGGTAAAGATCTGATTAATATTGAAGGCCCTAGAGTGTTCACAAGGCAGAAAATAGCATTTTTCATAAAAAACAAGGGCCATAACTCCGGTGTTACTGATCCGATTTAGCTGGTTTTCGAACTTGTTCGAGCTTTCATTGATATTAACAATCTGTACAAGTATGATAAAAATCAAATAATAAATGCAGATGCTAGAGTGTTCAAAATGCAGAAAATGGCATTTTTCAGAAAAAAACAAGGGCCATAACTCTAGTGTTACTGACCCAATTCAGCTGATTTTCGAACTTGTCCAAGCTATAATTAGTATTAACAATCTGTGCAAGTTTGGTAACGTTCAAATAATAAATGAATGTGCTAGAGCGTTCACAAGGCAGAAAATAGCAATTTTCAGAAAAAACAAGGGCCATAATTCCGGTATTGCTGATCCGATTTGGCTGGTTTTCGAACTTTTCCGAGCTTTCATTAATATTATCTATCTGTGAAAGTTTGGTAAAGATCAAATAATAAATGAAGGTGCTAGAGTGTTCACAAGGCTTAATAGCATTTTCAGCAAAACAAGGGCCATAACTCCGGTGTAATTATTCCGATCTGGCTGGTTTTCGAACTTATCTGAGCTTTTATTGATATTAACAACCTGTTAAAACTTGGTAAAGATCGGATGAAAAATGAAGGCCCTAGAGTGGTCACAAGACAAAGGTTAACGACGGACGGACGGACGACGGACGACGGACGGACGACGGACAACTCGCCATCCCATAAGCTCTGCTGGCCCTTGGCCCGTAGAGCTAAAAATCAAGAAACACGTGCCCTCGTGGTTTTTTTGTCTCATCGATATTGATTTTGTCGATATTAAGGCCATTATCGATTAGTGTAACTAGGTCGGACTCGCTACAACATCTCGCATTTATGTCTCTTTAATAGATAAAGACAAAAATCAGTCATTTGTTCTGTAGATCAAATTCGTTAAATGATCAAAGAATTATTGCGAAGCTCGACCATTTACATTATTTTCAGGTGGCAGATAACATACGTATGTAATAAAGCAAAAATCGGAAAATTTATCTTTGAATTCTACAGCTAAAACATCTCTAATTTTTTTGTCATATGTTTCGTCATAAATATCAGACAAATAGTTTTTAACAAAAACACCTGTACCACCTAACCCATTATTATTTGTACGTATGTTCGATCGATTATGGCCAATCCACGTATAATAGTTTAATTGTTTTTTAACTTAGATTCAACTATGCATATAATATCACAACTGAGTTTCAATAAAATATCTTCCCTTAAACACTTATTATTTGCTGTCCAAAGATTAACATTCCACAATCCTATACTTAAAATACCGTTATAATCTGATCGGGTATTGTCCTATTCATGTTTATAAATCTGACCATCGATCAACCAATTTACCGTTACGATATTTCCATCCATTACGTGGTCCCGCCTTAATTCCATTAAACGATTGGGAAGCTTATATTAGCAGGATTTTATAACGGATATTTCGACAATAAAACACGTTTCAAAACATTGTTTACTGAAAAAAAATCAATAACTGTTTATAATTACATGTTAAATGTTTTAATTTTACAATATGCGAACCTTTTAAGCTGAAATTAAGGTTTTATTTCATACCCCAGCCAACCCCGTTTTTCCTTCTTCTTGGAGAAGGGGTTGGATGGGGTATGAAAGTGGTTTTCTCTCTCGTTTGGCTTGATCTATGACCTCCTTGAATGACCTCCGTGTCTGTAAATACTGGTCGTCTATCAGACAAAACGGGACATCGGAAAGCTTTTTAAGTTGATTTACAATCATACAATGTTTATTGGAGTGACGAAGGCACTTAAAAATAAGATGTCTTGACATAGTTTTACCATCAACCACAACGTGTTTACCAGTTATATGGGCCATTTGGTGATTCGTTAAAGTCTTTGACGACAATGACCATAGAAAGGCAGGGGTGACCTGCTTGTGAATCTCTCTTAACATTTCAAAGTCTATATTTTTGTCAACCCTCTATGACTTAAGGCAAGATTCCAGCCCCATAATGGAATTTTTAACGTAGTTTAGCCACTGTAATGTGCTTGGTCGAGAAAGGAAACCCTTCATAAACTAATTCGGTATGTGATGAGGTTATTTTGTCTTGTACCCTTAATGGTTTGTTCTCTGGTTGATAGATGGCTTCTGTCAAGTCATTGAGTACTTGCTTTGTGGCTTTGTAGGCCTTTGTTTTTTATATTCATATATAGATGATCATAATAACTATACAGTGAAAAATCCTAGCAGCAGCACAATTGACCTTGTTTGGTGTTCGCCGAAGTATTTGTAACATTTTTAAAAATAGACGACGCAGAAAGTCCATTGTTCTATAACCGTCATACATATGTCCGCGAATGTTGTTTGTTACTATAAATACTTTCAAGAAATGTACATTGCATGTAAATAGTCAGCGACATATAGGGTGACCTGTTCACGTGAGTAACATTGAAAATAGAAAACTAAACAAAATAAGTACAAACATTTGAAAAAGAAGCATTAAATTGAATGGAGTGTGGTTATCTGGTTATCTGGTTATAAGGCTATATGTTTTCTTAAAACAAGTATACGATTATGAAATGTAGCATTCAAGGACCACAGTTAACCAAAAACATGTACAGAAACAAACAATACTTACACATATGAATTAAAGGCAAGACGTGACATCACAATCCTCAGACAAGACAAATAATGTCCGGTCTGGCGCCGAACACAACGTGGAGTCTAAATATACTAATCGTTATAGAAAGCTCTTTTCTCTTTGTCGACAATAACCATAAAAAGGCGGGGTGACCTGCTGGTGAATCTCTAAACATTTCAAAGTCTATATTGTCGTCAACCCTCCATGACTAAAGGCTAGGTTCCAGCCTCATACTGAAAGTTTTAACGTAGTTTAGTCACTATAATATGCATGGTAGAGAAAGGGAACCCTTCATAAACTTATAAGTATGTGATGAGGTTGTCTTGTCTTGTACCCTTAATGGTTTTTTCTCTTGTTGCTAGATGGCTTCTGCCAAGTCATTGAGTACTTGCTTTGTATGCCTTTGTTTTTTATATTCATATATAGATGATCATACTAACTATACAGTGAAAATCCTAACAGCAGCACAATTGACCTTGCTTGGCATTCGCCGAAGTATTTGTATCAGGAAGTCCATTGTTCTATAACTGTCATACCTATGTCCGCGAATGGTGTTTGTTACTATAAATACTTTCAAGAAATGAACATTACATGTAAATAGTCAGCGACATGTAGGGTGACAAGTCCACGTGAGTAACATTGAAAATAGAAAACTAAACAAAATAAGTATAAACATTTGAAAAGAAGCATTAAATTGAATGGAGTGTGGTTATCTGGTTATAAGGCTATATGTGTTCTTAAAACAAGTCCAAGGACATTGGTGTCATTAAATACTGAATTACAACGCATGCTCAACTTTATAGTACTGCCACACTCAGTCACATATTTTTCTGATACCGGGTCGACCAGTCCTAGCACTGCCTTTTATATGCTGAGCATCAAGCAATTGAGCTACACGTACTCTTTTCATGAAGTCTTTAGTATGAACCGGTCCGAGTTTGGACACACTACCTACCACATGCGAGTCGGACGCTCTACTATTACGCCATAGTTGAATATGCGTAGAATGTTTTTTTTAGTCAGTAGCTCATACTGTAATTCAGTTTAAAACGAACAAATATGGATATTTGTAGCGCGTTTAGCCGTTTATATATTTAACATTATCCACACAATGTTTAATGAAATAAAGTTGCGGTGGTCAATTGATTGGTTAAGCATTTTTTGCGACTCTTTCAAAAGGTCACATCTCAGATTTTTACAACACACTCCCGCAGTAGTTTACTATAATCCCGCAGTATTGTACTCGTTCAAGGTATTTTGTAAGTATCCATTCTTTCAAGCGGAGTGTAAAGCCGTCGATTCCATTGTAGGGAGAGCCATACCCCGTGCACGTTAAAGATATCGCAGAACTGTTGTGTTTTCACAACCGTAAAAAGCTAAGCCTTATCTCTATGTCGTGGTTTCATATGTCCCCAATAAAGGTTTTTAAAGTAAAACAAATAATTAAAATCACACGCATAAAAAAACACATATATAAACATAAAAGGAAGAAGAAAAACGATACACAATACAGGGTTTGGAATTTAAAAAAAAAGAAAGAAAGAAGAAAAGACAGAGACTTCGAAGTGTAACATGTAAATGAACCCCAAGCAAAAATAGACATTACAATCTATTTATAGTAACACACGCTCGACTTATGTCTGTTACAAACAAACAAAACATTTATTGAAACCTTTGTCATACTAACGCGACCTTTTGCTGTCCGAGGTCAATCGTGCCGCTGCTAGAATTTTCACTGTATGTGTTATATTTATATTGCCTAGTAATGCTGCCATGGTTGTGAATATTTTTATTAACACTGTCCCGTCTAATTGGGTTGAAAATAGGGTAAGAGTAAAGAGTGAGGTTTGGTGCACTCTAGAACCTGGTTTTTGCCACTGACCATTCCAAGGCGGTCACCCATTTGTCAACCTTTTTATGTTTGTGGTGTCATATCTTGCATTTTATTCATATTTGTCATTATTGTTTGTTTCTATGCTTGTTTTTGCTTGACTGTGGCCCTTGAATGCTACATTTCCTAGTCGAATTATATATCTACTTTTATACTTGTAGAAAATGTTGCAAATGTTGGGGATGAAGCTTTTCTGTACACAGTTATTTCCCTTTATAAATTGCAATTAACGACGCAGGAACGTGCTCTGATTTATTGTGACAGGCGATCATTGGCATTCCAGTTCACACCCATAATGCATTGTAGGGACAACTGTTACTGTGAAAAGAATAGCTGACGTTATTGAATTGTGTCCGGAGAGATGACATAGGCCTATCATTGTGTGAAATGAATTCTTTGTATTTTGACAACGCTCGGTCGTGCGTTCCCGACTTTTAATGAAAATATCTGTGTACAGCTGAGGATACATTTTCCGGATACTGGTCACCATATACATGTTGAAGCATTCGGAGAGTTGTACGTTTGTTTGACCCGAAGGCCATAACGCAAGTTCCAGGTTTTGGCGTATTGACAAACTGTATCAAGTAGCATTTTGGATAATGAATGGGCTGGTTGAAATAATTGCAATAAATCAGCGAGATAAGGGTTACCACAGTTTACTCCAAATATATTTGCGCCATAGTTTGACTCTTAAGCTTTAACAGAAAGTCATTAATAATAAATACTATCATGCCCCCATGACGGCACCCACATTTCATAACTACTGGGCTTGACATTGGGCCATTCAGGCGTACCGCACGCGTTAGATCCATACGCACTATTTTGTCTGTATCTTAATCCGAAGGATAAACCCATCCTTCATATCCAAGTCAGGGAACAATTAAATGTTTTGAAAGTATATAATGTACAGGGTTTAAAAAAACATCTGGGTGCTTATGGGGAAATCGGGGAGGGCGGAGAGAGCATATACTTGAACATATTGAAGACAGAGCTGTCGTTGTTGGTGACGGTAGTTCATTCCATTATCCTATAGTTATTGGGAAGTAGGAATTTTGGTGGTAGTTAGTGTTAGAGAATAGGGTGTCAAAGTTAAGATTTTGAGATGGTTGCAGATTGAGATGATTAACACATAGTAGGTTGTTTTGAATCTGAGGTTTTTGGCATTGAAGTGACACTACCTTGGTAATTATAGTCATTGCAATCAAATCTGACAGCTCGCCTTTGTATCATCTCCACCTTGTAGGTTAGGTCCTTTTGTCAAGTGTGCCGTATGGTAGAGTCTGTGAAGTTTTAATATAAGTGTATTATAGTCTAATTTATCAAAGGCGTTGAAGAAGTCCTTAAAATAAGTTCAGTTTGCTTCTAGTTATCTAAGTTATACTTCTTGGGTAAAACTGATTATTGGGATTCGAAAACCGTTTTGAAAGTTATAAAGAAGGTTATTTTTTGTCTAGGTGGTGACAATAATGTGTTCACTTGTACCGCCAGGGTAATATGAGATGGGTGTATATTTAGCTGCTTTGCATTTGAATCCTTCTTACATACTGGTGCTATATGTTTGTCCCCAGTCTTTGGGGACTGTCTTGAATGATGTGTTAACAATTGTTGTTAACATTGGGGAGAGTTTTGTTCCTAGTTCTTTAAGTGTTCTTGACGTGATGTGGTCAGGGTCTGCTGCTTTGTTTGGGATTAAGTTAAGGAGAAGTTTAATTAACCCTTGAACAGAGATGTTTTGTTTTTTATACCGCCATACCGAGTTCACTTAATTTGACATATAACCCACTGTGTCCAACAGAGTCAAATGCCTAACAAGTTGAGTCTGACTTTAATTGCTTCCAAGTTCCAGATTGTAAAGATTGCACGATTGAAAAGTATGTTTAATATGAATTAATATTAATGATATATATATAAACACTAGAGGGGTGTTTCACGGAACACTTGTGTGGCCTGTCAAGTGCTTATTTCAGCAAGGACAACCTAACTATAAAGTTAGAAGACAAGGGGTGCAATACTTGAATTATGAAGCAGATGTTTTTTAATTGTTAACATTTATGAAAAGTGGCATAACTATGCATCGAATAATTTATACGGAGAAACTGTATACAGTTTCATGACCAAAGGTCAGTTTAGCAGGTTAGTTTTACAAAAAGGCGCATAACTCTGTTGAAATGAAAGTCAGAGTTATTGGACATGTCAATTGCTAAACGAAGAACTGTACAAAGTGTTATGACCGTAGGTCAATAATTTGCCAAGCTATGAGCCAGTTTAGGTTTCAGGTAACAACATTCCCTGGGGTAAGATGAATATGTCTGAGAGGTTTCAGGAACATAAGTCAGACATTTTTAAATTATGGCAAATAGGCTGAAGGTTCAATTTTATGAAAAGGTGCATTACTCTGCCAAAACAAAAGTCGGTATTGGACATGTGTAATACATTCCTTGAGATAATATGAAGATGTATGTGAAGTTTTATGATAATAGGTCAAATACTTTACAAGTTATGGGCAAGTTTATGAGGTTGCAGGTTAAGGTCTTATGCAAAGGGGCATAACTGTGCTGAAATGAAATTTAAAGTTATTGAACATGTCAACGGCATTGAATTGAATTGAATGTTGTTTAACGGCTCATCAACACAGTATGGGTTATTTAGAGCCGCCCCAGAGAGAGGAGAAGGATACATAGGAATCCGGGAACCTGCCCTACTCTTATTATCGAATAGATTCCTATGGTTCTTTAACGTGCTCGGAGGATAGACCGATACACGGGACCGCCCGGTTTACGTCCGCATCCGACGGACGAGGCTAAGGGAAAGTGTCTTGCCCAAGAACACACCGACGGAACTCAGTGGCACCACGGAGGATTGAACCCAGGGCCTCCGGTTACAAATCCGCCGCGCTACCGACTGCGCCACGCCAGCCCTCCTCAACGGCATTGAATAATTGATAGAGAGGAACTGTATAGTGTATTATAAGGGGCTTCCAAAGGGGTTTTGCGTGAAAACGTGATCGGGGTGTTTTTAAAAACGTGACACGTGAAACAAACAATATTTTTGCGTGATTGCGTGAAAATTATATCAGCGTGATCCGTGATTTTGGTCTTGGTAAAACGTGATCGCGTGATATAGTGACGTGAAACGTGAATTTTTAGTCCTTTTTAGTGTCCCTCCTCAGTCTTTTTAGTGTCCCTCCTCCTCCCCCAAGCCTCCCCGAGAGCTGAACTTTCGTACTTGCGCGAACATCTGGCACGGGGAATCCCCGGGGACACTACAATCAGCCGAGTCGTGTATCAGATTCAGTATAGGCAGTATAGACTGGTGGTATGCCGACAGTTTCACTGACATAGCTCACTACATTACAAGTAGCACTGGTCGGCCTGGAACTAGTCTAATACAGTTTGCTGACAAAAGCGAGCCTATAGCGCTTCACGTCTGCTCATCCACATCCACATTTAACGTTAAATGTGAAAGTTCTGCTATTTTCACGTGAAGAAGTGATCCTTGTTTTAATAACCAGAGTCAGAGTTATTGGACATGTGAAATGAATTTCCGTGAGGTAAGGTGAAGATGTGTGTGAAGTTTTATGATCATAGATCAACTACTCTTCAAGTTATGGCCAAGCTTAGGTTGCAGATTAAAGTGTAACCTGTGTGTAAAGCTAGAAGAATAGGCAGGCGACACAAAACATGGCTGAGTCAACTTTTCCAGACAAAACTAGTGCATTACTACGGTTTCCTGTTATGGCCATCTTACCATCGCATCTTACCATTGACCATCGATCGCCCATCGCATGTTACCATCGACCATCGCATGTTACCATCGACCATCGCATCTCACCATCGCATCTTACCATCGACCATCGCATCTTACCATCGACCATCGCATCTTATCGCATCTTACCATCGACCATCGCATCTTACCGTCGCATCTTACCATCGACCATCGCATCTTACCATCGACCATTGACATAGGTCGATGGTAAATACGATGGTAACATGGCCTTAGCAGGACACCGTACAGCCAAACAGAGTTAACTTTACCAATTCCAATATTCTCGTGTCCAACGTGTTTTTGTAAACAACTACAGCAGTTCGCCTATAGAATTGACCATTTATTGTTACATTTGTAAATAATCCATAATAAATTAAACATAAACCAACACAATTTCGTCTCGATTTTACTTCAAATGATCGCAAATTAATGAGAAAAACCATGTCCAAAATCGAGGTGTGCATGTTGTGGACGGTAACAGAACACGTAAACAGTACTATAAATCTACCACAGAGATAAGGACACACAAGCTTAAGATTAGGCGAGAGAAATTCTGGTCATGTGTAAAAAAGAAAGAAGATACAGAAGCTTAAACAAGGACCTTGTGAACATAATATGCAGTCATGTGATCAGTGAAATAGTTATATGCCAGATGAAGTTGAAATAGCAGAAAAGCAGGGGTCTTGCGACTCTACAATTTCTTTAACACCTTCAACAAGTTCAGATAATTTCAGCCAGAAAATTGCCAATAAGATGGACTTTACGAAGAAAGGTAAGCCAAAGAGCAAAACACTTAAGACTGTAGACATGTTTACAACAGCTTAAGAATACACAAGTTAGATTTGAAAAAATTAAACATTTGACAATCGAATTAGGTTGTTTTAAGGCGCACCAACACATGGCAGATTATATGACGCCTAACAGGAATGAACGCGCCAGGCTCATTCTCCATTTTCTTCAAGATAAAATATGTAGAATGGGCCTACAACCTTCTTATTAGCAGAGCTGCCGAGTTGCTGCAAATTCTTTAGTAGACACTCCATTTACGATAGAGCCACGTTTCCACGGTTGCATACGCCGTGTCATGTTATGACCTTGAATGAACGGGATAAAAAATGACAAAAGAATATGAATGGGTGTGGCCATTTAGTGCATTTCTTTGAATTTATCGTGCAATCTTTCAGCAATAACACACGACGACTTTATCTTTATTCGGATATAGATCTGGGCCCCGTTTTATGAAAAAACTTACGACCATTTTGATCGTAAATCTATTTCTTAAATGCTTCACTATGAATTACACTTTTCAAATAAACGTGATTTCATTTACTCTACACAAAGTGAATCAAACAAATCGGCGTTTCGATCATTGAATTAGCAAAACCTAGCAGCTGCGATGCCTCGATCATCTACAACAACAGTACCCTAGTCTGACGAAACAAATATATCCAGACTATACTACCCTGCTGCAGAGATGTGTTCCACTACGATTAAGGGCCGCTATACTTACACCTTAATACATGTATAAGGATGATCGGTAGCTTGTAACACGGGCCTTTCACAGCTTGTGTTAATTGAAAACCTCGAATTAACTGAGAATTCAGACACAATGCTTTACTGTCCGTTCTCCGGGCACACTGGCAAGAAAAGTCCATTCAACGGACAAATATAACATGTATTGCACAATTCCGTTGTCTTTGTATTCATCACTCTGCACCGATTGGGATCAATGTGTCAATGTCTTTCTGGATTTATCATTGTTCTTTGTCAAATGTTTGGTTTGCCGGGGTAGTATACACTCACTGCAATCTCACAAGCACACTGTCACATGCAGAGGGGTAATATCCCCCCCCCTCCCCCACTCCCCCCACCACCACCACCACACACACACACACACACACACACACACACATGTTTTACATCAATATACGAAGAAAATCATGGGCGCTGTCGTGTATTTTAAAAATATATATTCCACCGAAATTATTACGACATTAGATAGCCTAAATAGTATGTCATAGTACATCTGGCTCGCTTAGCTCAGTTGATAGTGTACTCGACCGCTGACCCACGAATTTCATTTTAGTGTGGGTTCAATCTCAGGAATCGTTTTTTTCTGTACCGCTATTAAATCCGTCAAACAGTTTTTTTTTCCAGTAAATAAATGAGTTGTGTCTACCAGGTTGTCTTTCGTTGAGGCCACACTCAGGCGTGCAGATATCTTGTCCATGTGCGGTTAACTGGTTTGATGACATCGGTCAGCCGATTATTGCGACACGTAAGCGAAATATTCCAGAGGTTCGTAAATCAAAAGAAGCAGCTTTTGTTTATTTATTTTATATCCATCGTTAGTTACTGTCCCATCAACAAGGAATTTACATGGGAAAAGCCCCCACCAAAAAGCATTTTGGCTGTATTTATTTCTTTACCGATTTTGAAAAGTAACGTATGTTTATTTACCACTGAATATTCAAGTTCTAATGATATATCATAGCCTATTTATAAAATTGCTCATGTTAATGCCGAACAACCTTTGGCTGAATGAAACAACAGCCTCAAATAATCCTCAACTTTGAACAATAGATCTTTAAATTTTATTATTATTATTATTAGAATCTATTACTTAATTATTATTATTATTTTGTCAGTTCACAACGCTGATAGTGCTACCTGTGACAGGCTAAGTGAAAAAATTGTGCACTTTGGGTTAAAAGCATGAAACTTGACACACTGGTAGATTTTGACACACTAAATATGTTTGGCTATAGGGCCAAGAGAAAAAAATCCAAGATGGCCGCCAAAGTAATACGATTATTCTTATTTATTTTTTTATATATTTTTGGTATGGTAATTTTAACTCAAATATTCATTAAGGTTTCCTAAAGTAATATTATTATGGTGTCAAAACTATTAATATTACGATAAAATTCAAAATTGCGGCCTTAAAGCGCGAAAACCAGTGAACAACTGTTTTTTAAAAGTTAATTAGAGAGTTTTAAAAATTGATTATAGGTTTATTTTAATGCAAGTTCTTTTGGCCTTTACAATCAGAAAGGAAAGGACAAAGTCTGACCATTTACATAGTATAAGGTTCCATAATGTATGGATTTAAAGTGTTAAAACAACGATTAGAAAAAAGGCAAGTATTTCTTCATTACACACTTTTCGAAAACAAATCTGCACATATTCTGCTTTTCAAAGTTACACACCTTATGAGAACTAATATTCAAATAATTCCATGCAATTATCACTTAGCTGAATAGTCAGAAGTGGTCTTGTTACAGCTATGCAGAACATGTAAATAGGATGCTTATCAACATGCTTTCGATAATACATGTACTCTACTTAACAACTGAATAAATTATTCAAAGATAGCTCGTTTGTGTACCTGAAACACTAATCGCTGTCTCTCTCACAATCACCACCACACCTACATAGTGCTGTACTTATTATTGCCTCCTTTACACATTGTATCGGCCTCTGCTTCCCTTTTCTGTCTGACACCCACATCTTAGTAGTTTTTGGCAAGCTTTAGAAGCTTCGGGAAGTACTGTCCACAATGGTTCCCAGATCTGATCTTGGGTTCTCTGCCAGTCCCAAAGACTTGGGCATGGTAAAATAGCACTCGATTCTAAGGACTGACCCCAACAATACCCAGCCTGGTATGTTACTACTCTCTTACAGTGTTGAAGTAAAGCAGCAGATGTTGGTGGTATTAAATCGATTTATATATCTTCCTTTCTTTGTGAAGAGATCTTTTCGTACATCATCTGATTTTCACGCGTGCTTGTCCTGCCGTACAAAAGCACTACAAAGCGTCCAGAATCGGCATCTTCTATTCCAACTCTTGCAGTGAAGGAGTACAGCCCAATACATGAAAAGCTTCAATGGCATCTGGATAAATGCTGCTTACTTTCCACGCAGACTTCTTTCCTTTAACCACTGAAAAAGGAAGGTTGGTCACATCCTGTAAAAGCATGCATACCTGACTTTTTCTGGACCCAGGGATTCGGATATGCCATGTCCACAATTCATTAACACAAAGCTCACTGAAGAGAGCAATTGACAACACAATAACATCAGTATCAACTGTTCTGATCATCACTCGTTTGTAGTTTTGTTTACCACAGTCTTTCACATGCAACAGTAACCGAGTATCTGCCTCTTCATGTGTACATGGCGAAAGATCACTTACATCTTCTCTCGCTGGATTGCAGATTACATCTTTGACACTATTTGTTTATCAATAATATCAATTGCCGCAGATTCAGTATCTAGGTTGCTAAATAGTTCGACCTTATTTTCATCAACTCGAAGGAATGATTCCCAATTTCGCCCCCATCATCTTTGACACATTTCTTGTTCTGGTCAGAGGCATGGTCAATTGCAATTGAGGAAAAGGCACGGTGGGTTTTCTGAATCACAAAATTGCCTTTGTTAAACTCTCTCAGAGACTGAGGAACACTTTCCTGTTGGCAATCCTTATCAAAAGTCCCACTGAAGGTTGTTTTAGGCATTTTGAACACGTCTCTTCGAACAATGTTAGCAGCCTTTGCAAGTATAATTGCTTCATCGTCATAATCAGTATCACGTGCCTGCTTTAATGCTCACCCAATATCTTCACTGGTAACTAATAAAACATCCCTCCCTTTCTTTAGTGCTCTCATATCTTCAAAATATGCAAGGATTCTATTTTTCAACCTAGTAGAGTGTATACGTTTTGACATATCGGCTCCAAGCTGCTCCAGTCGCTCTGCGTATAGCCAGCAAGGTCAAAGAGCTTAAAACAGAGACTACAGCGTTTTCCCTGCTTTATTCGATGTAAGAAATGAGCACAGCGAGTGCTATGCCATGTCACCCGATCCTGTACTGTTACCCACTACTAGTGGAAACGTGTTAGGGAAGTCTGCTGGTAATGTTAACAGCAGCAGCCTTTTAGACTGCACAGTATAGCCGTTATCGCTAGTAACGCATCCGCTGTAAGTACCGTTAGTTCTGGCACATGACACCTCGAACAAAAATGACAAAAGAATATGAATGGGTGTGGCCATTTAGTGCATTTCTTTGAATTTATCGTGCAATCTTTCAGCAATAACACACGACGACTTTATCTTTATTCGGATATAGATCTGGGCCCCGTTTTATGAAAAAACTTACGACCATTTTGATCGTAAATCTATTTCTTAAATGCTTCACTATGAATTACACTTTTCAAATAAACGTGATTTCATTTACTCTACACAAAGTGAATCAAACAAATCGGCGTTTCGATCATTGAATTAGCAAAACCTAGCAGCTGCGATGCCTCGATCATCTACAACAACAGTACCCTAGTCTGACGAAACAAATATATCCAGACTATACTACCCTGCTGCAGAGATGTGTTCCACTACGATTAAGGGCCGCTATACTTACACCTTAATACATGTATAAGGATGATCGGTAGCTTGTAACACGGGCCTTTCACAGCTTGTGTTAATTGAAAACCTCGAATTAACTGAGAATTCAGACACAATGCTTTACTGTCCGTTCTCCGGGCACACTGGCAAGAAAAGTCCATTCAACGGACAAATATAACATGTATTGCACAATTCCGTTGTCTTTGTATTCATCACTCTGCACCGATTGGGATCAATGTGTCAATGTCTTTCTGGATTTATCATTGTTCTTTGTCAAATGTTTGGTTTGCCGGGGTAGTATACACTCACTGCAATCTCACAAGCACACTGTCACATGCAGAGGGGTAATATCCCCCCTCCCCCACTCCCCCCCCCCCCCCCCCCACCACCACCACACACACACACACACACACACACACACACATGTTTTACATCAATATACGAAGAAAATCATGGGCGCTGTCGTGTATTTTAAAAATATATATTCCACCGAAATTATTACGACATTAGATAGCCTAAATAGTATGTCATAGTACATCTGGCTCGCTTAGCTCAGTTGATAGTGTACTCGACCGCTGACCCACGAATTTCATTTTAGTGTGGGTTCAATCTCAGGAATCGTTTTTTTCTGTACCGCTATTAAATCCGTCAAACAGTGTTTTTTTTCCAGTAAATAAATGAGTTGTGTCTACCAGGTTGTCTTTCGTTGAGGCCGCACTCAGGCGTGCAGATATCTTGTCCATGTGCGGTTAACTGGTTTGATGACATCGGTCAGCCGATTATTGCGACACGTAAGCGAAATATTCCAGAGGTTCGTAAATCAAAAGAAGCAGCTTTTGTTTATTTATTTTATATCCATCGTTAGTTACTGTCCCATCAACAAGGAATTTACATGGGAAAAGCCCCCACCAAATAGCATTTTGGCTGTATTTATTTCTTTACCGATTTTGAAAAGTAACGTATGTTTATTTACCACTGAATATTCAAGTTCTAATGATATATCATAGCCTATTTATAAAATTGCTCATGTTAATGCCGAACAACCTTTGGCTGAATGAAACAACAGCCTCAAATAATCCTCAACTTTGAACAATAGATCTTTAAATTTTATTATTATTATTATTAGAATCTATTACTTAATTATTATTATTATTTTGTCAGTTCACAACGCTGATAGTGCTACCTGTGACAGGCTAAGTGAAAAAATTGTGCACTTTGGGTTAAAAGCATGAAACTTGACACACTGGTAGATTTTGACACACTAAATATGTTTGGCTATAGGGCCAAGAGAAAAAAATCCAAGATGGCCGCCAAAGTAATACGATTATTCTTATTTATTTTTTTATATATTTTTGGTATGGTAATTTTAACTCAAATATTCATTAAGGTTTCCTAAAGTAATATTATTATGGTGTCAAAACTATTAATATTACGATAAAATTCAAAATTGCGGCCTTAAAGCGCGAAAACCAGTGAACAACTGTTTTTAAAAAGTTAATTAGAGAGTTTTAAAAATTGATTATAGGTTTATTTTAATGCAAGTTCTTTTGGCCTTTACAATCAGAAAGGAAAGGACAAAGTCTGACCATTTACATAGTATAAGGTTCCATAATGTATGGATTTAAAGTGTTAAAACAACGATTAGAAAAAAGGCAAGTATTTCTTCATTACACACTTTTCGAAAACAAATCTGCACATATTCTGCTTTTCAAAGTTACACACCTTATGAGAACTAATATTCAAATAATTCCATGCAATTATCACTTAGCTGAATAGTCAGAAGTGGTCTTGTTACAGCTATGCAGAACATGTAAATAGGATGCTTATCAACATGCTTTCGATAATACATGTACTCTACTTAACAACTGAATAAATTATTCAAAGATAGCTCGTTTGTGTACCTGAAACACTAATCGCTGTCTCTCTCACAATCACCACCACACCTACAAAGTGCTGTACTTATTATTGCCGCCTTTACACATTGTATCGGCCTCTGCATCCCTTTTCTGTCTGACACCCACATCTTAGTAGTTTTTGGCAAGCTTTAGAAGCTTCAGGAAGTACTGTCCACAATGGTTCCCAGATCTGATCTTGGGTTCTCTGCCAGTCCCAAAGACTTGGGCATGGTAAAATAGCACTCGATTCTAAGGACTGACCCCAACAATACCCAGCCTGGTATGTTACTACTCTCTTACAGTGTTGAAGTAAAGCAGCAGATGTTGGTGGTATTAAATCGATTTATATATCTTCCTTTCTTTGTGAAGAGATCTTTTCGTACATCATCTGATTTTCACGCGTGCTTGTCCTGCCGTACAAAAGCACTACAAAGCGTCCAGAATCGGCATCTTCTATTCCAACTCTTGCAGTGAAGGAGTACAGCCCAATACATGAAAAGCTTCAATGGCATCTGGATAAATGCTGCTTACTTTCCACGCAGACTTCTTTCCTTTAACCACTGAAAAAGGAAGGTTGGTCACATCCTGTAAAAGCATGCATACCTGACTTTTTCTGGACCCAGGGATTCGGATATGCCATGTCCACAATTCATTAACACAAAGCTCACTGAAGAGAGCAATTGACAACACAATAACATCAGTATCAACTGTTCTGATCATCACTCGTTTGTAGTTTTGTTTACCACAGTCTTTCACATGCAACAGTAACCGAGTATCTGCCTCTTCATGTGTACATGGCGAAAGATCACTTACATCTTCTCTCGCTGGATTGCAGATTACATCTTTGACACTATTTGTTTATCAATAATATCAATTGCCGCAGATTCAGTATCTAGGTTGCTAAATAGTTCGACCTTATTTTCATCAACTCGAAGGAATGATTCCCAATTTCGCCCCCATCATCTTTGACACATTTCTTGTTCTGGTCAGAGGCATGGTCAATTGCAATTGAGGAAAAGGCACGGTGGGTTTTCTGAATCACAAAATTGCCTTTGTTAAACTCTCTCAGAGACTGAGGAACACTTTCCTGTTGGCAATCCTTATCAAAAGTCCCACTGAAGGTTGTTTTAGGCATTTTGAACACGTCTCTTCGAACAATGTTAGCAGCCTTTGCAAGTATAATTGCTTCATCGTCATAATCTGTATCACGTGCCTGCTTTAATGCTCACCCAATATCTTCACTGGTAACTAATAAAACATCCCTCCCTTTCTTTAGTGCTCTCATATCTTCAAAATATGCAAGGATTCTATTTTTCAACCTAGTAGAGTGTATACGTTTTGACATATCGGCTCCAAGCTGCTCCAGTCGCTCTGCGTATAGCCAGCAAGGTCAAAGAGCTTAAAACAGAGACTACAGCGTTTTCCCTGCTTTATTCGATGTAAGAAATGAGCACAGCGAGTGCTATGCCATGTCACCCGATCCTGTACTGTTACCCACTACTAGTGGAAACGTGTTAGGGAAGTCTGCTGGTAATGTTAACAGCAGCAGCCTTTTAGACTGCACAGTATAGCCGTTATCGCTAGTAACGCATCCGCTGTAAGTACCGTTAGTTCTGGCACATGACACCTCGAACTCTTTAGTGGGGAGTCATAAAGCTTTCTCATATTGTCACTCTCATCACATGGGTCTCTAATCTTGTCATATGCTTCTCATACTGTCACACGAGTCTCTCATACTGTCATACGGTCTCTCATACTGTCACACGGGTCTCCCATACTGTCACATGTGTCTCTCATGTCACAGGGTCTTTCATCTTGTGTTTTCGTGTTTTTTTGCACGCCAGCCATACATATAAACACCTTTAGGATTCAGAAAAGATATAGATCTACAAAGTGATATATTAGTATCTTAAAGTTTGTCTTATACATAGGTCTCTCATTAGGCCAGCATAAAAATCACCACGGAACTGTGCGGTTCCCAGCAGACTGGATATACGGTCAAACTCCTCCAGTTGGGTTTCGAGCTCCATCTTTCCGAGTTTTAGTCAGAATCCAAAAACCTAGATACCAATTATCCGTATTTTGGCAGACCTATCAATCAAGCTATTGTTTAAAGGTCAGCACCATTAAAAGCTCAAAGTACACGTCCCGTTATGTGTGCACGTGCATATAAGATTTAAACTATCTACCACGTTGTATATCTATCTTTTCTGAATCCCAAAACTTTACCTTTAGTGCTGGGACCTTTGGTTGGGCCAGTTTAAAAATCCATGTAGACCTATGTATCCATGTAGACCTATGTACGTGTTTCACATGTGTATTTATAGTTATGTTTGGGAATTATACACGATTCCAATATCAGTATCACTATGAACTTGCTCATATTACTCACAGGCATCTCTCATACTGTCATATCAGTCTCTCTTCTTACTATAACACGTGTCTCCCATTATATCATACGAGTCTCTAATACAGTAACATCAGACCTAGTCATATGAGTGTCCTACTGTCATACGTCTCTGGGACCTCATGCCACTCCTAGACTGTCATATCACATCCGTCTCCCATAAAGACACATACGATATATTCCGTTTCAAAAGTGCATTAATAAACTCATATACATGTATTTGGATTGTGTTTAAGTGGAGTACTGGAAGTTTATATAGAAACAAAAACATGTTGTGAGAATATTACATCTTTATTTCAATAAATCGTTATTATCAACGCATACAAAAATGCTTGATGAAACAAATACTTATTAAAATGAAGCAAAATGGAATATCATTATTACACCATATGTAATGTCAGTTTTACATGTTTTGACATACATGATGTCTCTGGCAGTTAATTCATATTGGAATCAGAAGATGATATAATTGACACAACAACATCGGCATATCCTGGATAAATTATCCAAATAACAATGCATTAGAATCACATGTCTTGTCTACAGTAATAATTCTAAAAAAAAGGTCAATGACCTTGAAGCTCTACTGATAGGTTTTTGATAGCCAGATCAGCTATTTTTAATGCAACCTGTATTAGGATATACTATGAATAAATGTCATGTCACTTTGGTAAAGGTTCCAAATCAAAATAACTTAAGATTGTTTAATAGTTTCCTTTAAAAATCTATTTTAAGCTGTGGCGGACATCTTGAATTTCCTGCCAACCTGATTTTTACTTATGACCAACTAGACATTAAGAGGAACATTCCTGTGAAGTTTCATGATCCATTAAGTAGTTTCAGAGTCTGTTGCCACAAACAATTTTATGGACAGATGGACGACGGACACCTGACCACGGCATAAGCTCTGATCTTCGATTAGTAGAGCTAACAATAGAGAACAATAAAAGTGTCACTGAGTCTAAATAATGACCCGAAAGACTAGCATTTTTCAAACCGAGTTGTGTTGAATTGGCTTTTACGGCGCACTGACACAAAAAGGTTGTATGACGCCAACAGGAATGAAATTTCCAGGCTCACCTTACATTTACATCGAGATAAAAAATATGCCCTTTTCAACTGCAGAACTGCAGAGTTGCTGCAAATTTCTGTTGTAAACGCTACATTATTAGCTGGAGCCACGATCAGTGTTTTCTGCTACCACTTAAGTTAAACATGCAAGGTCATTGAACTATGGTTGTAGTTTGATCAAAGTACTGTAGGTAGTTCCTGAGAACAAAACTGAAATCAAAAACTTAAAATCGCGGTCAGGAGAAAAGTAACACATTTAATCATGCAGGAAGGCCTTCACCAGCTCTTTATTTAGATTTATTTCAGGCTCCCATGTTGGATCTTCAAATCCCTCCCACTTGACCTGGAACTTTCTGATACCATCTTCTTTTTTCATAGCGACCAGCTTCTCAACTGTATATATGTCACTTGAAGATAAACTTAAAAAATGAGTTATACATGTATAGAGATTTTAGTGACACGATAGGCATACGATTCTTTTCACTAACAAGTGGATGCGAGTGAGTCAAAAAAGTAAACACGTCTACTATCAATTGAAGGATGTAGCTACACCTGAACCCAGCAGTTAAGTAATCTATGTATTGCTTTAAATCATTTTATGTATGATTATATCAATTTATGTATGATTCTAATCGAAATGTTTCGCTTTGTTGAACGTTATCGTCAGATGACTAACGTCAGCAACACTTTATCATCGTCGAAACCCACCTTTGATTGATTACGTTATACTCCATTCATCACGGTGGAGAGTAACGGAACAAATCACACGGGGGTATCCGACGATGCACTTTATTGACATCAGACTCAATGTCACAGCCAGTTATTTGTAAAACATCAATTAAATGAAATGTGTACATATGGACAAGGTCACTCATTTGTGGTGGGGCATAAAAACATATCTTACATTAACAAGTTTTGAAATTGTATAGACAAGACTCAGTCTTGCAGAGACTGCAATATTTCGTATGTGTCGTGTTCTGCCGTTTCCAAAGGTCCACTCTTATACTTTTCAATTGTGTGAATGGTGTTTCACGTCATTTTCAACACATGTAAGGTTATACATGACGGACGATTTTTTTTGGTGGTGAAGGCAGACCACCCACTTCTCCTGGGTAAAACCAGTACTGTTCATCTCCGTCATCCGTAATTTGGCCAAGTTTCGTAAAGATCAAATACAACAGAGCTTAAGTTTTCATCAGGCTATAGGCGGAACGAACGTTTCAATTATTGGTAAAAGGTATGTTTCAAATACTGCCAGGGGCAAGTTTCGTAAAGATCAAATACAAAATAAAGGAGCTAGAGTATTCACCAGGCGGGGCCAAACTTTTTGACAAGCAAAAATAAAAAGTCACTAATCCGATCTGCTGGCTTTCGTATTTGTCCGAGCTTTCATTGATATAAATACACTGGCAAGGGTGATGACACAAGTCGAGAGATATAATGAAACTGTCAAAGTAGATTTGTTTGTTTGTTAGAATGGTGTTTTACGTCTTTTCCAGCACATTTTAGACTATAAATGATGGTCTTTTAATGGGATTTGAACCCGCATGCAGCAGAAGAGGCGAGCAAGTTTTAGATGCAGCGTCTTTACTATCCTGGACAGATGTGCTATTAAAGTAGAAAACAAAATTGAATGAATGCATTGAAAGCAGCAGATATCAAACATGTTTTTATGTTACTTAAAGTTGATGGGTTTTTAGCAAGTAATTACTTTAAGACAAAAAACTTATCGTTAACAGATTACAGGAGACAACTGAGACATCATGCAGAAATTATAAGCTGTAATATGGTACTTTAAAATAGTTATTTACCCTTTCTATCTTTTATTTTCTCTCTTTTGCAAACAACTGGTTTGGATACTGTAAAGTAAATGTTACAGATTGTAATGTGGTGTCTTGAAATAGGTATTTTTATTTAAGTATTGCAGTGAGTTTTGCAATCGCATAAATAAATTTAATAAATAAATGAATCGGAAACCAGAAATTGACCTCAAAGTTATTATACCCAAGTTTTTGGGAAAAAAACAGGGTGTATTAAATTCGCCTCCGTTTGTCCGTCCGTCTGTCTGTCCGGCCATCCGTCTGTCTGTTACCGCATCTCCTCCTAAACCGTTGAACGGAATTCAACCAAACCTAGGGTATGATATCACCATATGATGATGGCGTGCAAGAGCAACACTTTTTTTTGGTTCCGAGCTCAAGGGCCCTCAGGGGGGTCAAAAGGTCAAATAAACTAAAAATTCAATTACACTGTCATTTTTTCATATTTTTGCACATAACTTGGTATATGTATAATAGTCATCTAATAAAGAGATACACAGCCTTTCAAATGATTTATTATTTAAAACTCGGACGTCTTCCCTGGGGTTGGATGGGGTGGGTGATGGGTGGAGGGTAACAGGGGGTCAATTTATTAGGTACTACAAAAGATAATTACCGCTGCAACAATATAGGTACTAAACTGGATAATTATCGCTACAACAGTATAGGTACTACAAAAGATAATTATCACTACATCATTATAAGTACTACACGAGATAATTACCGCTACAACATTATAGGTACTACACCAGATAATTATCTCTACAACATTATAGGTACTACACTAGATAATTACCGCTACAACATTATAGCTACTAAACTGGATAATTATCTCTACAACATTATAGGTACTACACGAGATAATTATCTCTACGACAGTATAGGTACTACACGAGATAATTATCTCTACAACATTATAGGTACTACACGAGATAATTATCTCTACAACATTATAGGTACTAAACTGGATAATTATATCTACAACATTATAGGTACTAAACTGAATAATTATCTCTACAACATTATAGGTACTAAACTGGATAATTATCTCTACAACATTATAGGTACTAAACTGGATAATTATCTCTACAACATTATAGGTACTACACGAGATAATTATCTCTACAACATTATAGGTACTAAACTGGATAATTATCTCTACAACATTTTAGGTACTAAACTGGATAATTACCTCTACAACATTATAGGTACTAAACTGGATAATTATCTCTACGACATTATAGGTACTAAACTGGATAATTATCTCTACAACATTATAGTTACTACACGAGATAATTATCTCTACAACATTATAGGTACTAAACTGGATAATTATCTCTACAACATTATAGGTACTACACTAGATAATTACCGCTACAACATTATAGGTACTAAACTGGATAATTATCTCTACAACATTATAGGTACTAAACTGGATAATTATCTCTACGACATTATAGGTACTAAACTGGATAATTATGTCTACAACATTATAGGTACTAAACTGGATAATTATCTCTACGACATTATAGGTACTAAACTGGATAATTATCTCTACAACATTATAGGTACTAAACTGGATAATTATCTCTACAACATTATAGGTACTAAACTGGATAATTATCTCTACAACATTATAGGTACTAAACTGGATAATTATCTCAACAACATTATAGGTACTACACGAGATAATTATCTCTACAACATTATAGGTACTACACGAGATAATTATCTCTACAACATTATAGGTACTACAAAAAATAATTACCTCTACAACATTATAGGTTCTACACGAGATAATTACCGCTACAACATTATAGGTACTACACGAGATAATTATCTCTACAACATTATAGGTACTACAAAAGGTAATTATCTCTACAACATTATAGGTACTACAAAAAATAATTACCTCTACAACATTATAGGTACTACAAAAAATAATTACCTCTACAACATTATAGGTTCTACACGAGATAATTACCGCTACAACATTATAGGTACTACACGAGATAATTATCTCTACAACATTATAGGTACTACACGAGATAATTATCTCTACAACATTATAGGTACTACACGAGATAATTATCTCTACAACATTATAGGTACTACACGAGATAATTATCTCTACAACATTATAGGTACTACACGAGATAATTATCTCTACAACATTATAGGTACTACACGAGATAATTATCTCTACAACATTATAGGTACTACATGAGATAATTATCTCTATGACATTATAGGTACTACACGAGATAATTATCTCTACAACATTATAGGTACTACACGAGATAATTATCTCTACAACATTATAGGTACTACACGAGATAATTATCTCTACAACATTATAGGTACTACACGAGATAATTATCTCTACAACATTATAGGTACTACATGAGATAATTATCTCTACAACATTATAGGTACTACACGAGATAATTATCTCTACAACATTATAGGTACTACACGAGATAATTATCTCTACGACATTATAGGTACTACACGAGACAATTATCTCTACGACATTATAGGTACTACACGAGACAATTATCTCTACAACATTATAGGTACTACACGAGATAATTATCTCTACAACATTATAGGTACTACACGAGATAATTATCTCTACAACATTATAGGTACTACACGAGATAATTATCTCTACAACATTATAGGTACTACAAAAGATAATTATCTCTACAACATTATAGGTACTACACGAGATAATTACCTCTACAACATTATAGGTACTACAAAAAATAATTACCTCTACAACATTATAGGTTCTACACGAGATAATTACCGCTACAACATTATAGGTACTACACGAGATAATTATCTCTAAAACATTATAGGTACTACACGAGATAATTATCTCTACAACATTATAGGTACTACACGAGATAATTATCTCTACGACAGTATAGGTACTACACGAGATAATTATCTCTACGACATTATAGGTACTACACGAGATAATTATCTCTACGACATTATAGGTACTACACGAGATAATTATCTCTACGACATTATAGGTACTACACGAGATAATTATCTCTACAACATTATAGGTACTACACGAGATAATTATCTCTATAACATTATAGGTACTACACGAGATAATTATCTCTACAACATTATAGGTACTACACGAGATAATTATCTCTACAACATTATAGGTACTACACGAGATAATTATCTCTACAACATTATAGGTACTACAAAAGATAATTATCTCTACGACATTATAGGTACTACACGAGACAATTATCTCTACGACATTATAGGTACTACACGAGACAATTATCTCTACAACATTATAGGTACTACACGAGATAATTATCTCTACAACATTATAGGTACTACACGAGATAATTATCTCTACAACATTATAGGTACTACACGAGATAATTATCTCTACAACATTATAGGTACTACACGAGATAATTATCTCTACAACATTATAGGTACTACACGAGATAATTATCTCTACAACATTATAGGTACTACACGAGATAATTATCTCTACAACATTATAGGTACTACACGAGATAATGAGACAATTATCTCTACAACATTATAGGTACTACACGAGATAATTATTTATAAATGCTTAATCCCAGCATTATGAGCATACATTACCTGATTGTGTCGAAGTCGTGCTTTCTTGCAAGATTTTTATGTCTGGATCTACTTGAATTGGAAGTTCTTCAGAATTTGTGGATGTTGGTGGCTCATCCTCCTTTCTCTTTACCCATTTTCTTGAGATTACAACCTTTTTAGATTGTGAACCAGAATACACATTCACTGTGGTGGCTATTTTCCTCTTACAAATTCAAATTCAAATTCAAAATGTTTATTCCAAGATTTACATATGTAAACAGCAATGGATATATAGAAATACATCATATTTAACAATCATTATGGCGAGTAAGCGACTGGCGAGTAAGCGACAGAACAGATAAAGAGATAATTCATGATAGTTTGTGATAATATAAAGTTACACAAGTTCTTTCATATTTATGACAAAAAACAAACAGGTAAATATATAAAAAAATATATATATTACTACCAAATAAGTTAACAGTTGTATATTATCTAAATTTGAGCACCGTTATAAAGTGCCTAAAAAGTGGGAGAACAACTTTCAGATTAAGTTTATCCCTTGAAATAGGTACATTTATCGTGCGTTATTTTTACATTATGATTTATAGATTTTGTTGTAAATAGACGTCGAACAACAAGGATATGATATTTTCTATAGCATCGTTAACAATATGTACTGACCATGCGAACACATACAAATAACTCCTACAATATTCATTTGAATTACATCAAATCGTAAACTATAAATAAATCATACATCTTTACAATATTCATTTGGAGCATTCCCTTTTGCCTCGTGCCAGTTTCAATTATCCATAGTCATGTGTTGAGTATACATAAATATCATTAAAAAAGCATGCAGCATGGAGTGACCTTTTCAATTACTTGCACACACTGACAATGTCTATTTGATAGGTCATCACAAAGTTGAAATATTCATAACCGGATTAAGTGGGTAATTCAGAACATCTTTGGATAAATGAAACTGGAATGGGCAATTTAACATATTTCATTTAGATTGAAATAACGATCATTGACACATATGGATACCTCGATACTTATTAGTTGGATTACTTTGTTGGTAAGTATATCTTCTACATTGTTGTTATTGTTAAAATAATAATATGTTAGTTTACATATCAGTCAACGAGAAAAGAGCTATAGTGTAACATAATAATTCAATCATTTAGCATATACATAATTATAAAAGTTTACATCAATAGCTACCAATTACCAAGTATTTGTACTTTAGCGACAAACGTATAATACTGTGGTTACTCTTGGCATAATTTGTAACTTCAACACCGTCGTATTATATCTAGGTTTTTACACTTTTCAAGACAATATCTATAAACACACTTAACTTCTTAAGTTTTTGTTCATTATTTGTATTCATCACTTCCTCGAATTTAATTATATTTGGCCGTTTAAAATAGTATGAATGTATATGTGTTTTTCTTTCTTCTTTAAAGTGTTTACAAACAAGCAGATAATGGTATTCATCTCCTACTTCTTGAGAATCACATAGCATACAGAGTCTTTCGTTGAGGGGTTTACTATGCCATCTACCTGTTTCGATAGGTAGTCTATGATTTCTTGTGCGACATTTCAAAACTTGCCTGGAAAAATATGTCGAAAGAATAGATAAGTAATTGCTTTTTTGAAAACAATTTTTAAAGATTCTATAGATACTGCTAGATGATGATATATTAACGGTTGATAGCCATTTTTGTATAAAAACGTCTTTGAATTTTTGATTTAATGACTTAACCAGCCATTTAGCATTTATAAATGTTTGCGAGTTCCAGACACCTGAATAACCTGACGAGCAAATTAAGTGTTTAACATTATCAATCCACGTGGACTGTATTTGTTTAGTATCATAAAGTACAAACATGACCGAGTATAACAAAGTGGACAGTTTTTCATTTTCATTATTTTCAATTAATTTTGTCCAGAAAGAAACAGTTCGAGTTTGGATCTCGACATGTAGAAGCATAACACCTAGTTCTCCATATATCATTGAGGAGGGTGTAGAACTTTTTAAACTGAATGCATATTTATAGAATTTAAGTTGTACTCGTTCAATAATATCAATATTACCAAAACCCCATAATTCGGATCCATATAGTAAGACTGGTTTTACCATTTTATCAAATAGCTCTATTTGTATGTCAACAGGCAAATTTAGAAATCTTATTCGCTTTAGAAGTGCAAATAGAGCTTTATTTCCTTGTTCTGCAATATGTTTTTTTGCAACTGTATATGCCCCACTCCGGGCCAAAAATAATCCTAGATATTTATATTCCTTGACAATTTCTATTTCTTTATTCCGAAATATAAACTTGACATTCTTTTTAGGTTTTCCTTGACTGAAAATAACGTTTTTAGTTTTCAAAATATTAACCGTTAAGTTCCATTTAGTACAATATGTGTCAAAGGCATTTAGGGCGTTTTGTAAATCCTTTTCATCATCACTAAACAGCACAGTATCATCAGCATAAAGAAGTACAAACAGTTGCAAATATATATAAAAATCATCGTTTCTGGCCTTACAACTAATCCCATTTACTTTAGCGCTCAGGTATGCCTCAAGATCGTTTACAAATATGGAAAATAGAAAAGGAGATAAGTTTTCGCCTTGACGAACTCCATTATTACATTCAACAAATTCAGTGCTACCTTCACTGGTCATTACTTTAGATTTTATTTCAGCATACATGTTACGAATGAGATTAAAACATTTCCCATTGATTCCTTCATTTAAAAGTTTATCCATAAACCTTCTCTCCATACTGTGTCAAATGCCTGCTTAAAGTCAATAAAACAGCAATACATTTTTTTCTTACTTGATTTAACAATATCTAGAAGACAGTTTATAATAAATAAGTTATCTATCGTGGAGTGATGTTTCCTAAATCCTGCCTGCGATGATTTAATAATGTTATATTTTTCTGCATATTTATTAAGTCTTGAATTCAAAATGGACGTAAATAATTTCCCAAAGCAGCTTAGAAGTGTAATAGGTCTATAATTTTCTGGCAATTTAGGGTCGCCTTTATTTTTAAAAATTGGTTTGATAACGCCAATGGTCCAGTTTTCTGGAATAATTCCCTTATCAAAGATGCAATTAAATAGTTTTACATATATAGGTAACATTATATGTATTGTGACTTTTAACTGTTCATTTACTATGTTATCAAGTCCCGAGGATTTGCTATTACGCAGGTCTCGCACAGCTGACCTTAGTTCATCTTCAGTTATAGGCTGATTGATCTCTTCATTTATTTCTTGATATTGAGGTGAATTTATATTATGGTCATATGCAAGTTGGGGATCAATGTAAGTTTGTTTAGATAAATCAGTATAATTGGCATTAGTGTTACTTGCGTTACGATTTTGGCTAGGTAGAAGGTGATCTTCTCTACATTCCATTGAAGTCATAGTGACTGGAGGATCCACTCTTCTGTTTGAGTCTTTAAAAAATGTATATAAGTCGTCAATCGGCGCTGAGACGTTTGTTTTCTTGACCTTTGAATTTATCACTTTCCAAAATTGCTTAGGGTCAGATTTTTTTAAGCCCCTAATTGCTACGATTGTATCGTTCCTGAAGCATCTATAACTTACAGATAATGTATTTTTATATTGTTTACTAACTGTTTTCAGTAAAGTTTTATAATACTCTGTTTTGTATTTATTATATAGATTTCTCGTTTTATGATACAGGTTTCTTGCAATCTTACAGGGGCGATCAAACCAAGCGGTTTTATATTCATTGTTCTGTTTAAATTCTTTAGAATAAGTTGAATAACCAAATGCTTTTTCAGAACACGTTTCAAAAAGTTGACTTATACTATTTACAATTTCATTGATATCATGTTTTGTTATAGCGTTCTTGTCGATCATTCTATTAACGTTTGTCTCAATCTCCGATACACATATTATATCAAAATGTTCAATAAATTGTTCAGGTTTGTCAGAGTCCCATATCTTAGGCTTTTTCAAAACCTGTTTATTGTTTGCACAGTTATCTCTTATACGACTGGTGTCTTTACAATTGTGCAGTGAAATAGAGACGGGACAGTGTACATCAGAGTATAATGAGGAACAATCTAGTACTTCAAAATCACAAACATTCTCTATAACACACGAAGTTGATATAAAATAGTCAATAGTGCTTTTATTTTTACAGGTAAACTTTGGTTCAATAGCTTCATTTCCATACCTACCATTTAAAATAAACAAATTATTATTTTTACACAAATCTAACAGTTTGTAACCAAATGAATTCAGTGTTTTGTCTTAAATTATTTCTAATAAGTGGAAGCATTGATTTTTCAAAACAGCCAAAGGCCTTATCACTTTCATCTTGTATAATCTCAAGACCATATAAATCTGAAATGTGCTTATCAACTTTTGTAAAGTCACACAGGCTCCCTGTTCTTGAGTTAAAATCTCCAAATAAAAGTATATTACTAGAGTCAGTGCAATATCTTAATATTTCCTCTTGGAGTTCAATAAAGGGGTCATCATTTACAAATCGCGAGCCATTTGGTGGTATATAAATAATGCCACATTTAATATCTTCATTATTTTGACTTGAATAAATATGTTTTGAGATTGTAAACCATAGAACAAATTTGCTAGTTTTTGAATGGTCAATTTTAACAAATGGAAGTATATCATGTTTAACAATTAACACAAATCCACCCGATCTACGTTTAGAAATACGGCTTCTATAATTAAAAAATATGTCATAACCAGGAATTTCTATCGTATCTATATCATCTGTTTTACTTTCCTGTATGCCAATTATGTCATATCGTTTTATCAATTCTAAAAAATCAGGGCATCTCATTTTCGATACAAGTCCACACACATTTAACGATAACAATTTTAAATTAAAAGTAGTGTCTAGTCTCGGGGAAAGATCACTCTTATTTGAATGGGGATTATCAAAAGCATAATGTCCCGTGCTGTTTATAACACTTGTATCGGTCGATTTTGCTACGACAGTAATACAATGGCCTTTGTTTGATGAACAATAGTCGTCTCCCACGGACCCCTACTCCTGACTTACATTTGGCGAGATGACCGACATTTCAGTGTCAATTATACTGCTAGCGCTCGTGCCGGTATGTATAATAGGTCCATTTAGGAGCGTAGCGCAATCAGCTATTAAGGGTAGTGTCCCGTTTAAAGGTACTGGCATCGAAATCGCGACTTCGCTAACTGTAAGTCTTGTTGTTTTTTCGTTTTGGTTATTTGGAAGGAAAACACTATTGTTGTTATCTTCCTTTTGTTTCTTAGGTGAAACACTGTTATTCACGGGTGAAGTAGCCTTCTTCTTTCCATTTATGGGTGTTGACGTAACTGGTGTTTCGGTTCTGCCTTCTATTAACGGCGAAAACATGTTCCAGGTAGGTATTGCGTTACCTCTTGGAGTTTGGTGGATTTTGTCCTTTGATATCGACCATGAGTGGTTGTGTTCTGGTAACGTGCGATTTTGTGTTCCTTGAATTTCTGTCATATGCTGCTGCTGCTGCTGTCGTTGTTGTTGTTGTATTTGTTGTACTTGTTGCAATAATGTCTGTCTTTCCATGCGGCGTTGTTCACCTTGTTCTTGTTGTTGTTGACGTTGTTGTGGTTCTTGTCTATGGTGACCCTGGCTTATTTGGTGTTGTTGTTGGTAATGCTGCTGCTGGTCATTTTTTTTTTATACACTGGTTTTATATACCGCCTTGTTTCGGTCACTTGTTGCACATTGCATTGTTGATTAGTGGTTTCTGGGATAAATTGTTTTCTATTTATGAAGAGCTTATCACGCACTAGTTTTACATTGTTTCTTTTGTCCATTCGAGCTAGTTTTGCCTCTTGGTACAAATCTTTCCTCTTATTTTCAATTTCAATTGGGAGTGCTCCTTTATTCTGAACTGTGTCCCGATTAACGTTTTTGGTGCTTGTTGTCTCACGTGCTCCTTGTCCTTGTAACTGTTAAATTTAGCAATTATTGGTCGGGGAAATTTATGTTCACGATTATATCTACCCAGTCTGTGAACGCGGTCAAACTCGATGTCTTTTGTTATGTGCATTTCGGACTGAATAAATTGTTTGATTATGTCTTCACAATTCTCGTACTGATCAGATGCCAATTGTGACTCAGGTATCCCTGTGAAAATTAGATTTTCTCTCATGCTCCGCCATTGTACGTCAATTAATTTATCCTCGGTTTCGGATTGTTTACACTTTATGTCATTTTGATTCTTTTCGAGAATGTTTACTTTTTCAAGTAGATTTTTATGACAGCTGTATCTGTTTGTGCGTTTGCTGACAGCATATCATCGCACATGTCGCTATATCCGTGTATTGTCTGGTCATATTCAACGACTTTGCTTTTCAGTGACGTCATTTCAGTTTCAATTTTGTTTATTTTAGAGTTTTGGTTGGTCATTTCCTGTTTTAACTTGCTAATTTCTTTCATTTCAGCCTCCATATTCGCCATTCTTTTATTTTGATTTTCAAGTTGCCCCTCGATTGTATGCCACCGTTTGTTTTGATTTTCCAGTTGACCAGTGATTGCTTGCAACTGATTCCCAAAAGTTTGAAACATATGGTCAGCCCATGGTGGAATACCGTTAGTGTCTACTGGCTGGGATGACTGGCTAGCGTATTGCGGTATATGGCCAACGTTTTGCAGCAAACTGGGTGGTGTTACCTGGGTTTGTACACGGTAAGTATTATTATGGTGTTGACTATATGCTGGCGTATTTGGTATATTTTGCAACACATTTGGAGAAAACTGAGGAAACGGTTGGGCATATTGCTGAGGTAATTGTTGATCATATACAATGTTCATTGACTGTCCAATGGTCTGGCCGATGGATTGACTGGACGAGCTTGGGCTGTTTACATCGGAATTTTCCGCTTTTTCAGACATGGGTGGGGTACAGTTTTGAGTGTTCATACCTTTAGCTTCGTTTTTCTTGGAGCCTTTATCCTTTTTACCTCCTTTTGTCATTTTGATATGTTAATGAAACACTGTTATGAGTTATTCCACACAATACCACATTCAAATGTCCATTTTTTTGCACAAATTAATAATTTTCACAAATATTTTCCGCTCGGTAAAATGTCCGCCTTACCGCCATAACGATCACGTGACTTGCACTGGGAACAATGTCGCGACCAGGGCACCATAGTCTCGACCTGGACACCACGACGTTTCAAAAAATGGGTTTATAGCATTTTATATGGCATATAATATTCAGTTTTTTGTACCAGAGCATCCGTCCGTCCATTACACAGTTGTATGAAGGTCAAATATTAGCGTAAACCTGCAGATCGTTGAAGAATGGTCACAAAATTCTGATTTTGACAAATCAACAATGAACTCTTGCAAAGTCCAAACGCTCTACATGATTAGATTTTGGCATTTCGTCAATTATTTTGCTTTCAAAATAAAGGTTGGACATATTTGTCCGGAATGACATTCCCCGATTTTGGGGAATTGGACATAAAACGTCTTGATAAAAAACAACACAATTTCACACTGACCTGTTGACAACAATTTCTGCGCTGGGCACCGTAACGGAAAATGCACGGTGACAATTTTATCGCATAACAATAGCGTTATGGTGCCTTTGATTCCCCACCGTGTAGTAGTGGATAAAGTACAGGATCGGGTGGCCATGTAGCTCTTTTTTTCACATTCCTCAACTTCAGTTAGTTGTTCTTGACTAGAATTTTTATATAATGATGCTAGGCATTTTGCATGATAGACAGCTTCTTGAGACATTAGATATCCTGCTGTGTGAGTAACTGCATTTGATTGTGTGAGTAATACTTTATCTTGTAGTATTTGAGCAGTTTCTCTCGCGCTTATCCATTCCAAACGTTGAGGCTTTATGCAGGTCCCCAGTAAAACTTCCTCTTGTACCTGTTCTGGGGATTATCTGGGGATTATCTTATTTTTATAATGATTCATTCTTCTTATGCTTTCTTTTTCTACACGTTGAAGTTTAGTTATTTTTAATTTATCCTTGCATTTTGTGTGCCACTTTATTTTGCGAGTTTTGAAAGTCTCTCCCCTCTTGCAAATGTGTCGAAGTGATAGGGATGGGTAACTGCCCGAGTTCATTAAATTTAATAGTGATAGGGATGGGTAACTGCCATTTATTAATTAAATTTAATTATGTTATCTGCCATAGTTTCATATCCCCTCCCAGTATCTATGTCTGATCTCTTATTCGCTGCAGAGCATTGCAGTCGCTGTTTGTGTCCTGCTGACACAGAACACATTTCTCCCAGTCAATAACATTCTGTGATTGTTCCTTTGATACAGAAGCTGTTTTATCGTTAGCTGCTTTTGCCATTTTGATATTAGTACCACCATCAACACACAATACGAGCGTACATTACACAACAAAAACAGACTAATTGATAATGACTTCATCATGCGACATCTCCAGATTTATGAAATCTGCTAATAAAAATAATACAATAAATAGAATTCAGTAGCTTTTACCGTTATAATATTTGAAATAAGTTTGATTAAAGGGACACAAGGCAATCTTAAAGTTCGTATCAATCATTGAAATTAGCAGCTCGATTTATTAATCGAGCATCATTTTAACTTTAAACCTGCTTGAATATAATTAATTGTAAATTTTCTTTGTTATTATACCATATGTTTAAATCAGTTAGTAATATGTAAAAACAATTTGCTTTGACCTATTCTAATAATTAACATTAATGATTGCAAATATGCAAGTTATGTGGAAAATCTAAGGGGTCTCCGTGTTTTAAGATTGCAGTGCGTCCCTTTAAAAATGTGTGTAAAAGGGGTGGGATCGGGGGAGCGGGGAGTCAGCTTGCATATGCATCTAATATTCGGTCTGAAAAGGATTTGCACTGTAGTACTCATTCAATATCAATTAAGAGTGACACCTGTAGGCTGTCTGTTTTTGTCAGTAATGTTTAACTACATGCAAACCAATGATCAGTGTGTACACATATGATACTAAAATAACAGCAGATTTAATCAGGATTCTTGCTATACATACCAGTTAGATGAAGAGCTTTGGAGTAATATTAAAATGTTTATCAGAATCTAAAACAATGCTGTTCCTCTGTCAAACAATGCTGTTCGTAGTTAACCATAATATTTACACAGTTGTAATAATTAGCAATTAGGTATTGGTAGTGGATTGGATTTCACTAATTAAATGAACAGAGAGAAGATAATAAGTGATTATTACATCAACATGTATCTATAATGTATTTATTCATTTGAAAATACCACAGAAGAGCATTAACCCGATGAATTAAAAAAAATCTTATCTTTGTTTTATCTTGGAAAATTATATTTTTTATCACATCTTTTTTTAAATTTGATCAAGTGTATAATTATTGAATCTTACTATTATAGTGAAGATTTTTACATTAAACTGGACAATTGATTTTTATTGTTATTATATATCTCTAAAGTCAGTAGGTGAAATTTCAGGACTTTTGGCGGTCATTTTGAATTTGGCAGCCATATTGACTTTTTTTGCTTGGCCCTATAGCCAAAACGGTTTGATATGATGTCATCCATTACTGTGTCAAGTTTCATGCTTTAACCCAAAGGGCACAATTCATTCAATATTTTGCACGAAGGAGCTGTACTATTACGTATCTTGAACAGGGTTCCTCGGCGTGATTATACCAACAAAAATAAGTATTTTATAACGTTTTATTGAATATGTTTAAGTTAAATTCCCCAGTAAATATGATCACTCAGCATCTTGAACCTTTGCCGGATGGCTAGCCTGAGTAGTTAGGGGATTTCGGAAGTGACCAACCACTTTGCGTGCTAAAGCTACTACATTACAGTTTTGTTGGCAATAAATGGTAAGATGTATTAACATAATAGTTGTATCGGTAGTAACGAGACAAAATATGGGTTAAAGCCACGGTGGCTATAATTTTGATTTCAATGACGACCCCACTTTCGCTGTTTTTCGTAATAGTCTGGTTCTCAAGCAACACTGCAAAGAATAGCAGGGAACTAATTGATTATTAAAATGGCAATAAGAAAAAGTTTTCAAACATAATAATCTGAAATATAGTCATCATCTTTTGCACTGTTCGTAACTTTTAGAATAAAACATAACATAATTATGTTGACAAAAATGACAAAATTATCTACTCAATACAAACAAGATTGTTTGACGGAATTCAATAACAGTACTAAAAAAGTAGTACCGCTTCGTGGGGTTGAATTCGTAGCCACACTAAAATTACTATCGCATAATATATATAATACGTAATGTGCTAATGTATGTGAAATGAAGCAGAAAATGTACATATTGCGGCCCCGATTTATGTACAATCTATAAATAAAACCTTTTATTTTTCAATAAAAAAAAGTTATTTGGTTATACTCAATATCTGCTTACGTACGGACGGTATCCCTTTCAAGTCATATCATTTTCTGCGTTAGAGCTTTTACTTCTTTGTAATGTATTCATATTTCATCACTTTCTTAAAGTGCATTGTTTTGTTATATTGATTTGCTCATGTCTGTTTCTTCTTTTTTTTTAGTGCGGTTAAACTTAGGTTGCATGTTTTTGTCAATAAGCTCTGTGATGAGCAGCATGCATTGATGATTATTACCATTGATTATTATAAATAAGCAAATTTCAGAAAACTTCCTCGCTTCAGTTTCATATTCATCCTTCAGTTTCATATTCATCCTTCAGTTTCATATTCATCCTTCAGTTTCATATTCATCCTTCAGTTTCATATTCATCCTTCAGTTTCATATTCATCCTTCAGGTTCATATTCATCCTTCAGTTTCATATTCATCCGATGTTATAAGATGCAATAAGATCTCACGCAAGTACTAAAGAGAATGTAGTGCTATAGCCAAACAATCCTTTTTTATTTACAGTTCTGAAGCACTTGGAATTTATTTTTTAAATTTTAAATCGGTTGATAAACAAAGAAGATATAACCATTTTAATGTTATTTTAAAACAGTTATGAGAGCCGCCATCTTGAGAACTACGACGTCATATTTCTAAATTACCATATATGGCATGTTGCTAAATATCATTTAAAGCAAAAACTGACGGCTTACATACCCGTTCCATACCCGTTTCAATAGAACATTCAAATGATCGATACGATTTGTTTATCATCGGATTTTGATAATTATTTTAAACCTTTTCCAACATCTTCAGAACTGTTAATAATAAACAGAATGTTTGACTGTAGTGCTACATTCCCTTTAAAACGCAAGCATGCATTGCATATTTTGGCTGTTAACAATTTCTTTTTATTATTTGACATATGACATCCCAGTGTTTTGTTTGTTATAACTTTTGGGGGAAGGGGGACGGAGCCCTTTAGAGAGTGGTGGTTGGAGAGGGAGTAAGGGGGGGGGGGGGGGGGGGGGTGTTTGTTGGGTGTGTGGGGTGTGGGGTGTGAGGGGGGAATTCGACGTGAATTGGAAAAAGAGGGAATGTTAAAATTAAGAAGAAAGATAATAGTGTTTTTTTTATTAAGTCGCAGTCTTTCATTTAATGCTAAATTTATACCAAGAACATAAGAACATGTTTGATGGACATGTTATGGGTGGTCAACTAAGAAACAATATTTAAGATTTAAAAAATAATAATTTTGAGAGGATTTTTTTTTCTCAAAGAAGGGGAACAAAAATGGCCTTTTAATTCAAATTGTAGTTTTTAGTCCTTAATAATTTCTAGTCTTTATTTTTACCCATGTTTACATTGTTTTGTTTTTGCTACTGGTAATTGCCTATACTCTCTAAACATTGCCTTTGGTATTAAAAACCCCATTGCACCAAGGTCAGTGAATTTTTACCTTTGACACGCGTCAGTGATCACTTTAGCGATACGAAGTGGTTTCATGTAAATATTGCAAGAGTTCCGCGAAATAATATTAACGGAACACCCCTCGTACATTGTTTGGTAATTGCCTATACTCTACTCTCTAAACATTGCCTTTGGTATTAAAAACCCCACGGCTAATATTAAAATAATGACAAGTCGAGCTTCCTTTTTTATACGCTTGTTAAACAAATGTGCAATCCACTCATGGAACTTCATCGGTCAGGTCCATTGCCCCAGGTGGCAGGAGGATTCCTTATGAAACGTCATAGGTGCTCTACGAGAGAGAAATAACGCTATTGTTTGGGGTCAGTAGGTCAAAGGTCAAGGTCACCATGATCTGATACGATATTTTGCTCAATAATTTCATACCAAACGCATAAACAGTCATAATGCATTGCCCTTTTTTGAAAGAAAGAACCTTAATGTTTTGGGGGCATTAGGTCAAAGGTGAAGGTCGCCAAGCTAATACTCACCAACATTAAGCATTTTCCGGCGCCAGCCGTTTAAGCTGGCTTTTGGCTTCGAAAGAGGTGTGTCTGTGTAAGCCTATCAAAAGTCGAGTTGAAAGCGATGCAGAAATTATGAAAGCCTGCAGTGTCTATTAAACAGAATGCTGATTGGCTAAATTTGTCTGACAAGGCCAAAGGAAACTAGAAGACTTGTTTATAGAGTGTAGTTGTTGATAAATGGTATATCGTTAGGTGATTTGTTACGCTATACTTCAGTCGTGACCAGAAAAGATGAAGAAAGGAATATAAATGCTGAAATTGCAAATAAAGTTTTCTGTTTTCTTGCAAGGTGCGTTAATTTTACATGGAACTGGTAATGAAACCCTATTAAAAAATACATATCGCCGTGATTTCCTAGTCACTTGATTTTTCAAAGTGCCCGGAAACCACAAGGGCTCGCCTATAGCTTTGATATTTTGCATGTAGCATCATATAGGGGTCCTTTACCAAGTTGTACAAATGGTGACCCGGGGGTCAGAATAAGCCCCTCACCGGGGGTCAAAAACTTTACATAGAAATATTAGGAAATACATTTAAAAATCTTCTTTTTTGAGAGCTTTGATATTTTGCATGTAGCATCCTCTAACTGAGTACACTTTGCCAGTAGATCGATTCAGGTCCTCGCGAGCCTCTTGTACGGAAGGCACTAACTTGTTTTGTTCAAATTCCCCACACTGGCACTGCCGTGTCAACTTTTATCGAAATAACGATAGAAAACGTTATATTGCTCTACTCTCTACCTTGCATTTCGCTATTAACATGATTTCACTTGATGACCATCAATCACTTATAAATACATTGTGCTTCCCCAAACGCGCCGACTATCTTTTTTTTAATAGATATTTCTTGTTGGTTGAAGTCATATTGATAATTGACCTCACACCTAGGAAATGCTTTTAACATAATACATCACTCAGATAGAATGATTGGTACAATACGTTGTAAAATATGTTTAACCTAAATTGATATAATAGCCTTAAGCTCTTCTTACAACTACAACTGTGTCTTTTGGGCAGCGTCAATTCCGTTGATGCATTTTGCAGCAATATGCATGATGGTACTTGTCTAAGTTTGTATTGATTTGAATTGAATATTGACGCCATTGTTGATGCACGTGACTTCTGTAAGATCAGACTTTCCACGTGAAACGCGGGTAACGTTATCCGGTATGCAAGTAAACATTGATGATTTAAAATTAATGTTCCTCATTGTCTGATCAGACAACTCCTGCGATTCGAAATATGTTCGATTTTGTCGAGTTAGTCCCCTTTAAAATATTCTCTTCTCGGAAAATCAATAAACTCACTCAGTTGACAGTTGGCGGGTAAACGTGCAACATGTGTAGTGTACTCGCAGTGACAAATAAATAGTTAATAAACACTACACAATGGGGAAAACGGCAAATGCAAAAAGAGCAAATGGACGCAATCGTCAACAACAAATATATGAAGATTCCGATGAGGAACGATTGGATTTAAAAATTGACAGCATACGAGAAAAAACAAGAACACCATGTTTTGTTTATGTGTTGACATTTTTCTCTTCTCTTGGAGGATTTTTATTCGGATATGACACCAGTGTTATATCAGGTGCAATGATTTTACTAAGGAACGAGTTTGGACTGTCGTCCGTCTGGCAGGAGATGATAGTGTCATCCACGGTGGGGACAGCTGCGGTGTTCGCCCTGGTGGGTGGGTGTCTGAACGATAAACTGGGGCGGCGCATTGTTATACTGAGCTCTTGCATAGTGTTTACAACAGCAGCCGTCTGTATGGGGATGGCCGTGGATAAATACATGCTTCTGGCTGGACGGGTCATTGCTGGCGCTGCCATAGGTTAGTTGCTTTACATTCAGCTAGGGTTACCAGGGCCGTCGTTTGACTGTTTTTGGGTCCGAAATTCGTCCCCATTCCCCTCCCCTAACTGTAGGTCTAATTACACTGAATCAACAGGATGTGCTCGCCTGGTGCAGGGATGGGCTTGCCTGGTGCAGTCGAAAGTAGTTCTGTATTAAAGAGTGCTAATCTTTTTTTCTTTAAAAACTTTTTTTAGTGCAGTTTCCTGTTATTTTTTGGCTGTAACTGTATTCTGGACATGTTGTTGATATTCGAAAATGAAGCTCATCATGTTTTTGACAGTTTTTGATATAAATTTGAGAAGTGAGAGTAGACAGGGTATGAAATTGCAAGGGGTAAAAATAGTGTTGACCTTTGACCCGGTGTTAGTATATAACTGAAGAAATGTTTCTTAGAAGGTATTAAACCCCCTATTTCCTTGTTGATGTTTAATAGCAGACATGTTTATTTGCATGATAAAGTAAGTTTCCCAGAATTCTAACGAGGTTTGAGTTTTTAACAGGTTGTCAACATTCTAACTTTACTATGGAAGGGCAATGGAGACTCATTTACACTATTATAACCTGTATATATGTATATTTTCCCCCTTTTCCTGTGAAAAATTCCCTCTTAAAAAAAAAAAAAAAAAAAATTATTAGAATTTTTTTAACTCCAAAACAGGAAAACAGCATACAATTTGGAATGGTAAATTCTTGCTACCACTTAAATAATAAAAAAACCCACTAATTTGTGTTTCTTAGAAATTCCCCTTTGATATGAAAACAACGCAAAATTCCCCTTCCTGAGGGACCTGGCACCATTCCCCCAAAGTGAAGGGAGGGCCCTGGTTACAGATCCTTTTTCATGCAATTACAATTTAAAAAACAAAAGTTTATTGTCATGGTTTTAAATGGACATGCAGCAGTTTTGAAGAATTTGTCAAGCATTTTACTTAGACCCTCGGATTATTAACCCAGTATCATTTTGACTTGAAACCTGGTTGCATATTAATTTTAATATAAATTATACCAGGGAGTAAGTACTCCCTGATTATACATGTTACTGAATAAAATCTGAAGTTTTCAAATTTCAGTATGTCTAAAGATATTATTGTTGCAATGTAAACAACAATTAATTGTAGAAGTATGTTAAAATAGTTTGCTTTGAACTATTGAGTCTATTCATAATATAATTATTGAAAATGATTGGCAAGTCAAGTTATGCAGCAAGCTTTACAAAAAATCAAGATTGCCATGTGTTACTTTAAAATGATTTTAACTTATACATATAATGTCATAACCCTGAAAGATTGTAGCAAATATCAAAACAGACTATAAGAATATTAATTAATAAAAACTGAATACACTGTTAACATATAACATTAGTTTTTAGATCTGTTTGCTTGCCTACTATTGACTGTTGTTATGCAGTTGTAACATCACAGCTAGATGACGGTGTTTTATTCCTATTCTTTGGGAACCATCCATACCGTCAAAACTGGGAACTTTAGCACTATATTTCATAAAAACGGGGGGAAAAAACACATTAAAAAATTAATTGTATTAGTGTATTTTTAATACCATTTACAGTACACCAAGGTCAAAAAAGCGTTTCATACTTCGTACTCGTCACACTTAATTAGCTCCTTTATATTTTTTTCTTTCAGTTAAGATTTTTTGTCTCAGAATTGGGGAAAAAATAAACGTTTTGGCATTGCGAATATGGCCCAATAACGGCTATAAAACAGCCAAAACAAACAAAAAACACTGGATGAAACACATTAAACACATTTCCTTGAATATTAAAAACACGGATTTGAGTATTTGCAATCATATATTTGATAATTTGTTAAAACTAGTTATAAAAGAAATTATTTTGACATGAGTATTACACATTCTTAATGTAAAAGAGCTGCCGATAATTTCCTTTGTTTTTGATTTACAGGGAAAGTTTTAGGTGGATGTTTTTATAGTGTGTTGTTGCATTGGCGACTGTTAATTAACCCTTAACCCGCTATAAGCACGACTATAATAGCCTTTGCATCCATTGTAAACCCAGATCAGCCTGCGAGTAACTCGCAGGCTGATCAGGATTTACAATGTCTGGCTGCTGAACACCCCATTGTCACATAAATGGAATGGTCTTAATTCAAAGAAAGAACAGTCCATTATATATATGTAGCGGGTTAAGGGTTAAAAAGTAGCCAATCAGCTAACCAAAGAAGGAGGTTAAATCATCCATCTACTGGGGACGAAGGAAAACACTGAATATAAATCCAATGCAGTTATTCTGATTGACAGTTATTTGACTGTACACATTTCAAATGGGGCCTTTAGGGCACAGTTGTTTCAAAAAGTTTCCTTCAAGCAACAATATACATTTTTTTTTTTTTGTAGTCCTTATCCCTTTACATGAGGCTATTCTTAATAATTTGTTAGCTGTTTCCCCATCTGAGATATTTTTTCTTTTTTGAAGACAGTTATGACCTTATGAAATTAAAGAAAAGTATTTTAAGATGGCAAACTGAACAATAAAAACAGTTTTGGGTAAACCCTTTTTTTGGTGGGTATGTCAGAAAACATTAAACTATGGAACACTTTCTTATTGTCAGTATTCTTGATAATGTATTTAATGGAGGTGACTATTGATGGTAATTTTGACTATTGCAATGCTTAGTTACTAATTGGTAGAAATACCAAATTGTAATACTATTGGTACTGCTGATCTGCTGTTGCGATACTATTGCAATAGGTCGAAAATCGATTAAAATGCAGCTTTTCTATTTTGATTACGGTATTCATTGTTTGGTACCCTTTTGGAATGAAAGCAAGAAAAGTACATCCAATTTAAAAAAAGTTTGAGTATCCACTTTTTGAAGCTTAGTACATTTTATTTAATTAACCCTTAACCCGCTAAGCACGACTGTAATAGCCTTTGCGTCCATTGTAAACCCAGATCAGCCTGCGAGTAACTTGCATGCTGATCTGGGTTTACAATATGCAGCTGCTGATTAGTTATTTTCCCCCAAAACACCCCTTTGTCACATAAATGGAATGGTCTTAATTCAAAGAAAGAACAGTCCATTATATATAGGGTTAGAAATATCTATGGAACCTGTCTATAAGTACAATATTCTTACAGGTTTGGTGGAATAAAAGGAAGCAGAAAAGTTCAGATAAAAATGATAATTATTATTATGTAAACAAATTTGCAAACTGTTGAAAATATGACTATGCTGCTATGATGACCAAAACGTTGGTCTAAATAAAACAGTATAAAACACCCCTGATTTGGTTGTTTGTTCTAGCTACTACTTCTTTTTTTATAGTTTCTATTATTGAAAATATTGATTGTCGAGGATGGCTATTGCAGTTGTATTTACTGTCAATTTAGTATTATTTGGCGGCTCACTATTGTGATGCATCCATAGTTCGATGTATTGTACAGTCAGTCTTAAAATGAATATAATTTGAAACCTTTGCATAGTAATATTCTGTTTCATTGATTCGAGCCCTGTGTGGTTCCCTAGATACCCAGAGATGCATTTCCAGCATCTAAAGAAGGAACAAAATAACGTTAGACTTGATCACAGCGTTCTGCGAGTGACACCCACTCCACGAATGGGAACCAGTTCATGTACATGGCTCCCAGTTGATCGAAAAGGAACTTTTAAACCTGCAGTTACATATTTTTCCAACATAATTGTGTTTTGTATGAGTTCTGAGAAACTAAAATCAAAATAAATCGGGACGGTTGGCAAGTATGGCAGAGGGGTAAAATCCCACTGAATTCATGTTCATTTTGTCATTTTTTCATTTTCAATGAAGATTTTCATCATCATACCTGTATTGTTTCAGGTGCTACTTCACTGGTGGTATAAAATAATGATCCTTGCTGCAGAAAAAAATGAAGTGTTTACAAGAGAATTTGCAGCAACTCTGCAGTTCTGCAGGGGAGAAATTCTGGACCCATTCTGCATACATTTGTATCTAAATGTAAGTGAAGAGTGGGCCTGGAGTGTTCATTCCTGTTGGCATCATAATTATAACCTTTTTATGTTGGTGCACCGTAAAACCCCAATTCAGCTCAATTCATTGATTCGATTGTGAAAATGATAGTTCCAACATTCAATTTATAGCGCGCCCTCTATTGTCCCAGTGCAGTGGTTTCCGAGTATTGGAGGTTGTAGGTTCAATACCGAGTATTGGAGGTTGTAGGTTCAATACTGAGTAGTGTAGGTTGTAGGTTCAATACTGAGTATTGGAGGTTGTAGGTTCAACACCGAGTATTGGAGGCAATAGGTTCAATACCGAGTATTTGAGGTGGTAGGTTCAATACCGAGTATTGTAGGTTGTAGGTTCAGTACCGAGTATTGGACGTGGTAGGTTCAATACCAAGTATTGGAGGTTGTAGGTTCAGTACCGAGTATTGGAGGTTGTAGGTTCAATACCGAGTATTGGAAGTTGTAGGTTCAACACCGACTATTGGAGGCAGTAGGTTAAATACCAAGTATTGGAGGTTTTAGGTTCAATATGGAGTATAAGAGGTTATAGGTTCAATACCGAGTATTGAAGGTTGTAGGTTCAATACCTGGCTGGGCCACACCAAAGACTTCATAACAGTGGTACTAGTAGCTCCCTTGCTTTATGTTTAGCATATCAAGGGTAATGCTGAGACTGGTCTAATGGAATAATGTGACTGGGTGGCGGTGGGGGGTATCATGCCATGTCTACGTCACAGTAATCTATATGAGACAGCACTAAAAGTTGCATGAGCATTGATCTCCCTGCTACAAGTAGACACTGTGGTGATATAACAGAAAGATTGTTTGAAGTGACGTCAAACCAGGCGCGTAGCTGCCTATACGCGAGTACGCGGCTGAATCCACATGATTCTGACAAAAGCACCTCAGAACGCCCAGAATGCACCAGATTGCACCATTGTTTTCAAAATTTTCTGTGGGGGCATGCCCCCGGACCCCCATAGCACAATTATGAATCCACATGAATATAGGGCTAGCTACGCCCCTGCAAACCCCATACATCCATCCAATTATCTGTTGTCCATGAGTCCATGAGTCAAGTTGAGCCAGTGTTTTTTTAATGTCAAGCACAATTATCTGTTGTCCATGAGTCAAGCTGCCACATCCAATTATCTGTTGTCCATGAGTCAAGCTGCCACAAATTGACCATGTGCTGCATCATGTTTTCGAGCTGTTTGTGAGATGCGTCATGCACTTTTCTTACTGATTTATTAAAGTTCCAATGGGCAAGACACTTTCCCTTAGCCTCGTCCGTCGGATGGGGACGTAAACCGGGCGGTCCCGTGTATCGGTCTATATATCCTCCGAGCACGTTAAAGAACCATAGGAATCTATTCGATAATAAGAGTAGGGCAGGTTCCCGGATTCCTATGTATCCTTCCCAGGGCTGTCTTTGGCTGTTTTTGGGGCCGTTATTCGGCCCCAGTCCCCCACCTGAAAAGTATCTTTTTTTCCCCCACCTCAGTGTCAAAATTCCCCACTTGAAAAAAATAAATAAATAAATAAATAAATAAACTGAAAGACAGAAGGCTAGAATTTTAAGAGAACTAAGTGTTAATTGTGCTTGTGTTGAAGAAAGTAGAACAAATTAATGACAGAACTGTCATTGGTACTTTTTGAACATAGTCTAACTCTTACAGCTAGTCAACATACATATTTTTCAAGTCTGTTTTGAACCCATTTATTGTTAAATGTATATTGGTTGGCATAAACAACAATAAAATTGTGTTATTGTATGCTTAAGTCCTTGCTTTATTTGTCTATTTATAGTGTTATATATCTATTTAATCAGCATGATTTCATTTTATATTGATGATATCATGTGTTATGGATGTTTGAACTTTCATGCAAAATTCCCCGTTTTACTGAAATTGACGCGAAAATTCCCCCCTCTGAGGGACCCGGACCCATTCCCCCATGGTAGAAAGACAGCCCTGCTTCCCCTCTCTCTGGGGCGGCTCTAAATAACCTATACTGTGTTGATGAGCCGTTAAACAACATTCAATTCAATTCAATTAAAGTTCCTATTGTACTTTAAATAGGCTCAATTCTCTAGCGGATATAAGCTTGAATAACAGCTCAGAACTGTATTCCCTTTTGCAGTCTCAGTTGTGCGTCACTTCCATAAAAGACACGATGATCAAGTCTTTTTATTTAGGATGACAACGCGAACACGTGTCAAACCTTCTTACAAGAATGAGAATTGATTGTGTTCGCAAATGACGTACAACTGCTACATGGATGTTTTTGCATTAAAGTGTGTTATAATTAACGAGGAAGTGCATTTCAGTAATTAGCAGAAACTGTCATCGTAGTAAAAAGTACAAGAGATTAATTATATTATTTCTCTGAATGTATTTGTCAGAGTTTCTTAAATTGTTCAACATAATAAGTTTTTTTATGGTGACACCTTTTATAGAAACTAAATAAGAATCTTGTCAGCTGATGCCAAGCTCATATAAAACATCTTGCTTCTCTGATCAGCTGATGCAATTTTGATTTTAGCTTAATTAAAGATTAAGTTACTTTACCCAAGAGTGTTAAAACTTGTTAAATGACAATGCTGCAGAATTTTTTTCTTCACTTTAGGAAAGATTTAGATCAAATCAAATCAAATGCAATCACTATATAATTATATGGAGTTAACAACCTAATTTAAATTGAACAGTAGTGAAAAAAGTTGAGCCAATGTCTCACTGTACACTGTAAAGACACTGTTTTTTTAATGTCAAGCACAATGTCATTGGAACAAGAATTTGTAGTGTTAAATAAAAATATGTTTCTTTTGAAAATCGGTTGTGAAACAACCAACATTGTTTGATAAGTCTCCTTCTAATATTAATATGTTGCCAGCATAGTATAACACATAAATGTCTCAAACAAACTTCATTTGAGTCTCATGCAATATTTTGAGATAAAATGTTCAGGATTCCTTAACTCTTTTGGTTTTACCATCACATTAAACCCACTTTGGAGAGAAATATATATCTATATATAGATATAAAGTTTTAATTTGCTAAATGTCAACCAATACTATTTCATCGTTGACAGTCATGTTGGAGGCATTTACTGACAATTTATTTCAAGATTAATCAGAACAACACTGATATGTAGTTTTAAACTTGGTGGATTGCCGGGACTTCCCATCGTTGATAGCATCTACACACATTATGTATACACTGTAGCCAGTTAATATTTCGCCTGCTTCAAGATAAAGGTTTCAGCACTCTGACCAATCACTGCTCTTATTTTTACAGGTAAAGCTATTAATAGATGCGCCAAATTCAAAATTTGATAGTTAGGAATAAAAGTTTTGTTCTAGAAAGTATGGAAAATAAATACATTATATAATTATTTTGATATATCTGTATAGAGTAATGTTTAGTGTATTTTCATGCCAATTTTTTTGGTTTAAAAATGCTTTATTATTTAGAAATGATTAAACCTCTCTAAGCAGCATAATGCATAAAATGATCAGAAAAGTTTCTCTGGGGCCATTTTGTTTTTTTTATACTCAACCCTGGCCTTTAAGACCATATTGTTGGGTCCTTACACGATTGTTAGGTCCATAAAGTGACAGCTGTTCATAAGTAAAGCATATATTGGGAACAAGCAAATAACTGTCTGTTTTATTAAGTGAAATGATTACACGGAAACGTGAGCATAGACCCAGATACGTAGGAATTTAATTTTTAATTTGAAGAAAAGAAAGATTTTATTTATTGTTTGGTAACATCGCTGGGACCGTATTATTTATGTTTTTGTTGCTCATGAAATCCATTAGAGCATTAAGTTTTTATCACAATTTGTCTTGCGTCGCATAACTGTCCCTTGTAGCTCAGTTCACATGACTGTCCCTTGTAGCTCAGTTCACATGACTGTCCCTTGTAGCTCAGTTCACATGACTGTCCCCTGTAGCTCAGTTTACATGACTGTCCCTTGTAGCTCAGTTCATATGACTGTCCCTTGTAGCTCAGTTCACATGACTGTCCCCTGTAGCTCAGTTTACATGACTGTCCCTTGTAGCTCAGTTCACATGACTGTCCCTTGTAGCTCAGTTCACATGACTGTCCCTTGTAGCTCAGTTCACATGACTGTCCCTTGTAGCTCGGTTCACATGACTGTCCCTTGTAGCTCGGTTCACATGACTGTCCCCTGTAGCTCAGTTTACATGACTGTCCCCTGTAGCTCAGTTTACATGACTGTCCCTTGTAGCTCAGTTCACATGACTGTCCCTTGTAGCTCAGTTCACATGACTGTCCCCTGTAGCTCAGTTCACATGCATGTCCCTTGTAGCTCAGTTCACATGACTGTCCCTTGTAGATCAGTTCACATGACTGTCCCCTGTAGCTCAGTTCACATGACTGTCCCTTGTAGCTCAGTTCACATGACTGTCCCTTGTAGCTCAGTTTACATGACTGTCCATTGTAGCTCAGTTTACATGACTGTCCCTTGTAGCTCAGTTCACATGACTGTCCCTTGTAGCTCAGTTTACATGACTGTCCCTTGTAGCTCAGTTCACATGACTGTCCCTTGTAGCTCAGTTCATATGACTGTCCCTTGTAGCTCAGTTCACATGACTGTCCCTTGTAGCTCAGTTCACATGACTGTCCCTTGTAGCTCAGTTCACATGACTGTCCCTTGTAGCTCAGTTCACATGACTGTCCCTTGTAGCTCAGTTCACATGACTGTCCCTTGTAGCTCAGTTCACATGACTGTCCCTTGTAGCTCAGTTTACATGACTGTCCCTTGTAGATCAGTTCACATGCATGTCCCTTGTAGCTCAATTCACATGACTGTCCCTTGTAGATCAGTTCACATGACTGTCCCCTGTAGCTCAGTTTACATGACTGTCCCTTGTAGCTCAGTTCACATGACTGTCCCTTGTAGCTCAGTTCATATGACTGTCCCTTGTAGATCAGTTCACATGACTGTCCCTTGTAGCTCAGTTCATATGACTGTCCCCTGTAGCTCAGTTCACACGACTGTCCCTTGTAGCTCAGTTCACATGACTGTCCCTTGTAGCTCAGTTCACATGACTCCTTGTAGCTCAGTTCACATGACTGTCCCTTGTAGCTCAGTTCATATGGTTCACATGACTGTCCCTTGTAGCTCGGTTCACATGACTGTCCCTTGTAGCTCGGTTCACATGACTGTCCCTTGTAGCGCGGTTCACATGACTGTCCCTTGTAGCTCGGTTCACGTCACTGTCCCTTGTAGCTCGGTTCACGTGACTGTCCCTTGTAGCTCGGTTCACATGACTGTCCCTTGTAGCTCGGTTCACGTGCATGTCCCTTGTAGCTCAGTTCACATGACTGTCCCTTGTAGCTCAGTTCACATGCATGTCCCCTGTAGATCAGTTCACATGACTGTCCCCTGTAGATCAGTTCACATGACTGTCCCCTGTAGCTCAGTTTACATGCATGTCCCTTGTAGCTCAGTTCACATGCATGTCCCTTGTAGATCAGTTCACATGACTGTCCCTTGTAGCTCAGTTCACATGCATGTCCCCTGTAGATCAGTTCACATGACTGTCCCCTGTAGATCAGTTCACATGACTGTCCCCTGTAGCTCAGTTTACATGCATGTCCCTTGTAGCTCAGTTCACATGCATGTCCCTTGTAGATCAGTTCACATGACTGTCCCTTGTAGATCAGTTCACATGACTGTCCCTTGTAGATCAGTTCACATGACTGTCCCCTGTAGCTCAGTTCACATGACTGTCCCTTGTAGCTCAGTTCACATGACTGTCCCCTGTAGCTCAGTTCACATGACTGTCCCTTGTAGCCCAGTTCACACGACTGTCCCTTGTAGATCAGTTTACATGCATGTCCCTTGTAGCTCAGTTCACATGCATGTCCCTTGTAGATCAGTTCACATGACTGTCCCCTGTAGCTCAGTTCACATGACTGTCCCTTGTAGATCAGTTTACATGCATGTCCCTTGTAGCTCAGTTCACATGCATGTCCCTTGTAGATCAGTTCACATGACTGTCCCCTGTAGCTCAGTTCACATGACTGTCCCTTGTAGCTCAGTTCACACGACTGTCCCTTGTAGCTCAGTTCACATGACAGTCCCCTGTAGCTCAGTTCACATGACTGTCCCCTGTAGCTCAGTTCACATGACTGTCCCCTGTAGCTCAGTTCACATGACTGTCCCTTGTAGCTCAGTTCACATGACTGTCCACTGTAGCTCAGTTCACATGACTGTCCTCTGTAGCTCAGTTCACATGACTGTCCCTTTGTAGCTCAGTTCACACAACTGTCCCTTGTAGCTCAGTTCACATGACTGTCCCTTGTAGCTCAGTTCACATGACTGTCCACTGTAGCTCAGTTCACACGACTGTCCCTTTGTAGCTCAGTTCACACGACTGTCCTCTGTAGCTCAGTTCACATGACTGTCCCTTGTAGCTCGGTTCACATGACTGTCCCTTGTAGCTCAGTTCACATGACTGTCCTTTTGTAGCTCAGTTCACACGACTGTCCCTTGTAGCTCAGTTCACATGACTGTCCCCTGTAGCTCAGTTCACATGACTGTCCCTTTGTAGCTCAGTTCACATGACTGTCCCTTTGTAGCTCAGTTCACATGACTGTCCCTTTTAGCTCGGTTCACATGACTGTCCCCTGTAGCTCAGTTCACATGACTGTCCCTTTGTAGCTCAGTTCACACGACTGTCCCTTGTAGCTCAGTTCACATGACTGTCCCCTGTAGCTCAGTCAGTTGGATGTTCATCCTACCTGCGAGTATAATTTTAGTGTGGGCTTCGAGTTCAATTCGCCAAAATGGTGCTTTATTTTTGTAATGCTACTGAATTCTGTCAAAAATCTTGTTTCTATTTAGTAAATATTTAATATATAGTCAACGTAATTATTTTGTGTTTATAAGCTAAGAGTTACAGATATTAATGCAGCTTTAACAACCCACTACATATATATAATGGACTGTTCTTTCTTTGAATTAAGACCATTCCATTTATGTGACAAAGGGGTGTTTTAGGGGAAATGACTGATCAGCAGCCAATCAGTAGACATTACAGACATTGTAAACCCTGATCAACCTGCGAGTTGGTTGCAGGCTGATCAGTTACTTGCAGGCTGATCTGGGTTTACAATGGATGCAAAGGCTGTTATAGTCATGCTTATAGCTGGTTACGGGTTAATTAGCAGTCACCAATGCAACAACACACTATAAAAACACCCACCTAAAAATGTCCCTGTAAATCAAAAACAAAGGAAATTACCGGCAGTCTTTTACAGCAATAATGTGTAATACTCATGTCAAAATAATTTGTTTTATAACTAGTTTAAACAAATTTAAACAAATTATCAAATATATGATTGCAAATTTCAAATGCATGTTTTTAATATTCAACGAAATGTGTTTAATGGGTGTTTTGGGAAAATGACTGATCAGCAGCCAGATATTGTAAACCCTGATCAGCCTGCGAGTTAGGCTGATCTGGGTGTACAATGGACGCAAAGGCTTTTTAATTATAGTCATGCTTAGTGGGTTAAGTCAATTGTTGGGTCTATCTATACCCAATAGCGTTTTTCAAAAGCATCTATGGGGGTTAAGCATAAAATCGCTTTGAATGGATGGCATAAAATCGCTTTGAATGGATGTATCATTCCGATAGGTCTCTAGGGTCTATCCCCAATAATTTGTATTTTGTCCCTATTATATATGTAAGTAGCGTAATATAACATAATTATGGAGAATATAATTTATAGAGGTCCCCACAATCCACCAACTTTGAGAATATATTATTTAAAACGATCAAAATGTGCCCAAAAAAGTCTTTGCTGAAATCGTTGAGTATTCATTTCCTTAAGCATTCAGCTACCAGATAAATAATTGATTACCTAGCTGAGAGCTCTTTAATGTTTGCAATACTGTTTAGTTCCTTCTTTCCAGACAAATTGAGGGCTCGATCAGCGCAAGATTAAACTGTTGTATCTGTTTCCTTATTTATATATAGTTACAACAGTTTCACGTTCTTCCCTTGATAAGTAATGATTTTAAGGTTGCAGTACACTAATTGCTTTCCCATAGGCCACTATGCAAGCTTTTCCGAAGACAAAAAATAAAAATAAACATAAAGGATGTGTCTTATTTTCAAAGTAAGTCCAAGTCCATGTGCTAAAAGTTAAAATTCAGCATATATCCCCTATAAAACTTTATGAGGGCCGCCATATTTGTTAACAGGCATATCCGCAGTAAAGATTTACCGTTTTTTGAGTAAGGGGATTAATCTCACAATTTCATTTTTAAAAAAATCATTGGTAAAAATAAATGCTCTCATTTTAATAAATGTTATTTATTATTTGACAACTCTGACAATGTATTTTGGAAAATTGATCTGGCTTGTTTTAATTTTTGTGACCTTTCACTTCTATCTCAGGTCTGGCATGGCCAAGCTCATCCTATATTTAGGGTACCAGTGTTCTGAGAGAGGATGTGAAATGTGTGGTCAATTGAGTGGAAAGGCTTTCTTTAAAGGGAAACACGGCAATCTTGAATTGCATTCTAGCATTAAAATTTAAACACCTCGATGTATTAAAACTGTCTATATAGTTCTGACATTCATACTGCTTACATATAATTAAATAAAAAAAACTGAGATTTCAGTTTTCTTCTATACTACTAAATTTGTAAATATATTATACAATATTACAAGTTAGTAATATGTAAAAGCAATTTGCTATTGCACTATTTGAATAATTAATATTAATAATTGCACAGATTTAAGTTACGTTAAGAGTTTTCAACAGATCAAGATTGCCATGTGTCCCTTTAAAAGTATCCTGTTAGTTTTTAGCTCTACTGGCCAGTAGGGCTTATGTCATGGTCTTTTGTCCGTCGTCCGTCCGTCATCCATCCGTCTTCCTTTAACTTTTTGATGTCAACAATCTAGCACCTTCATTTTTCATCCGATCTTAACCAAACTTTACCAGGTTATTAATATCAATGAAAGCTCGGACGAGTTCGAAAACCAGCCAGATCGGACTAGTAATACCGGAGTTATTGCCCTTGAAATATCAAAAATTGCTATATTTTGTCTTGTCAAAACTCTAGCGTCTCCATTTTTTTTCCGATCTTTACCAAACTTTACCAGATTATTAATATCAATGAAAGCTCGGACGAGTTCGAAAACCAGCCAGATCGGACTAGTAATACCGGAGTTATTGCCCTTGAAATATCAAAAATTGCTATATTTTGTCTTGTCAAAACTCTAGCGTCTCCATTTTTTTTCCGATCTTTACCAAACTTTACCAGATTATTAATATCAATGAAAGCTTGGACGAGTTTGAAAACCAGCTAGACCGGACCTAACAACGGAGTTATTGCCCTTGAATTAACAAAAATTGCTATATTTTGTCTTGTCAACACTATAGCGCCTCCATTTGTCATCCAATCTTTACCAAACCTTTGTTGTTGGCTTTTATTTAAATATATGCAAGCAGGTCTAAGAGTGAAAATGGTACTTGATTAATAAATCGAGAATACTTCACGACTGCCATGTGTACCTTTAAAATAAACTTAAGCTGAAGTTCCCTGCAGTAATAAGTTGTTAAGGAGAAATTATTTCAATCAAATATTAAAAATATAATACATTTTGATATTGAATAATTTATAATTTATCAGGAATTCTTTTGTGAGATGGAAGGTGTTGATGTCCCCCCCCCCCCCCCCCCCCCCCCCCCCCCCCCCCCCCCCCCCCCCCACACACACACACACACACACACACACACACACACACACTTGTTGACATCCACTGAATCGTGGAAAGAAAAGCCCTCGTGGAGTGAGAGTGCATGATAAACTTGTCTGTTGTTCTAGTAGATGACCTAAACCCTTCACCCGCTACATGTATATAATGGACTGTTCTTTCTTTGAAATTAGACCATTCCATTTATGTGACAAAGGGGTACAGTTTTGGGGAAAATGACTGATCAGAAACTAGACATTGTAAACCCTGATCAGCCTGCGAGTTACTTGCATGCTGATCTGGGTTTACAATGGATGCAAAGGCTGTTATAGTCATGCTTAGCAAGTTAAGGGTTACATCGCATAGTTTCTTGTCAATGGTTTGATTAGGAGCTTGCTTTCTTGACTGAGGAGTCTTGACGATTGTTATTGCAGCTTGCCTTCAGAAGGAGTTTTGTTTATTGTTAATACAGCTTGCCTTCATAAGGAATTTTGACTATTGTTAATGCAGTTTGCCTTCTGAGGAGTCTTGACGACTAGCTGTTATTGCAGCTTGCCTCCAGAAGGAGTTTTGTTTATTGTTATTTAGGAACTTTGACTATTGTTAATGCAGTTTGCCTTCTGAGGAGTCTTGACGATTGTTATTGCAGCTTGCCTTCAGAAGGATTTTTGTTTATTGTTATTTAGGAACTTTGACTATTGTTAATGCAGTTTGCCTTCTGAGGAGTCTTGACTATTGTTAATACATCTTGCCTTCAGAAGAAGTGTAGATTTGTTCTGAATATGTTCTAATCGAGTCTTGCATCATATAGTACATGAACATATTCTAGACACGAGTGAAAAGTACGGAACATGTCGACAGTAGAACTAACCATAAATTCTAAGAAGTAGATTGGAACAATTTTAAACGCTGCATGTCTGTTTATGTTTTGCTACACATCGAAATTAATCTTTTGTGTTTTCTTTATATATTTTTTTTACGTTTTTAATACGCATACAACAAAATCTTTTGCGTTTTGTTTTGCGTAAACTACGCAGATACGCAGCTTATCTAGAGCTCTGGTTAATGCAGTTTTGACTATTGTAAATGCAGCTAGCCTTCTGATTTTGTCTTGACTTTTATAAATACAGTTGCCTTCAGAAGTTTTCTTGACTATTGTTAATGCAGCTTGCCTTCAGATGTTGTCTTGACTATTGTTAATGCAGCTTGCCTTCATAAGGAGTCTTGACTATTGTAAATGCAGCTTGCCTTCTGATGTTGTCTTGACTATTGTTAATACAGCTTGCCTTCAGAAGTTGTCTTGACTATTGTTAATGCAGCTTGCCTTCAGATGTTGTCTTGACTATTGTTAATGCAGCTTGCCTTCATAAGGAGTCTTGACTATTGTAAATGCAGCTTGCCTTCTGATGTTGTCTTGACTATTGTTAATACAGCTTGCCTTCAGAAGTTGTCTTGACTATTGTAAATATAGTTGCCTTCTGATGTTGTCTTGACTTTTGTAAATATAGTTACCCTCAGAAGTTGTCTTGACTATTGTTAATGCAGCTTGCCTTCAGAAGTTGTCTTGACTATTGTAAATACAGCTTTCCTTCAGGCATTGTATTGACTATTGTAAATACAGTTGCCTTCTTATGTTGTCTTGACTATTGTAAATACAGCTTGCTTTCAGATGTTGTCTTGACTATTGTAAATACAGTTGCCTTCAGAAGTTGTCTTGACTATTGTAAATACAGTTGCCTTCAGATGTTGTCTTGACTTTTGTTAATACAGCTTGCCTTCAGAAGTTGTCTTGACTATTGTAAATACAGCTTGCCTTCAGAAGTTGTCTTGACTACTGTTAATGCAGCTTGCCTTCAGATGTTGTATTGACTATTGTTAATACAGCTTGCCTTCAGATGTTGTCTTGACTACTGTTAATGCAGCTTGCCTTCAGAAGTTGTCTTGACTATTGTAAATGCAGCTTGCCTTCAGATGTTGTATTGACTATTGTTATTACAGCTTGCCTTCAGATGTTGTATTGACTATTGTTAATGCAGCTTGCCTTCGAATGTTGTCTTCACTATTGTTAATACAGCTTGCCTTCAGATGTTGTATTGACTATTGTTAATACAGCTTGCCTTAAGATGTTGTATTGAGTATTGTTAATACAGCTTGCCTTCAAATGTTGTCTTCACTATTGTTAATACAGCTTGCCTTCTGATGTTGTCTTGACTATTGTTAATGCAGCTTGCCTTCAGATGTTGTCTTCACTATTGTAAATACAGCTTGCCTTCTGATGTTGTCTTCACTATTGTTAATACAGCTTGCCTTCAGATGTTGTCTTGCTTGACTATTGTTAATGCAGCTTGCCTTCAGATGTTGTCTTGACTATTGTAAATACAGTTGCCTTCTGATGTTGTCTTGACTATTGTAAATACAGTTGCCTTCAGATGTTGTCTTGACTTTTGTTAATACAGCTTGCCTTCAGAAGTTGTCTTGACTATTGTAAATACAGCTTGCCTTCAGAAGTTGTCTTGACTACTGTTAATGCAGCTTGCCTTCAGAAGTTGTATTGACTATTGTTAATACAGCTTGCCTTCAGATGTTGTCTTGACTACTGTTAATGCAGCTTGCCTTCAGAAGTTGTCTTGACTATTGTAAATGCAGCTTGCCTTCAGATGTTGTATTGACTATTGTTATTACAGCTTGCCTTCAGATGTTGTATTGACTATTGTTAATGCAGCTTGCCTTCGAATGTTGTCTTCACTATTGTTAATACAGCTTGCCTTCAGATGTTGTATTGACTATTTTTAATACAGCTTGCCTTCAGATGTTGTCTTCACTATTGTTAATACAGCTTGCCTTCTGATGTTGTCTTGACTATTGTTAATGCAGCTTGCCTTCAGATGTTGTCTTCACTATTGGTTATACAGCTTGCCTTCTGATGTTGTCTTCACTATTGTTAATACAGCTTGCCTTCAGATGTTGTCTTCACTATTGTTAATACAGCTTGCCATCAAATGTTGTCTTCACTATTGTTAATGCACATTAAAGGGATTTATTTTGGAGATAACGTACATCAGTTGATCTTAGAAAATCCAGAAATGGAATTGTCTATCAGGAAAGATGTCTAAAGGCATGTTTACCACAGTTTACTTTTACTTAAACTAAGATTTGTCCAAACAAACATATCGATCACCACCATATAAACATCCCAACACTCAGATTGACAAAATGTGATATTCTGGTGCTGTCGATGAGTTATAATGGAAAAGTATGGCAACATGTGGTTATTAATCAATTTGTATACTCTCTTGTAGAAATACATTATTCATATTCAACCCAAATGATAACCATTTTTATCTCACTTAGGCAAAATACAATGACAGGAGACCAGATACAATGTCAGGAGGCCATATACAAAGTCAGGAGGCCAGATACAAAGTCGGGAGCCCCGTGTGCTTCTTGGGCAAGAATAAGGCCACTGCTTATATACAGACGGAGGGGTAAAATCCCCCCAAAATCATGTTCATGTTCATTGTGTTATTTTTGCCATGTTCAATACTGAGGTCTTCATCATCGTATTGTTTTAGGTGCTACATGGTAGAATGAATGAATGGTAGAGAAAAATGATCCTGGCAAAAAATGGAGTGTTTACAATAGAATTTTCAGCAATTCCCAGTTCTGCAGTTGAGAAGGTTCTAGGCTCATTCTGCATGTTTTTATCCCGATGTAAATGTCGGCCTGGAATGTTCATTCCTGTTGGCACCATATAACCATTTTGTGTTGGTGCGCCGTACAACCCCAATTCACCTCAACAAATTCAACAAAATATTCATTCCAGAGAAATTGCAGTAGCCTTAAAACATTGCCGTGCATATCCTGAGTTAGGTTTTCTGCATACATTTTTGGCAAATCATTGTTGTTAATGATCCAAAACAAATTGTTTTTGAATCCTACTAATTGTTGAGGAAAGCGACCCAATTTAATCCTTTGCTTTAATAATGAAGAAAGAATGAGTACTCCAGATTTTTTTTACCTCATTATATATAACTTAATCATTTCATTTCATGGGATTTTGCACGCAATTTGACCTTTTATGTATTGGCGTGCCATAAAACACCATTTATTCAATTTGATGGAAGGGGGTTTAAACTCAAAATGGTAATGGATTAATAAAATTTTAAATTTTAACGCTTGATAAATTGCTTAAAGATTGCTATGTGTCCCACAATGCATATAAACAAGAAAGAGCGCTATCGGAGCACAGCAAAGTTTGCCTCATGCTTGGCAATTAGAAACAGAATTGATTTGTCTAGGCGCTCATAACTCTCTCCGCTAGAGGTGACTATTGATGTTAATTTTGACTATTGATGTTGATTTTGACTATTGATGTTGAATTTGACTGTTGCGTTTGACTATTGATGTTGAGTTTGACTATTCATGTTAATTTTGACTATTGATGTTGATTTTGACTATTGATGTTATTTTTGACTATTGATGTTATTTTTGACTATTGCAAAATAATACTACCATTGCGATACTGTTGGCAGTGCATTAGGCAGAAATTCAAGAACTGGGTGTGCTAATATGCAAACAGGGTGTGGACACGTGTTACGCGTCAATTCACGACAAGTGGGTGTCTCTGGCGTAATTTGGGGTAATTTATTTTCAAAGATAAAGGTGAAAAGGTGCATTTTAGATAATATTTCCTCTATAAATGTCAACAATATTGAGAAAGTAAGAGTTTGGAAGTGTTGTTTAGCACGGTTGGCTGGCTAATACACTGACTATTGGTACTGCTGATCTGCTATTGCGATACTATTGCAATAGTACTGAAACATATTAAAATGCAGCTTTACCATTATTCAAAACTTGTTTCGTATCTCTTTGATATGAATGGAAGGAAAAGTACATCCCATTTAAAAAGTGTTGGTGTCAACTTTTTACAGCTTAAGGCATTTTAAAAATACCTTTATCATGATGGAAAAAAGAATAAAAAGTTCATATAAAACAAAATAAGATGTAAATTAACCAAATTTTCACTTATGAAAACCCCAACAGTTAAGGATACTTAGGCAAAAAAAAAAAAAATGTTTCTGGTCTTCCGACCATCCCTGGTTTTTAGGCCCCAACCCTTACCACTTTTGTGAGGCTCCCCAAACAAAAAAACATTTAAAAAAAAGAAAAGATTGTTTAAGTATTTTAAGGTGTGTAAGTGTCAGTTTTATAGTGAACCATGCTTTTGATGTTCATGTTATGAATTTAGTATAGTAAGGAATAATTATAAAAAAAAAGGAATTTAAAAAAAAAAGATTCTACCTACTCAAATTATTTTGGGAAAAAGACCAGAAACAGACCTATTTTTTTTCCCAATATATTTTAGAACTGTTGGGGACCTGACTATTGCAATGCATCGACAGTTTGATTTACTCACTCTTAATTAATGTCGTGAGTAAATAAATTATTCTCTTATATCAAGCATGTAAAAACAACAGAAACAATCTTAGGTAATAGGTGTATGTATTCAGGCAGATACTAAACGTAGAATTTCAAAAAGAACAGATGATCAGATCACTGATCTGATCAAGTCCAATCATTAGAAGGGTTTAAGGCCCTCCTGGTACAGGAACGGGTGATGGAATAATGAATACTTTTGAAAAAGACCAACAACTTTCTAAACAAGAAACCTGCTGCAAAGCAGCAGTAATACATTTAATGATCTAGACTGAATCAGCAAAAGATAAAAAAAATTCTCATTTTAAAATAATTCCGTAAGTATGCGGAGATTCATTAGGAGAAATCCGTCAAATGCAGGTCCCAAAACAACGTCACAACTTTGTTTTCGTAAGTTGGATGAGATTTCATTCGAACAAAAGCCGAAAATACAGATGTCGGTGTGTATTTTTCGTGAGGGGTACACACATGGTCCTTATTGTTTTTACGCCTCCCTTCGCTCAGCTTTCACACAAATTTCATGCATTGTTACACTCCTATTCTCCATACAACTTGGTCCAACAATTTGATTCACCTTTTTTTTCTCTCCATATCAGGATGCATTTCAGTATGTAATTTCAAATTTGTAAGTTATTAGTATTAATGAAGGAAATTACCTTGTCAAGTAATCTTTATGAAAATTGCACTGTATAAAATATTTATACAAGACATAATTGAAAAAGCATAGCATCTAAATGTATGTCGGTGATAAACACCGAGGAGATCAACTACCAGGACTTGTTAACAGGAGGGAGAGAGGACATATTATGATCATCTGTGAATTTTCAAGAATTGTTCTGAATTATTCATGTTTTCAACTGTTCATGTCAGAACCAAATTCATGAATTATTTATGAACTGTTCATGGTAGCGGCCATTTAACCTTCTTGAACAGTTCATGAGTAATTCATGAATGTATCTGTTCAAAGAACAGTAAGGTAATGGTTAACAGTGGCACGGCATCTAACCTTCATGAGCAGATCATGAATAATTCATGTATTTGATTCATGAACAGTTCAATGGCAATTCATGAATGGATCTGTTTAAAGAACGGTTAAGGTATTGGTTAACAGTGGCGTGGCATTTAACCCAGACATGAACGGATCATGAATAATTCATGAATTTGATTCATAGGTTCATGAAACCGCTTTCAATTTAATTGCATTCATTAAGTTCTTGAACTGTTCATGAACTGTTCATGAACATAGTTGTTCCTGAACAGTTCAAGAACTTGATGTAATTTATTTATATTGAATGGAGGTGGCCATGCATTTAAACCCCAGTGTTTGGTAGACTCTGCCACCATTATGTATACATGGTAGCCAGTTAGTATTTCGTCTGCTTCAAGATAAGGGTTTCAGCATTCTGACCAATCACCGATCTTGTTTTTACATGTACAGCTATTAATAGATGCACCAACATACAAAATTTGACAGTTTTGTTCTATAAAGTATGAAAAATAAATACATTATATAATTATTTTGATATATCTGCAATGTTTAGTGTATTTACATGCCAAATGTTATGGTTTAAAATGCTTTATTATTTAGAAATTTGTGATTAAACCTCCCTGAGCAGCATAATGCATACAGTGATCAGAAAAAATTCTCAGGGGCCATTTTGAGGTTTTTATACTCAGCCCTGGCCTTTAAAGACACATTTCCCAACTGAATGTAGTCGTTGAAAAATCATGGATAGCATGCTTTTTAACTGCTTACTTTTCGCTGACTGATTACCACAGAGACATTATATTGAGGCCCCATCACAGTTTTTTTCTTTTCATTTACTATTACCTTAGTTTTTGATATAAAATATATTGGAACTAAAAGCACTAGATTGTTTATTATGGGGAGCATATAGTCGCCGCTAATCCGTCCGTCCGTGTGTGCGTCCTTGCGTCACACTTTTTGTCCGGAGAATAACTCAAACGTATGCTTGATTAAAGTTCGTGTGAATGATTAGACAATGAGATGGAGTGCAGTTCATAGGAACCATAACTCTAGCTTCACTACTTTTTTAATTATCTCCCTTTTGAAAAATCTTATCCGGAGCATAGTAGAGTTCCGTACGGATTCATTTTGAATAAGGAAGCACTCGCACTAAACATTACTTTTTTCTGTGTAACTTTCGGGATGCATCCATCGGTTCTACCGATTCTCTTGTTGTTATTATTAATAACACACAAACCAGAAGTGATAATTTTACTGCACCATATATTAATATTAGTTCCACCTATGGCCCATATGAGGTTGTCCATACGGATTTGGTAACCACTGTCTACACTGTTCAACAACACACTTTGGCATGATTTCTCTGTGATGCCAGGTGTTGTCTCCATTTCTGGGAGTACTTTTCTTCACAATATATATCTGGGTTGTTCCATGCCCCACAGTTGTATAACATCGCTAAAAAAAAAATGGACGACGGACAGACAAGGGACGGACGACGGAGGAAGAGTGATTCCAAAACATGACATTGAGCCTTCGGCTCAGGTGATCAAAAACACTGACAGATGACAACGATTTTTGAAATCCCGATGAGTGTCTTGCATTTGAGATTTACTAAAACATGGCAGAGAAATAACTGATAATAGATAATATTGTGCTCAAAATACTAAAACTATTAATTGTTAACACGGGTCTTTTAAGAAAATCCATCTATACATAGTTGTATTAACATATATACAAGTGCACATAAAATGCAAAACGGTTATAATTTTTACTACATTATTATACACTCTTTATGGGACGGGCCTCATCCTTTGACAAAAATCTTATAATCTCAATTTCCTTGTGCATATGTATTTCTAACAGCGATTTACAGTTACCTATAGAAATTCTCTCCCCCCCCCCCCCCCCCCCCCAAATACAATAGGCTCGAAATGTGTCTTTAAAGACACATTTCCCAACGGTACTTGGTCATTGAAAAAGCACGGGAAGCTTGAATATTTACAGCCAGCACGCTTCATGGCTGATCAACTCAGGTATATAAATTGAGGCCCGCTCTTAGTTTTTTATTTGTATAGCATTGCTATATTGAGGGTAAGAATAGCTTAACAACACTTTGTAATTTACTTTAATGAAGAAATATATGTTCATAATTTAGCTTTTGAATACAAAACTTATCTGGTATTTCTTAATTGTTTTTAGACCAAAAATCAGAGCACAACACAATAAATATACAACATTATTTAATGTGTTATTATGTGTACTGGTCACAAATGCTTTATTGGGTGGGCCTCATAATCTGAAGAAAAATTGAATATCACACTTTGCTCATGAAATTGTTTGGCTAACAGTGATTTACAGTTACCTATAGAAATGCTCTCCCCCACAAATACAATAGGCTCGAAATGTGTCTTTAACATAGTTTCCTCATGCCACAGTCTCTAGCCACATATTTACAAAATAATTGATTCACAGTGGAGACCAAACAGGCTAGAAAGATGAACATAACTCTAATTATGATCAGGCCAATGTTTAATTCACATGATATTCTTTTTTTTCAACAATATTTCATCATGCTGTGCTGTCCATAATGCAATACATTTCAGATTAGGGCTTATTAATATTTCATTAAAACCAACATGCGACCCATGCAGGAAGTCAACCGTGGTTTAGCCACTCAGTTATTGTTTATACCATGGTCAACCATGCTTTTAACCATGGTTGGCCATGGTTGGGAAATGCACAACCATGGTTAGCTATGCTAGATGCAGATTCAGTAGGACAGAAAGTTGACGGTTAACAATTTGTATTCTCCCTTTATTGACATCAATCTGTACTAAGGACAGTAAGATCGATACCACAAACTTGCCAATCTTGATTCTACAAGACATTTCCTTGAATTGTTCATGAATTATTCTGGTTTGTTCTTGAACTGTTCATGAACATACCTGTTCCCGAAGAGTTCAAGAACTTGATGCAATTTTGAAGGGGGCCATGCATTTAACATTTAATAATTCGTGATTTCAGTTCATAAATAGTCCAAAAACAATTCACTAATTTAACCTACATAACAGTTCAAAAACAATTCATTAAAGATGAACCATTGTCCTAAATCAACAAAACCGCTGTTGATATGTTTTTATTTATTAAATATCATTATATAAATACGATGTTTACTATGTTATTGATGTATGCTTAGTGAAAATATGTTTTTAAACATAAAAATTGAAAAGGCGAACAGGCATTGCTAAAATATCGAAAAAAATCAAAGGGGGAAAACTCTTCCCGTATAACCGGAAGTGACGTCATTAGTACATAGGGAAAGCACGCAAAAACAGTAGAGTGTGTATGAAAATGTCGGAATTAAACTGTTTTTATCGAAATTCTGACAGTAAGTCACTGGCAACACCGCATATCTTGGTACATATACACTACTCAACTTTTATAATCGGTAACCCAGGTTTTTCGAAAATAACACAAATACTAAAAGCTGGAAATCACCTTAACACATACCAATATTTTATTAAGTTGATTAACAATGTAATCTGAAATAATTTTTTCCCAGATTACATTGTTGATAAACTTAATAAAATATTGGTATGTGTTTCGGTGGTTTCCAGTTTACAGTATTCGTGTTATTTTCAAAAAAAACTGGACGACCGATTATAAAAGTTGAGTAGTGTATACTAAGCGCAAAATGCAGTATATTCCGAATGCATGGACATGGTCTAATACTTGTACATTAATACGAGCGTCAGATTATAAGGACTTTACTTTTGCCGGAAAGTAGACATTGAAAATACGTGTTTATTTTTCAAATAATTGATAAAAAACAACAAAAAAACACATAATAAATGACACAGCATCTAATTTCTATAGTACCAGGGGGTATATATATGCCGTAAGTCCCCGCCAACTGGTGACCAAAACACTTGAGGAGTGGCACGTATTAGATTTGGAATTACAGTATAATAATATAATATACATTATATACCACGCACTGACTAATCGACTATTGCGGTGCCCTATTGAAGTACAGCCTAATTAGGGTACATACGTCGGTATATAACAAAAGCACGCACCATTTAGGGAAACATAGTTTTATGACACATTTCCTGTTTATTGCAATTCCGTGAGCGGTGCAATACCGCCGCGGATATCCAGGTACTGCACAAGACTGATATATGATACTGATATATGATGCTTGGGAAACTAGTTTATCACGCACAAAGAGATAAACATACTATGATCTAAATAATATAGCCAAATGTATTATGAGCACGATATTATGTATTATGTACATGTAGAGATCGAAACAACAGACCCAACAGATCAAATTTACCATAATATAAAAAGTATATAAGGCAATTGTAAGGCACTTATTTTACTAATTGCTTGAGCTAAGACCCGTTATTGTTTTGCCATAAAACATTACTGAACTAATATTATAGCTAGTAACATTATCAATTTTCTGCCTTGTATTTTGTCATATTTTTTTTAAATCCAGAGACCGATATTATCATATATGTAGACGGACGGCGATATATAAATAGATATAGACCTATAACAGTATTGGCAGAAGAGGGTACACAGTTAAACAATAAATAAACCTACAAAATATATATTGAAACAATGACACAGTGTTTCTTTCACCGGATTCATTTAAATTGATATGCTGAACCTTTTTTAGCAATCTTTTGAAAAAGACGGCTACATTATATTAGAGCCGTCAGCTCTTGACTGATTCACGTAAGGACGAATGCTTCTAATTCAACAGCTAATATAACAATCACGGTGTATATACAGATCTAAGACTATATACCTTTTTACAATTTAGCATACGTATACCTGATGAAGTGCTAAGATAATAGAACAAAAACTTTTATGTTACCTTATTTATTAATTTACTCCTCTTGGCGAATAAAACTTGCTCGGAAACGGCGGGGTTAGGCACTTCTCATTTTTTGTAATATTGTTGTTACTGCTGTTTTTTTAATCGGCATGGCCGTTTGTTCTCCAAATTCAACGAAAAAGAAACCAAAGGATGGACTTCCCACGAATCCAACTCAAAATGTTACTACAAACTTGCACGTCTTTCGAAGGTTCCCACTTTTTTGAGGAGACGGAAGATTTTCGTCGGCAACGGTCCACCCACACTTCGAATCTTAATCATTAACCTGATTTAGCACATGAAAGAAACTGATATTATTATATTGTCCATTTCTATGTACACGTTTGCACCCAGCAACAGTACACAGCATTTTTAACACGTACAATAAACCGTAATCCTACATAGACAATGCAGACTTAAAGAGGAGCCACTAATCGCTTAGTACTGCAATGACGTCACAGGTCTCTTGACACAATTACGTGTCTTTAAAAAGGGTGAAACTCGGAGTGTATGCGCTATGATGTATAATTGGCTACTGTGACAAAACGGGACAACCAATAAGTGTAATATTTGAACAGATTGTATATTATATACATATATTTCTGAATATATGCTCAAAAGACACGCTATATTTCACCTTTAATTGAACCTTCAGGCTACACCACTTAGAAGGCCTAGGCATACTTGGTGAAATGTTGCATATGATACTAAAATGATATATCTGCAGTGCTGAATACCATTTTTCTGTCAACAACAAAAAAAGGAAGATCAATCTGCAAAAACCACATGACAATAGGGATTTCATTTTACAATACTATTTCTAATGCATTTAGAAATTTCCTCTTTTAAATACAACTATTAAATTTATAAGATGTTTCGATACAATAAGTAATTAAAGTATAACCACAAAACACTCACTTTATACAGTTGGTGCCATTTTTCAGCCAAACATTCAGAAGATAGTGTTTGCATTTTATTTGCACTCTTTGTCAGAATCACACTCAGGTGTCATAGTAAAACAATCCATTTTCCTTTCCAAACTCCTAAACTAATGAATTTATCTTCATAAAACTTGCTACACATATCAAGTTAGTGGTTATCTTTTGATATACATATAAAAAAAGGTTCTTATGTCTATCTATTTGACAATTTTCAAACAAATATACATAATTACAAGTAAAATACAGGTAATGGCAAAAATTGTGGTTTTCTTTATCTACTTTTTTTGCAAATATAAATGAAGACAATCATGGGATTTTAAACTCTAGATAATGTTATCATGTTAAAATGTTCATGCAGTAATGATTATCATATATTTGCTGGTTAATACTAATATAACTAAAACTAAAAGCTAATACTCTTTATACCCACCTTTTTACCGCATCTCCTCCTAAACCCCTAAACGGAATTCATCCAAACTTAGGGTTTGACATCACCATATGAGGATGGCATGCAAGAGCACTATTATTTTTGGCTCCGAGCAAAGGGGCCCTCAGGGGGGTCAAAAGGTCAGATAAACTAAAAATTCAATTACACTGAAAATTCATATTTTTGCACATAACTTGGTATATGTAATCGTCTATAAAAGATAAAAACATATCAAACGATATTTTATTATATTTCGCAAACTCTGAACGTCTGCCCTAGGGCCCAGCGTGATTGGGGCGGGCGGGATTTGGGATATTTTTTTTTTTTGTAATTATATCTCAAATGATTCATTATGATGATGGCTCTGCACCCAAGGTCCCTCAGTGGGGTCAAAAGGTCAAATACACTAAAAATTCAATTACACTGTCATTTTTCCATATTCTTGCACATAACTTGGTGTATGTAAACGTACGTCTATAAAAGATAAGCAACATATTAAATGATTTCATTATTTTTATTATATTGAACTCGACCGTCTGCCCAGGGGCGGGGGGAGGTGGGAAAGGGGGGTTGTGTGTGGGTGATTTGAGGGGAGTAGGGTTGTGTGTGGTGGGGATTTGGATTTGTTATTTTTTTTATTTTTATAATTATGTCTCAAATGAAACATGATGATGGGATTGCACTGTATACATTTGTTTCCTCCTATGTTATAGTTGGACCTGAAGGAATGGGGCATCAAATACACTAATAATGCAATTACGGTGTCATTTTTTCATACTTTTGCACATTAATTGGTATATTAGTCATCTAATAAAGAGATACACAGAATGTCAAATGATTTATTATTTAAAACTCGGACGTCTTCCCTGGGGCTCGGGTTGGAGGGGGTGGGTGGTGGGTGGAGAGTAACAGGGGGTTAATTTATTTAAAAATTATTTCTCAAATGATCATTTTGTTGAAGGGATTACATTGTATATACTGTGGGGCTGTGTATTTGGTGTGGGGAGGATAGGGTGGGGATGGGTGGGGGGAGAAGTGACCTGTGTGAATAAAACGTGGGTATTTTACGACGGCCATGCCGTCAGATTCGTTCTAGTTTTTAAATGCTGAACGAAACTTAATAAGATGTATTTTTTCGGATTTTGACAATATGTGGGCACAGTCATGTTCAATACCAGGGGTTCAAGCATAATATAATGTATATCCTTATCCTTCAATTCATGCTCCTAAACCTGTAGTCTGAACCAATGTTCAACATTATTTAAAACTATGGTCACCAGCTCAAGCATCATGGTCATTAAGATTATCGTTGAAACCATGGTTGTCCAAAAAACTTGCTTTTAAACCATGGTTTTAAATTAAAAGACAACCATGGTTTTGAACTGGTCTGAGAGCATGGTTGAAAATGGTTATCAACTTGACCATGCTTACAAACTATGGTTTTGAAATTAACCATGATCAAAAGCACTGCTAGCCATGGTTAAGCATGGGATATATGCACTCGTTCTTCGGCGCATAATATTGCGCTCCTAAAGCCGCACAATATTGTTACGCGGAAGAACTTGTGCATATATCCCAATACAAATCTAATAAACTATAATTATGGCATTGAGCCCTCAATATTTAATGTATTCCAATGCATTTACAATACATTATCACATAAGCTATATTGCATGCATATGATTTGCAGTGGAGCTTAAAACCATTGGAAACCTTGGAATAAAAGACAAAAGAACTCATAAATATCATAACTGATCTTACATTAAAGCAAAAAGTACAGGAAACCTTTACTGTAGACAATGGCATGCATGAATAAGTAATGGTAGTGTGTGAATATAGTACAGACAATAACTGAATTGCAATTGCGCAAGACTGCGGTTGTGACAGATGTAAATTCCAGAATATTCTTCTTCTTTTTTTTAAATTTGCAGTGACTTATGTCTAGATTAATTCTTTACAACTTCTATTTCTGCCTAATACACTGTTCCCCCAATATCTCGAAATCACATTATTTTTCCCCCTTTAACCCCTTTCCACCTATCGAAGGGCCTGGGCCTCGTCCCCTATTTTCGAAAGAAAAAAAACCTGAGTGAGATCTCTGAAGTCTTGCTATCCTGTTCCTCTCTCTGGTTTGAGGCTAAATAATGTGTTGATTCCCTGTTCAACAGCCATCAAAATCAATTTACTTCGCCCATGTTAAATTGAAAATGAAAAATGTTATACCAAATTAGATCATAAGGGACCGTTTTGACAGTTATATGCTGATACATGCTTTGACTGTTGCATTTCGTATTGTCTTATAATTAAAACTCAGGGAAAGAAAACCTCATCATTTATGGTGATTTATTCTGTGTTTAAATTATAAATCACTTCTGTGGTTCCATGATAAACACAATGATTTAAACATTCGGTTCCCAAGGAGATGGAGCTACTAGAAGATGGAACTTAAAGGGATACATGGCAATCATGATTTTTTTCTTCATTTTTACATTCATTAATAGTAATTATTAGAATAGTCCAAAGCAAAGTATTTTTGCATATTACTAACTGTTGATAATATTGCAACAATAATATATTTACACCTTTGGTAAAATAACAAAGGAAAAGTTAACCCTTAACCCACTAAACATGACTGTAATAGCCTTTGCGTCCACTGTAAACCCAGATCAGCCAGCAAGTAACTCGCAGGCTGATCAGGGTTTACAATGTCCAGCTTCTAATCAATCATTTCCTCAAAAATCCCTTTGTCACATAAATGGAATGGTCTTAATTCAAAGAAAGAACAGTCCATTATATATATGTAGCGGGTTAAGTGTTAAAACTCAAAATTATATTTAAAAATTATATTTAATTATATGCGAGCAGCTAAGCTGAGCTTTAAACTCAAAATGACATTGCATTAATAAATCAAGGTGGTACTTTAAATGCTTGTTATTAAACTTAAGATTACAGTGCATCCCTTTAAACTTAAGATTACCGTGCGTCCCTTTAAACTTAAGATTACCGTGTGTCCCTTTAAACTTAAGATTACCGTGCGTCCCTTTAAACTTACACTACTCGTTCTTCTTTCTTATTTTGCACCATGGTATAAACCGATAAAAAAACATTATTGACAACTTATCTAATGGATATTGGATGCTGATACTGGAAGGAAGAAGTGATAAATAGATATTATTTAGTAGATAAAAAGGGTTCGTTTTCAGGAGTTATATCATGGGAAGGGAGGTGTTGTTATTTTATGAGTAAGCAGATCTATGCAGATGAGTGATAAAACAAAACAGGCAAAAGAAACGCAACACTGGAATTTCCTCTTTTACCTCAAAAGGTGGTTTCAATGGTTTGATTGGTTGTACGTCTTTGATTGGTTGTACGTCTTCTTGTGGTAGTGTATTTTTAGCTCTACTGATCAGAGATCAGCAGAGCTTATGCCGTGGTGCGGTGTCCGTCGTCCGTCTGTCTGTCCGTAAACTTTTATTTGTAGCGACAACTCCTCTGAAACTACTGCATGGATATTCTTGAAACTTTACAGAAATGTTGCCCATAAAGTCTAGTTGATCCTAGCAAAAATTCATGTTGATGTGAAATCCAAGATGGCCGCCAAAGCTAAAAATAGAGTTTTAAAATACAAGTTTGTAGCGACTACTTCTTGAAAACTATAAGTGATATTGATATGGGACTTTTTCTAAAATGATCAGCATGACATGATGTTGATCCTTGTCAAAAATCGTTTTGATTCAACGTTAAACATGGCTGCCAGCGGCCATTTTTGTTTACATAGAGTTATATAGTAAAAACTTGTAGCGACTACTCCTCTGAAACTACTTGACGGATTGTCATGAAACTTTACAGGAATGTTGCTCTTGATGTCTAATTGATCATAGCAAAATTTCAGATCTGCCAGAAATTCAAGATGGCCGTCACAGCTAAAAATAGATTTTTAAAAAATAAGTTTGTAGCGACTACTTCTTGAAAACTATAAGTGATATTGATATGGGACTTTTTCTAAAATGATCAGAATGACATGATGTTGATCCTTGTGGAAAATTATTATGATTCGACGTTAAACATGGCTGCCAGTGGCCATCTTTGGTTACATAGAGTTATATAGTAAAAACTTGTAGCGACTACTCCTCTGAAACTACTTGACGGATGTTCATGAAACTTCACAGGAATGTTGCTCTTGAAATCTAGTTGATCCTAGAAAAATTTCAGGTCGGCCGGAAATTCAAGATGGCCACCACAGCTAAAAATAGATTTAAAATAAATAAGTTTGTAGCGACTACTTCTTCAAAACTATAAGAGATATTGATATGGGACTTTTTCTAAAATGATCAGTATGACATGATGTTGGTCCTTGTTAAAAAATCGTTTTGATTTGACGTTAAACATGGCTACCAGCGGCCATCTTTGTTTACATAGAGTTATATAATGAAAACTTGTAGCGACTACTCCTCTGAAACTACTTGACGGATTTTCATGAAACTTCACAGGAATGTTGCTCTTAATGTCTAATTGATCCTAGCAAAATTTCAGGTCGGCCGGAAATTCAAGATGGCCGCCACGGTTAAAAATAGATTTTCAAAAAACAAGTCTGTAGCGACTACTTCCTGAAATCAAAATCAATCAGTAGAGCTTCAAGGTCATTGACCTTTTGTTATTGAATGTTTTCATGTGGTAATGTTTCAAAGGTTCCAAATGGACGGTTTTAGAGTGATGTCCAGGTGTTTACATCTTGTGAAGGTTACAAATGGATGGTTTTAGAGTGATATTCCGGGTGTTTACATCTTGTGAAGGTTTCAAATGGACGGTTATAGAGTGATGTTCCAGGTATTTACATCTTGTGAAGGTTTCAAATGGATGGTTTTAGAGTGATGTTCCAAGTGTTTACATCTTGTGAAGGTTTCAAATAGATGGTTTTAAAGTGATGTTCCAGGTGTTTACATCTTGTCAAGGTTTTCTTACACTTCATGCATATGGAAAGCGTTACCGTTTTGGTATGTTTACTTTTAAAGTGGTGTTTTATGTTGTATTTGCTTCCTTTGATGAATACAATAATCCTCTTGCCTCGTCTCAGTTTGTTCAAAATAAATCTTTATTCATCTGTTTCTGTCTTTGTTATTCCTTCTCCATTACTGGATCAGGTGGAGATTGTGAGGTGTTTTTGTTTTAAATACATCAATATAGACCTCTTCAGTTTGTAATCAGGTGTTGTTGTTGCGTGGGATTGCCGTGACATTTGTGATGTCGATGTCGTTGACATTATAATTGGCATTCAAGATGTGCTGCGAAACTGGTTTTATGACATTTCCTGCTCTTATGCCTACATGATGGCCATTTTCTTTTAGCAAGATATGGTGAGATTCCATTAATCACATAAAACCGTACAAGTTGATGATACAACCTGAACGTTTCTCTGATGTTGTCAGTTGACCTCTGTATAAGACAGCCGACCATTGTTTAACACACATTTTACTAATTAGTTTAATAGTTTATTAGCTACTCATTTGGTAATAATTTGCATAGTTATACCACCAGTGCCCAGTGGATTACCGAAAATATAGAATGGTGTTATAATAGTACATATATGTTTCACTCCCATACTGTAAGCTGTGTGATAAATCATCGTTCAGAACAAATATATATTTTTTTTTTTCCAATTTGGCATAAAAAGTTTTAGGGTCAGCCCTTTAAAAAGAGGGTCTGTCAGGCAACCGGAAACACATCTAGTTTTCTTGTTGGCCTCATACTATTTCCAGTTTGTCCCACATATTTTGTTTAACGTAGTTTACAGGTTATAAGGTATACTACACTCACGGATGAGCATGTAAATGAGCCGTAAAGTTTGCCGATGTGTTGACTGTGGTACTGTGTTTTGCTATTCATGTGGACATGAAATGCAGTTCCTTTTACAAGGGTGTGATCCAGGTTGTTGCCTTTTCTGTGTGATTCAGGTTGTTGCCTTTTCTATGTGATTCAGGTTGTTGCCTTTTCTGTGTGATGTTGGAAGTTAACCCAAAATTGTCGGGGATCGGTCTGTAGACCGCAATTAGAGTTCCAAAATGTTTTAATGATGGATTGCTGTCAATTAAAAGTGTCTATGTCTGTGATTACCTTGGATATATACACAAAAAACTATTTCGAAATGTTTTTAGTGATTGATGATGTCAGTGCTGGTATTCCCATAGGCTAGTTTTTGAGGGCAGCTTGAGCAGCGCTTTAATTAAACAATGTTTGATGTTTTTAAGCACACTTCACTGAGTACTAAATATTCCTTTAAACAGTTTCAAATTTTGCCAGGGGCGTCCGTGGCCGAGTGGTTAAAGTCTCTGACTTGCAATCACTTGCCCCTCACCGCTGTAGGTTCGATCCCTCAGGGGCCTAGGAATCTTTATGTGAAGAAGCTATCCAGCTGGCTTGCGGAACGTCGGTGGTTCTACCCAGGTGTCCGCTCATGCACGAAAATTGCCCGGAGGGGCACCTGGGGTCTTCCTCCACCAGTGGAAGCTGGAAAGTTGCCATATGACTTAAGCTGTTGGTGTGACTATAAAATCCAATTCAATTCAGTTCAAATCAAATTTTGCCAAGCAATTCTCTTTTATGGATGCTATATGGAAACCTTAAAGGGAGGTAATTTGATGAACAGCAGATACCTTGTGTTTTTCTGTGATTTTTTTTGAAAGCAACGTATAGAGAATATTGTCTTGGACAAATTGAGGTAATCTTTGTAGATTTTATATGTTTTTACCAAAAAAAGGCATGGTTTAAGAAAAAGGGGGATTATAACTCCCTTGTGTACTGAACTTTTCAAAAAAAACGTTTGTTTGGACTATTGGTGGTGGTCGATCTAATCATCAATCCATCATTCATTATTTCTTGTTTTGATGTCTATATAATAAGGGAAAGAAAAAGGCATACTTTGTATTTTGGCTCAGAGAATTTGGATTGTAAGGATTGAAGGTGGTAATGAGGGGTATGATTGAATTTTTTTTCAAGTATTTCTCTGATTGTTAAGAGTTTGTCTCTAATAAACCTGCTCTATGTATGGAATTCTTACTAGTCTTTTCTAATAGTTTTTGAGCACTTACCTTATGAAGTACTGCTTGTTGCTGCATATTCTTCTTGTTTGCACTGCCTGGCTGTATACATGGTATGCTTTTCTTTTTGTGTTCTGGGTGAAACGTAAATACATGTGCGCATCAGTTGGTTTTGCAGTGGTAAGTGTTCCATTCTCATCCTTATGCACGGTGGTATCCGAGTTTTCACTGATTTCGACAGTAAATTTTATCTTATTATGATCTATTTAAGGCCTGAAAAAGGAATCTTAATTCCTCTCGACGATAAAACGCAACCATACTAATGGTAGCCTCGGTTGACTTTTTAGGAACTTCCTGTCTGTCTTACTCATGAATAATATTGCTTAGCTTGGTGCACATTTGGTTCCCATAGTAGTTTCAGAAATTTGTTCGTACTATTTATCATTAAAAGGGAAGCATGTTTTTGTTAATATGAAGTGCAGAGATCTGCATGATTATCCAAGTCTTTGGTTGGTTGGTGTCTCTGTAAGTGCTTCTCTTACTGATAAAATCCCTTCTGTGTGTGGTATGTAAGTGTATAAAACTTGTTCATCAATTGTTACTAAGAGTGATTCCTTGGGAACTTGATTTAGAGAAGCTATTTTCTGTAGGAAGTGGTTGATATCTTTGATGTACGATGGACACCTGTAGGAAGTGGTTGATATCTTTGATGTACGATGGTGACCTGTAGGAAGTGGTTGATATCTTTGATGTACGATGGTGACCTGTAGGAAGTGGTTGATATCTTTGATGTACGATGGTGACCTGTAGGAAGTGGTTGATATCTTTGATGTACGATGGTGACCTGTAGGAAGTGGTTGATATCTTTGATGTACGATGGTGACCTGTAGGAAGTGGTTGATATCTTTGATGTATGATGGTGACCTGTAGGAAGTGGTTGATATCTTTGATGTACAATGGTACCTTCTTGACTAATTATTTGATATGAAAATCTGCATATTCTGATAATTGTTTTATATTTGGTAATATTCGCGAATCATCTAGCTTTCTCGCTAATTTAAGAAGCCACGGATAATATTACCTAAAGAGTGTTGGAAAATTCAACCATTAATTGGAAATTAAGTAGATCTAAAATTTACCATCAAGATCGGTTACATATATGAGTGTAAATTAAAGCAGCTTTTTATCCTTAATAGTTTGTTATAATTCTGAGCTCTTCATTTGTCTTCGCCACTCACCATAGGCGAAACAAATTGCAAATGGCAAAAAGTTTGTCAAGTGCTTTAGCCAATTTGGCGAAAGTCATTTTGACCCCTGTAAACTGATGGTTGGCATTGGTGAAAGTGGCGAAAGAAATCTGTGGTCGCGTCCGTGTTTTTTGGAAAAATCCTTGACGGGTTCTCCGTGTTTACAGAAGAGCTAAAATCTATAGACTGTGTTACGACCTTTGCGCTTTATATTACATACGGATTATTTTACATAACGACGTATAACTGCAACTCACTTGGTGTGCCTATACTGGAGGAAAATTAGAAACCCAACAAGAGCTTGCTGGAAAAAAAAGTCGCGTTTTTCAATAACAACAACGTAAAACGGCGTGTAAAACAACACAGATGTCTAACTCTTATCAAAATGGTTATAACCTTTCTCATACAAAGATTTATATCCTTCTAGCTAAACTAATGACTTTGTAACTCCGTTATGCAAAACAGAAAGTGGCCCAATTTTATACGATAACAGTGTCATCCGTTTTTTCCATCATAAGTTAATTTACATGCTTACTTGATTGATTGATTGATTGAAGGGTTTCACAACGCACCAACACATAACAATATGTCATATGTCATCAAAAGGAAAGCTCACTCTCCATTTACATCAAGATAAGAATTATGCAAAGTGAGTCAACAACATCCTCACTCCCATGTTCTGACTGTCTGTTCATCTCAACTAAGTGGAGTGAGACTCTGTGGTCTTATTCTACCTTGGATGTAAACTTGATCTTCTACTTTGGATGGTACTCTGATATATGAATGATAGGATAAGAAAGTTATACAAATATTTAATCAGAGTTCTTTAATTAAATTCTGCTAAAGTGGCTAAAAAAGCTTAGCCAAAAGTGGCTAAACAAAAATCGAATTGGGTAAAGAAAATTGAGGTGGTCTAAACATTTTTTGGTCCAATGAAGAGCCCAGTAATTTTATATCTTTTTGATTTAAATTGGAAAGATTGTTTAATACTTGTAAAATACTTTGTTGAAATAGAATAGCTGACCGGTTATAAATTTTAATAAACATGTTGAAATTGAGTAAAATGCAAGTCTACATTTACATCTGTTTGGTTACATCATCCGAGGCAATACGAGGAGGAGATACTGGTTGTATCATACTCATCTTTAACTGTCTCTATGTGCATGTTGTAACATAAGGTTTTTAACAAGCCTATGCAAATTCAAATAAATACTGAAAATGGGATCTCTTGGAAACAACAAATATAAACAAGAGAGAAAAGTACCAGTAGCAGTTGGTTTTATTGAGTCTCTTCATGACACCTCTCATGCCCACTAGCACCCGCTTGAGCGAGCGATATTAAGACTACTTTAAGGCCACAGATTGGATTGATGATCCCAAAGGAACCAGTAAGTAATAACACTACTGATTTGTTGTCAGGGTGGCCACACAGCACTAAACAAATGCTTGTGTGAGCGTCAATAATACTGAAAAGGGGTCCTTTGGAAGCAACAGGCACAAACAAGAGAGAAAAGTAGCAGGCTCGATTTTATTATACCTCGGCTTTCACGAAACACATTTTTGTCCCGCCGCGTCACACATTTTTGTCCCGCTGCATCGCGTTTTGCATTTTGTCGTGTCTCGCGTCGCGTCTCGTCTCGTCGCGTAACTTGCATATCTCCAACATTTTTGAATGGGTTGTTCCCAAACTTCATATACTCAAAACAACTGATGACTTTGTGTCCCTGTACATCACTGATCATTGAGTGCCTAATTCATTACAGAATTATGGCCCTTTGTTTGACTTTAAATTTTCCACTCTAATATTGTATAATGACCTGTTAACACATATCTTCTCAAACATTTTCGAATTGATTGCTTTACAAACTTCATGTACACATAACCACTGATGACTTTATGTCCCTCTACATTACCCATCATTGATTGCCTAATTTATTTCAGGATTATGGTTTGACTTAGAATTTTCCACTCTAATATTGTATAATGACCTGTTAATACATTTTTTCTCAAACATTTTCAAATTGATTGTTCCCAAACTTCAAACAACTGGTTACCTTCTACAATGCCTAATTTATTACAGAATTATGGCCCTTTATTTGACTTAGAATTTTTCACTCCATAATGAACTTCATGTGGCTTTCACTTTAACACTTTTCAAGGATTGTTATTACACCTGACATCACACGTGGTGATAATTATGATGTGTCTCTGCATTAATGGTTTTTCGATTATGCATTTTTTTTTTTACAAAATTATGGATCTTTGTTTTACTTAGAATTTCTTTCTCATTAAAAAATTAACAGATGTTTTAGACAATTATGATTCTTACGGATGGCGGGAGGTGTACAGTAATGGCTCTACCCAGGAAAAGTGGATAAAATCGACCGTCATATATAACCTACCTTACATGTATTGAAAATGACATAAAACACAATACAAAAAAAAAGAAAGAAAAAAAAGAGATTTATTATTTTTGATTTTGCCCATCATCGGCTATAGCATAAAAGTAGGGTATTCATCCTCTTCAGCGGTAGTTATAGTTGAGTGTTATAAAAAACACATTTGTTTGTTGGAAATTATATTTGTTAAACATTCATTACAGAGCAAATGTTAGAAACTAGGGTATAATTTCAATTATGTACATAAATTTATAAACATGATTAGAGTAGTTTTCTGAATTAACAGATTAATGGAGAAAACCAAGTACGAGGGGCATTCAGAAAATTTTGCGACTGATGCAATTCCGAAGAAATTAAGTCACATACATGCATGCCTTTTACGTGATTTTGTAGGTAATTTCAATGACAATGTATGCTGAAATTTGTATCACAAGTCGTCAAAGGATTATAGTGTTATACGGAAATTAGGACTTGGTGCACATTTGGTTCCCATAGTAGTTTCAGAAATTTGTTCGTACTATTTATCATTAAAAGGGAAGCATGTTTTTGTTAAGATGGAAGTGCAGAGATCTGCAGGATTATCCAAGTCTTTGGTTCGTTGGTGTCTCTGTAAGCGCGTCTCTTACTGATAAAATCCCTTCTGTGTATAAAACTTGTTCATCAATTGTTACTAAGAGTGATTCCTTGGGAACTAGATTTAGAGAAGCTATTCCCTGTAGGAAGTGGTTGATATCTCTGATGTACGATGGTACCGTCTTGACTAATTATTTGATATGAAAATCTGCATATTCTGATAATTGGTTTATATTTGGTAATATTCGCGAATCATCTAGCTGTCTCGCTAATTTAAGAAGCCACGGATGATAATCCCTAAAGAGTGTTGGAAAATTCAACCATTAATTGGAAATTAAGTAGATCTAAAATTTACCATCAAGATCGGTTACATATATGAGTGTAAAAGCAGCTTTTTATCCCTAATAGTTTGTTATAATTCTTAGCTCTTCATTTGTCTTCGCCACTCGCCATAGGCGAAACAAATTGCAAATGGCGAAACATTTGTCAAGTGCTTTAGCCAATTTGGCGAAAGTCATTTTGATCCCTGTAAACTGATGGTTGGCATTGGCGAAAGTGGCGAAAGAAATCTGTGGTCGTGGCCATGTTTTTTAGAAAAATCCTTGACGGTTTCTCGGTGTTTACAGAAGAGCTAAAATCTATAGACTGTGTTACGACCTTTGCGCTTTATATTACATACGGATTATTTTACATAACGACGTCTAACTGCAACTCACTTGGTGTGCCTATACTGGAGGAAAATTAGAAACCCAACAAGAGCTTGCTGAAAAAAAAAGTCTTTTTCAATAACAACAACGTAAAACGGCATGTAAAACAACACAGATGTCCTTTCTCATACAAAGATTTATATCCTTCTAGGTAAACTAATGACTTTGTAACTCCGTTATGCAAAACAGAAAGTGGCCCAATTTTATACGATTACTGTGTCATCCGTTTTTTCCATCATGAGTTAATTTACATGCTTAGGCCTACTTGATTGATTGATTGAAGGGTTTCACAATGCACCAACACATAACAATGTCATATGTCATCAAAAGGAAAGTTCACTCTCCATTTACATCAAGATAAGAATTATGCAAAGTGAGTCAACAACGTCCTCACTCCCATGTTCTGACTGACTTTTCATCGCAACTAAGTGGAGTGAGACTCTGTAGTCTTCTTCTACCTTGGATGTAAACTTGATCTTCTACTTTGGATGGTACTCTGATATATGAATGATAGGATAAGAAAGTTATACAAATATTTAATCAGAATTTTTGAATTAAATTTTGCTAAAGTGGCTAAAAAAGCTTAGCCAAAAGTGGCTAAACAAAAATCGAATTGGGTAAAGAAAATTGAGGTGGTCTAAACATTTTTTGGTCCAATGAAGAGCCCAGTAATTTTATATCTTTTTGATTTAAATTGGAAAGATTGTTTAATACTTGTAAAATACTTTGTTGAAATAGAATAGCTGACCGGTTATAAATTTTAATAAACATGTTGAAATTGAGTAAAATGCAAGTCTACATTTACATCTGTTTGGTTACATCATCCGAGGCAATACGAGGAGGAGATACTGGTTGTATCATACTCATCTTTAACCGTCTCTATGTGCATGTTGTAACATCAGGTTTTTAACAGGCCTATGCAAATTCAAATAAATACTGAAAATGGGATCCCTTTGAAACAACTAATACAAACAAGAGAGAAAAGTACCAGTAGCAGTTGGTTTTATTGAGTCTCTTCATGACTCCTCTCATGCCCACTAGCACCCGCTTGAGCGAGCGATATTGAGACTACTTTAAGGCCACAGATTGGATTGATGATCCCAAAGGAACCAGTAAGTAATAACACTACTGATTTGTTGTCAGGGTGGCCACACAGCACTAAACAAATGCTTGTGTGAGCGTCAATAAATACTGAAAAGGTGTCCTTTGGAAGCAACAGGCACAAACAAGAGAGAAAAGTAGAAGACTCGATTTTATTATACCTCGGCTTTCACGAAACACATTTTTGTCCCGCCGCGTCGCGTTTTGTCGCGTCACACATTTTTGTTCCGCTGCGTCGCTTTTTGCGTTTTGTCGTGTCTCGCGTCTTGTCTCGTCGCGTAACTTGCATATCTCCAACATTTTTGAATGGGTTGTTCCCAAACTTCATATACTCAAAACAACTGATGACCTTATGTCCCTGTACATCACTCATAATTGAGTGCCTAATTTATTACAGAATTATGTCCCTTTGTTTGACTGAATTTTCCACTCTAATATTGTATAATGACCTGTTAACACATTTCTTCTCAAACATTTTCGAATTGATTGTTTTACAAACTTCATGTACACATAACAACTGATGACCTTATGTCCCTCTACATTACCCATCATTGATTTCCTAATTTATTTCAGAATTATGGTTTGACTTAGAATTTTCTACTCTAATATTGTATAATGACCTGTTAATACATTTTTTCTCAAACATTTTCGAATTGATTGTTCCCAAAATTCATGTACACGTAACATGTCCTTCTACATTACAGATTATTGATGCCTAATTTATTACTGAATTATGGCCCTTTATTTGACTTAGAATGTTTCACTCCATAATGAACTTCATGTGGCTTTCATCACTTTAACACTTTTCATGGATTGTTATTACACCTGACATCACACGTGATGATAATTATGATGTGTCTCTGCATTAATGATTTTTCGATTCTGCTTTTTTTTTTAACAGAATTATGGACCTTTGTTTTACTTAGAATTTCTTTCACATTAAAAAATTAACGTATGTTTTAGACATTTATGATTCTTACGGATAGCGGGAGGTGTACAGTACTGGTTCTACCCAAGAAAAGTGGATAAAATGACCGTCATATATAACCTACCTTACATGTATTGAAAATGACATAAAACACCATACAAAAAAGAAAGAAAAAGAAAAAAAAAAGACATTTATTATTCTTGATTTTGCCCATCATCGGCTATAGCATAAAAGCAGAGTATTCATCCTCTTCAGCGGTAGTTATATTTGAGTGTTATAAAAAACACATTTGTTTGCTGGAGATTATAAACATTCATTACAGAGCAAATGTTAGAAACTAGGGTATAATTTCAATTATGTACATACATTTATAAACATGGTTAGAGTAGGTTTCTGAATTAACAGATTAATGGAGAAAACCAAGTACGAGGGGCATTCAGAAAATTTTGCGACTGATGCAATTCCGAAGAAATTAAGTCACATACATGCATGCTTTTTACGTGATTTTGTAGGTAATTTCAAAAGCAATGTATGCTGAAATTTGTATCACAATTCGTCAAGGGATTATAGTGTTTTATACGGTTTTGAATAGAGCTTACTCATATACTCTGTCACCATTTTCGGTAGTAAATATGAAACCAGTGGAAAAGGTGGAAATTAGGACTTATATAAAAATGCATTGCGCTTTAAAACATATATCTGGGAAACAAATCATTCATGAAGTTAAACGCATTCAATGGGCATTCTTCTGTTTCAAAAGCCAGAGTTTACACGTGGTTAAAAGTGTTTAAAGAGGGAAACCCAACGTCAAAGATCTTGACCGTGTCGAAAGACCAAAGACTTCATTGTCCTCAAGAAACATTGCAGCTGTTGAGGCAAATGTGAAGGAAGATACAAGATATACTGTTTCTGAGATAGCTGCATCAGTGGGCAAATCAATGGAAAGTGTTCATAAGCGTTTAAAATTAAGCAAGGTATGTGTACGGTGGGTACCCCATCTATTGACCAAAGAGTAAAGGGCACAACGAGTGAAATGCTGGAACTCTTCAAAAAATATGGAACTGCTGATGAAAGGAGGTTAAATGAGCTCATAACAGGTGATGAGACACGGATATATTATTTTAAACCTCAACAACGGATTAATAATAAACAATGTCTGAGAAAAGGGCAAGAAAGTCCCGAAATTGCCAAAAGACAAAAAAGTGCAAAGAAGGTTCTCTACACTATTTTCTTCAACTCAAAGGGTCCAATTGTGTAGATAGCTAGTGCTGCAGGAAAATCTGTTACGGGAAAATTTTATAGGGATAAGATCTTAAAATCAGTGAAAAATCACCATGTTAAACTTTGTCTAAGGACTGGTTTAAAGGGCATACATCTCATACATATGACAATGCATCTCCCCGTAAAAGTGCTATAGTACGTTCTTTCTTTGAGATGAACATGTTATACAGCTTCAACACCCACCCTACTCGCCGGATCTTAGTCTGTGTGACTAATTTTTCTGTTTCCCAAGCTGAAAAAGATGCTCGCTGGACGTCGTTATAACTCGAGAAGCATCGTTGGCAGTATCGTACATCAGTGCCTGAAGGGTATACCAAGGAGAGAAAACACTGCCGTAATGGATATCTTGTTTAAAAAGTGTATTCTTGTTGAGGGCGAATACTTCGAAGGATTAAAATAGAATATTTGTCCATAATCATGTTTTGTTTAATTTTACCAGTCACAAAAATGTTGAATACCCCTCGTATCAAAGAAAAACGAATGAAATCAACTGAAATTATTCAGGAATTGTCGAAAAAATAATATTTCGCTAGAAAATATGATTATTTACATTTTGCTTGGGCATATTTATTCATGTACACATGAATAAATAAGATTCGTTCCATTGATTCGCAAACTTTTTAGATCATGGAAATCGCGGAAATGAATGATCCACGGTAATGCAATTTTTAGTTCTACTGGCCAAGGGCCAGCAGAGCTTATGGGATGGCGAGTTGTCCGTCCGTTGTCCGTCTGTCGTCCGTTGTTAACTTTTGTCTTGTTACCACTCTAGGGCCTTCATTTTTCATCCGATCTTTACCAAACTTTAACAGGTTGTTAATATCAATAAAAGCTCGGACAAGTTTGAAAACCAGCCAGATCGGAGTAATTTCACCGGAGTTGTGGCCCTTGTTTTGCTGAAAAATGCCATATTTAGCTTTGTGAACACTAGCACCTTCATTTATTATTTGATCGTTACCAAACGTGCGCAGATTGTTAATACCAATTATAGCTTGGACAAATGTGAAAATCAGCTGAATTGGGTCAGTAACAGCAGAGTTATGGCCCTTGTTTTTTCTGAAAAATGCCATTTTGTGCCTTGTAAAAACTCTAGCACCTTCATTTATTATTTGATCTTTACCAAACTTGCATAGATTGTTAATATCAATGAAAGCTCGAACAAGTTTGAAAACCAGCTAAATCGGATCAGTAACACCGGAGTTATGGCCCTTCTTTTTTCTGAAAAATGCTATTTTCTGCCTTGTGAACCATGTAGGGCCTTCAATATTAATCGGATCTTTACTTAACTTTGCCAGTGTCTTTATAGCAATGAAAGCTCAAACAAGTTCGAAAACCGGCAAGATCGAAATAATTTCAATGGAGTTGTGGCCCTTGTTTTGCTGAAAAATGCCATATTAAGCCTTGTGAACACTCTAGCACCTTCATTTATTATATGATCTTTACCAAACTTACTCAGATTGTTAATATCAATGAAAGCTCAGACAAGTTTGAAAACCAGCTAGATCGGACCATTAACAGCAGAGTTATTGCCCTTGATTTAGTTAAAAATGCTATATTTTGCCTTGTTAAGACGATAGGGGCTTCATTGTTCATTCGATCTTTACCAAACTTTATCAGATTGTTAATATCAATGAAAGCTCGGACAAGTGCGAAAACCATTCATATCAGACCAGAAACAGCGGAGTTATGACCCATGATTTAGTTCAAAATGCTATATTTTGCCTCGTTAAGACTTTATTTTTTATCCGATCTTTACCAAACTTTATAAGATTGTTAATGTCAATAAAAGCTCGGTCAAGTTTGAAAACCAGACAGATCGGACCAGTAACAGCGGAGTTATGGCTCTTGATTTAGTTAAAAATGCTATATTTTGCCTCATTAATATGGTAGGGCCTTTATTTTTCATCTGATCTTTACCAAACTTTACCACATTCTTTAGTTATGGTCCTTGATTTAGTTGATAAGCTGTATTTTGCCCAAAACTTTCAAAAAACCGTAAATGGCAGTCTCTCGCTTCATTGATGTTATAAGAGCCATGTTAGCAAGTAGAGCGTCCACAGGCCCTCTTGGGCCTCTTGTTTTGAATCATTTCAGTACATGGTTAGTTTCTTTCAGCATTAGCTAACAAGTCTCCCGGAGATACCCTTTGTTCTGGTATGATATCACTATTCTATAATAAATAACATGTTGCTTGTCAACTCGCGCTGATATTTGACAGGATTGCAAAGTGACTGTCACAGTTGAATAATCTTCCCTTCTTCTTCGGCTGTTTAATTTTGAAATTTGAGCAAAAAACACTAAATAATGCAAATTTGTGGACATTCTGAAGGAGGGTTATAAACATTATCATGGATGTTGCAGAATTATTGTCCGACAATGTCGCACTCTGGTGACGTTGCATTCAGTTGGCATTTCCTGTCCATTAGAAAGCACGGCATTATCGAGGATGAGGCAGGGAAACTTACCTCAGATTGCAGACTATATATAGTGTTTAGTGTAGCTGTGATAATTATAGTCCAGCGGTTTATATTGTCAGTCTAGGGACTCCTGGCTATCCATAACCCGGCACAGTGATGGATAGCCAGGACATTTTTGGGATCATAATTTCGCTGTAAATCGTGGGAATTTCGTCTCACATTTTGCCTGTCGTAAGTTGAACGAATCAGATTATGGGTCAGCTAGCTAACCAGTTGCGATGTTTACAAGTCCCCATACGGGGATTCTACTTTGAAAATGGCAGAAAAACAGGCAGAAAACATGGAATTTGGTAAGGAAATGACAGAAGTTCTAACACCAATTTTGCTACTTATTGGTCATAAAACAATGAAATGTTTTCTCGAAAGGAAAGTGATGGTCAGCCATAACCGCTTGCTTTATGGCTAGCGATGGTTAGCCATGTCGTACCGACTCGGGAGCAATTATTTATCCTCGCCGTTCACAATGTTGTACCATGTTTCACTCACTTTTGTCCAGAAGAAAATTGGACATGAGCATTCATGATGATGTTGATTGAAAACGAAAGTCACAGAAATTTAAAGGTCGAAATTTCTTGTTGAAAATTGACACTTATTTGCCATTCAGAATAATAAATACTCCCTTCTCTTCTGTCAACGTGCCATCTGATGGTCAGTTCATGAAACTGAAGCCTGATGGTTAACCATATTTTGTTTTACTGTATGCAACATGCCTTGCCATCACAGAAGAGAATAATGGATAGCCGGGAGTCCCTAGACTGATTGTGTAACTACCATACTACTATGAACCCTCCCATTCGAAAAGTAGGTAGAGTATGCGAAACGACTCATTCCACTATTTGGGGGAGGTTTTCGAAGACAGAAAGCAATGTCTGCCTCAACAACCAGCATATTTCAATAAAATAAACCTTAATTACCACAGATCCTTGTATAAAATTCACCAGATATAATGAAATGCAATAGATAATAGAGAATTATAACATCAAGGCCATCTTTAAAAAAATATTTGTTTGCTGTTTCCTGACCCAGGATTTCATAAATGGGTAGGAAGGTAGGTGTTTTTTTGTGTTTTTTTGCCAAAGACAGTAAACACATTAAGAAAAATATACTAAACATTTCAACAACCTTTTCGAGGGTATGTAGGGAACAGCAAACCAATCATTTTTTATGGTCGGCCCATCAAAGCACAGGAAATTAAGTTAGGAATGGCTAAAAAGAAAAAATAGCCAGTTGAATTACAAAAATGGCCAATAAGTGCCAGTGCGATATTGTCATATTTTGAGAGTTTTAATGGATATCATACTGCAAACTCCATGGTGCCACTGAGTTTCGTCTGTGTGTTCTTGGGCAAGACACTTTCCCTTAGCCTCGTCCATCGGATAGGGACGTAAACCGGACGGTCCCTTGTATCGGTCTTTCCTCCGAGCACGTTAAAGAACCATAGGAATCTATTCGATAATAAGATTAGGGCACGTTTCCCGGATTCCTATGTATCCTTCCCCTCTCTCTGGGGCGGCTCTAAATAACATATACTGTGTTGATGAGCCGTTAAACAACATTCAATTCAATTCTGCATATTCTGCCTACTTTTCGAACAGATGAATTCAAGCTGCCTGCAGGCCTAATATTCATCAAACTTTTGAGCATAAGAATTTTTAGCTCTGCTGGCCAGCAGAGCTTATGGGATGGCGAGTTGTCCGTCTTCCGTCCGTCCGTCGTCCGTCGTCCGTCCGTCGTTAACTTTTGTCTCGTTAAGACAATAGGGCCTTCATTTTTCATTGGATCTTTACCAAACTTTAACAGGTTGTTAATAGCAATGAAAGTTCGGACAAGTTCGAAAACCAGCCAGATCGGACCAGTAAGAGCGGAGTTATGGCCCTTGATTTAGTTAAAAATGCTATATTGCTATATTTTGCAGAGATGCCAACCACTACGATTTGTCCATATTTTATACGAATTTCTATTCCATTTACCCCACTACGACCAGTTTGCATGCAACTACGAATTTCGTTGTGATCGTGAAAAAAATATGTTTTTTGGTCCGCATTTTGGTCCTGTTATTCCGAACTATAGCATAGCCCACACAGTCTGTCATAGGCAGGCGCCGATTGGTGCAATTGAGCGCACTCCTTCCCTCTCCTTCCCTCTTCACCAATGAAAACGCTTGTTTCAATTTTGTGTTCTGATGCACTTGGCAATATGGCGGCGATGAGTTACCATTAGACACATTGAGACGCGCGAAAATGGAAACAACTGGGAAAAATAATCAGAAATTCAGCGACAAATATAAGGCAATATGGCCAAATATAGTTCCGTCAAGGAAGGGAGTCCACTACGCTTTGTGCACAGTATGCCAATGTGATATTTCCGTTCGTCACAGTGGTCAGTACGACGTGAAAATACATGTTGCTTCCCCAAAGCACCCGGATATTTTGAAGGTTACTACTCATTCACTTCAGAACTTTTTCATACGAGAGAGATCAACGGACAACAGTATAATCAAGGCAGAGTGTATAATGGTAAATTTTTTGGTCGAAAAATAATTTAGTAATTTTACAGATTGCCAGAGTTATGTGACATTTCATGTTGTGTTTCAGTGTAACATGATTAAAAAAAGCTTGACTTTTCAGCATATATCAGTGTCATTTTTGGCCATAGAATGCAGGAGATTGCATCTCAGAATCAAAAAAATTCTCCGGTGGGGGCATGCCCCCGAAGCCCCCTAGCACCTCGGGTCAATTCATGACCCTCGCACTACAGATTTAACAACCAATGACTACAGATTGCATCCAAACAGTGTTGGCATCTCTGATTTTGCCTCGTTAAGACGATAGGGCCTTCATTTTTCATCCTATCTTTACCAAACTTTACCACATTGTTAATATCAATGAAAGCTCGGACAAGTTCGAAAACCAGCCATATCGGACTAGTAACAGCGGAGTTATGGCCCTTGATTTAGTTAAAAATGCTATATTTTGCCTCGTTAAGACGATAGGGGCTTCATTGTTCATCCGATCTTTACCAAACTTTATCAGATTGCTAATGTAATTGAAAGCTCGAACAAGTTCAAAAACCAGCCAGATCGGACCAGTAACATTGGAGTTATGGCTCTTGATTCAGTTAAAAATGCTATATTGCTATATTTTGCCTCGTTAAGACGATAGGGCCTTCATTTTTCATCCTATCTTTACCAAACTTTACCACATTGTTAATATCAATGAAAGCTCGGACAAGTTTGAAAACTTGCCATATCGGACCAGTAATAACGGAGTTTTGGTCCTTGATTTAGTTCAAAATGCTATATTTTGCCTCGTTAAGATGCTAGGGCCTTCATTTTTCATCCTATCTTTACCAAACTTTACGACATTGTTAATATCAATGAAAGCTCGGACAAGTTCGAAAACCAGCAATATCGGACTTTTAATAGCGGAGTTATGGCCCTTGATTTAGTTAAAAAGGCTATATTTTGCCTCGTTAAGACGATAGGGTCTTCAATTTTCATCCGATCTGTACCGAACATTACCAGATTGTTAATATCAATGAAAGCTTGAACAAGTTCGAAAACCAGCCATATAGGACCAGCAACAACGGAGTTATGGCCCTTGATTTGGTAAAAAATTCTATATTTTGCCTCGTTAAGACAATAGGGCCTTCATTTTTCATCCGATCTTTACCAAACTATACCAGATTGTTAATATAAATGAAAGCTCAGACAAGTTCGAAAACCAGCCAGTTTGGACCAGTAACAGCAGAGTTATGGCCCTTGATTTAGTTAAAAAATGCTATATTTTGCCTCGTTAATATGATAGGGTCTTCATTTTTCATCCGATCTTTACCAAACTTTACCAGATTGTTACTATCAATGAGTCAGATAAGTTTGAAAACCAGCCAGATTGGACCATTTACACCAGAGTTATGGCCCTTGATTTTCTGAAATATGCTATATTTTGGCCTCATTAAGAAGAAAGGGCCTTCGTTTGGCCAGATTTCATTGACATTTTTCAGGGATGATCAGTACCAAGCCTAGTTGTACATATCGTCACCGTGTTCCCGTTGAATGATTTTGGCGGAGTTATGTCCCTTTAAAGGTTTTAACATACAAACTTTGTCCTGACTAGTTCTCCTGAACCCTGGCCGGATTTAAATGAAACGTTTTAGTGATGAACAGTTCCAGGTCTTAGGTTGTGCAAATCTTTGCCGTGTTCCGGTTGAATGATTTTTGGCAGAGTTATGGTTCTTTAAAGGTTTTAATACACAAACTTTGTCTGGACTATTCTTCTGAAAATCTCCCCACATTTCAAGGAAACTTTACAGGGATGATCAGCACCAAGCTTAGTTGTGCATATCATCATCGCATTCCGGTTAACAGATTTTTAATGGAGTTATGGCCCTTTAAAGGTTTTTAATACACTAACATTTTCCGGGCTAGTTCTCCTGAACCCCTGGCTGGATTTTAATGAAACTTGATAAGGATGATCAGTATCAAGCCTAGTTGTGCATATCATCGCCATATTCGGGTTGAATGATTTTTGGCAGAGTTTTGGCCCTATTAAGGTTTTAAAAGAGAAAAATTGTCCAGATTAGTCTGTTCTGAACTCCTTGCTGGATTTCAACGAATCTTGATGGGGATGATCAGTACCAAGCCTAGTTGCACCTGTCATTGCCGTGTTCTTGTTGAATGAATTTTGGCAGAGTTATGACCCCTTAAAGGTTTTAATACACTAACTTTGTACAGACTAGTTCTCCTGAACCTCTGGCTGGATTTCAACGAAACTTGTCAGGGACAATCAGTACCAAGCCTAGTTGCGTATATTGTCACCATTGAACAATATTTGAAAGAGTTATGACCCCTTGTGCATAAACTTTATCTTTAGCCAGTAGAGCGTCCACAGGCCCTCTTGGGCCTCTTGTTTGCAAACCCTATCAACACAAAAGTATGGGTAAGAATTGTGATTTTCAGACATTTTCTGTTAAATTACCTTTAAAATTACTCGTTTCTGTAAGTAAATATAGTAATTTGCTTGTATAATTTTTTTTTTTTTTGGAATTAAACAAATTGAGATTTTGAGTTGAGTTCGATTCTTGTGAGTTGAGTTCTTGTGCTCAAAAGTTTGATGAATATTAGGCCAGGTAAGGTTCTCAAATCTACTTCTGTGTCATAATTACATGTGTATATAGTATTCTTTGTCAAGTTACTATCTATAATTCTTGAAGAAATTATTTTGTGTGTGTTTTTTGTTTTTGTTTTCAGCAAAGATATCAGCCCTTGGTTGCTCATAACTGTCTCCGGCTGATAATTTAGTTACCTGGGGATAATCGGACCAACCAGTAATAACATAATTATATACCTATCACACATACATTATGGTGGTGGCTGAACAAAACAAAACAAAAAAAACACAAACAAAAAAAAAAAAATATAATTATGGTAACCAAATGTATAGAATATATATGTCAGATCATGAATATCTTGATTTTTATTAGGCGTATTAGACTGGCATATTAGACTGGCCTTTTTTTTTTTTTACATTGAGCTACCGTATTTTACCTTGTATAGTACGCACCCGTGTATAGTATGCACCCCCTTCTCAGAGGTCAAAACTGGGGTAAAAAAGTTGTTTCCGTGTATAATACGCATCCAAAATATTAGTTTTCCTAGATGAATTGAATTGAATTGGATTTTATAGTCGCACCAACAGCTAAGGTCATATGGCGACTTTCCAGCTTCCACTGGTGGAGGAAGACCCCAGGTGCCCCTCCGGGCAATTTTCTTGCACGGGCGGGCACCTGGGTAGAACCACCGACGTTCCGCAAGCCAGCTGGATAGCTTCCTCACATAAAGATTACTAGGCCCCTGAGGGATCGAACCTACAGCGGTGAGGGACAAGTGATTTCAAGTCAGAGATGTTAACCACTCGGCCACGGACGCCATTCAACGAAAATAAAAGGTTAAAAAAAAAAAAAAAAGATCACGATCGAGAAAATTAGCGTACAAAAGAAAATATAATTACTTCAATCATTAATTGCCAATCTTCAGGGGAGTACCTATCTTGTATCATCTGATCAAAGAGCCAATTATAATGCCGCAGACAATTGTCCGTAATCCGATAATTACATCTACTAAAACGCAACAAAGTCGTTGGTTACCGTAATCCATTACGCCGATTATACTAACATTGTGTATTCACGGGAACCAGAGTTTATCATAAGTGAATCAGACGTGTAACGCGTGACCAGTTACCTGTACCCCGTGGCTAAATCTGGTAAAGGTCACACGGCGTGTCAACGTGCATCCTCAGAAATAGTCGATACTCGCGGCAACTTCAAAGGATTATAAAAATAGAATAACCCATTCTACCCGTGTTTATAATGTGTCTGTACTGCAGCCGAGGTGCGATATTGTTTGACCCAATTATCAATCATCAAATGTGTACCGGTAAGCATGTTATCACAAGCATTATTGAATAATTGCCATTTCAAAGTAGGGTGATTCTGCCTTTCTACGCCGTCTAAAATATATGTATTTCAAAATAAAGCAAAAACTTCATTAATTTTTTATAAAATATTAAATAAAATCCTATAAATATTAGAATAGAATAGAACTGTAACAATACTCCATGTACCAGTCTAAAGTCCAAACAGCTGGAAGTCACGTGATATTACGTCACGCGATATAAACAACAAAATGGAAGGACGATTTTTCACACAATTTATTGAAGTTTTACAACAAACATGCAAACATTTGTACAAAAACAAGCATCATAATACACTTTATTCATTTATAATTCGAATTAAGTCAATATATTACTTATATGAAGCGAGTAAATTACGAAAAAATTGTGTATTATCGGTATTCACAATTTTCTGTCTCGATGTCTGTTCGTCGTCAAGGTTTTTCTTCCCAGGGCCAGACATCGATTTTCTGCAAGAAAAAAAAAAGTTATTTTTATTGTTTCCTTATATTGTACGCACCCCCCTTTCGGAAACCGTAAAAGTGGTAAAAAAACTGCGTACTATACAAGGTAAAATACGGTAGTTTTCTATTCGACTGGCACAATTCACGTCGACACAATTAAGACTGCAGTATCTCAATTACATATAGGAAAATGACTGACCAATCAAATGAATTCAAAGAAGTGAACGAGATGTTGTGAATGAATTGTTCACTGTAGTCTGATTGGACGATATGAAACAGGAAGAAAATCAATAAACAGAACAGCAAGATACTCAACCGAAAAAAGCCAGCCAAATACGCTTAATGATGCTCCTGATTTAGGTCAGAGTCTTTTTATTTTTTTTGGTTCTCAGATTTTTTCTGAAAGAGTTCCACAGGAGGAGGGTAGTCACATTGTAAAACATAAAAAAAAATGGACCTGAACAAAATCTTCTGACTTTACATTAATTTTTAAACATGAAAATTTGGTTGTTTGAAATGGGTGACCAAATAATTATTAACGAAACCTTTTTTTAAAAACATGTGTTGTATATTTATATATTTTTTTTTTTTTTCACTTTTGAAAAACTTAAGGGTCGGAGGGTTTCAGAAAATCGAAATATGAAAAAACTTTGGCCTTATCTCAATCATATTTTGGGTTGGAGATTAATACTGCGCTGTATGGGTTATTTATTAAATATTTATGAGGCTGCACTATGTATGCAACATTTTCATGTACCATGCAGGCCTGGGATCACAAAAATAGCTGATTGATTATTAACTTGTCAGGGAGTTCTGAGAAAACATTATTCTGGTCTTATTTTTCCAATTTTGTTTGCACTATTCTGTGGCAGTACTTAAATGTTTCATTAAATAAACAACTGCTAATTGTATTTGTATATCTAGGCTAATGGATACAGAAGATAATATGGTTTCTAAGCCCATTACTTCAAGAGCTAATACATAGGGTACACACAGACTTCAAAAAGTCCTTGATTTGAAGCAGCAAAATGAAAAGTACTTTAACCTTTAACCCGCTACATATATATAATAGACTGTTCTTTCTTTGAATTAAGACCATTCCATTTATGTGACAAAATGGTGTTTTGGGAAAAATGACTGATCAGCAGCCAGACATTGTAAAAACGTGATTTCATCTTGAAAGCATTTAAAAAACAACAACTTTGTTTTCAAAAAAAAAAAGTAGTTGATTGATTGATTACGAAGACCATGGAAGTAAATTTAAAGCAGGGTGCAAGACTTTTCATCTTATATTTTTGACAATACATAAACATAGTACACAACATTACAGTCCATTATGACTGATGCATACTATAATTAACTATGAACAAAACATAAAACATTATATATCATATACTGTTAGTATCAAATTTCTTCTATACAGTATTATTATATATAGTATTATATATAGCAAAGCCAGTTTTGGTATGAAGAAAGGGTAGAACAAGTGGAGAAAAAGAATAAGAGGAGTAAATGTCAGCATGAGAAGTGTATTTAGACATTTGATTTGTGTGTTTCTCATCATCGCTGGATGTCCTCGCCATAGTACGTCTGAAGGTTTTCTGTCCTTGGTTATTCACAAGTACTGTCGAAAATATAAAAATACATGCTCAGACGCAACACCTGTTGAGTTGGAAAGATTCCTATTCTCACCTACTTGCATTTACACTGTGTGACTGTTTCGTGTCCCCACTTTGTATGACTTCTTCGTGTCCGCTACTTTGTTGTCACAGCTTTATATGACAGCTTTGTGTTCCTACTTTGTGTGGATGGTTTGTGTCCCCATTTTGTGTGACAGCTTTGTGTCTACAGCTTTATATGACAGCTTTGTGTTCCTACTTTGTGTGGCTGGTTTGTGTCCCCACTTTGTGTGCTAGTTTTTGTCCCCACTTTGTGTGGCTGGTTTGTGTCCCCACTTTGTATAACTGCTTTGTGTCTACAGCTTTATATGACAGCTTTGTGTTCCTACTTTGTGTGACAGCTTTGTGTCTACAGCTTTATATGACAGCTTTGTGTTCCTACTTTGTGTGACTGATTTGTGTCTACAGCTTTATATGACAGCTTTGTGTCCCCACTTTGTATAACTGCTTTGTGTCTACAGCTTTATATGACAGCTTTGTGTTCCTACTTTGTGTGACAGCTTTGTGTCTACAGCTTTATATGACAGCTTTGTGTTCCTACTTTGTGTGACAGCTTTGTGTCTACAGCTTTATATGACAGCTTTGTGTCCCCACTTTGTGTGGCTTGTTTGTGTCCCCACTTTGTATAATTGCTTGTGTCTACAGCTTTGTGTTCCTACTTTGTGGGTGCTTTAATTGTGTCCACACTTTGTGTGACAGCTTTGTGTCCCAACTTTGTATGACTGCTTTGTGTCCCCATTTTGTATGACTGCCTTGTGTCCCCACTTTGTGTGATTGTTTTGTGTGACTGCTTTGTGTCCCCATTTTGTATGACTGCCTTGTGTCCCCACTTTGTATGACTGATTTATGTCCCCACTTTGTGTGACTGCTTTAATTGTGTCTGCACGTTGTGTGACTGCTTTGTGTCCCCACTTTGTATGATTGCTTTGTGTCCCCATTTTGTATGAATGCCTTGTGTACCCACTTTGTGTGACTGCTTTGTGTCCCCACTTTGTATGATTGCTTTGTGTACCCACTTTGTGTGACTGCTTTGTGTACCCACTTTGTGTGCCTGTTTTTGTGTTCCATCTTTACTCTACCAATCCCTTGTGTCATTTAAGAAAGCTTTGGAACATGGCATACATAAATGCACAATAAAATCTGCATATTCTAAGGCTAATGCTAATTGGAGTCTGTATGGCATTATGTCTTGGCTATAAACTCAGACGCTATGTAGTCAGCGCATTTACATTAATTGATGTTGAAGAATGCTGCAATGGACGTTTGCTCCAGTATGAGAATTTAATTGCAGTTTTACTGCGTCTCTGATACCTAAATCCATCCCGTGAGGAACAGAATTAATGTGTGGCCACTCCAGGTGTATTGATTTATTTTCCGTCTTGATCTATTTTCCAGATTCGTCAACAGTCATACAATTTCTCTGTTTTGAAAGTAAATATTGCATTCTAGCAGAAAAACAAGTTAATGGAAGGAAGCATTATCTCATGAAATTGCATTATTGTCTTTTTATTTATTTATTGTGTTATTTTTTTTAAGCAGGTTTTGTTTTATAATTTGACTTGTAATTAGTATGGTTGTGGAAAATATTCAACTGATATTAAAGAATTATAAATGGCATAATTTGAGATCATTTTCGACATTTGATTTTCTGGAAGTGGCAGGCTTGCATGAGGCTGGTATTAAAGACTGATAAATTGCATAATCCAACATTTAGAGATGAATTCCAACATTTGTTATTCTGGAGTGGTAATTGTAGCAGTATGATATCTTGTTGGGACATTTCAGTTCAAAGATTGTTGTCAAAGTTACGGATTTCAAAGATTTTCAAGTGCAAAGCATTTCCGCTCACCTCCTCCAACATTTCTTTCGATTTTCATGAAACTTGATAGAAAGCATCAGTATGATGTCTAGTAAAGCATGGAGTCCTGACGTTCTAGTTAAATGATATTTGGCGGATTTATGGCGTTTTGAAGATTTTTAATTATAAAATGTTTCCCTTAACTCCGCCTACATTAATTTCCCATTTTTAACGAAACTTGGTAAGAATTACCAGTATTATGTTTAGTAGCATTTATTTTCAGGATGTTCTGGTTGAATGATTTTTGGTGGGGTTAGGAGACTTTGAAGTTTTAAACTTCATTTTTTAGATTATCATGAATCTTGGTAGAAAGTATCAGTATATCTATTAGCGCATATTGTCATGAAGTTTTTTGCAGAGTTAAGGAGACTTCAAAGTTTTTCCAGTTGTAAATTAATCCTTTCTGCTCACTTCATCCAAATTCACTCTAAAGGGTACTTGAGCAAATTGACAAGATTTTTATTTTCAATGCTCTGCCACAGACTTATGGCTCCTAAAATAATTATAAAATGCTATATATTGTACTTACAAGATTGTCCACTTAACTCCTCCGACAGTTTTCAGCAGATTTGGACTTGCAACAATACATCACTATGAAGGGTACTTCCACAAGTTATAAGGCTTTCATTACGTGGTCCTGCCTTAATTCCATTAAGTGATAAAAAAGCTTATATTAGCAGGATTTTATAACGAATATTTTGACTATAAAGCAAACTTTTTAAGCCAAAATTAAGGTTTTATTTCATACCCCAGCCAACCCTGTTTTCGCTTCGTGGAGAAGGGGTTGGATGGGGTATGAACGTTAATACTCGTAACACATAATGTTCATTGTCAATACTCTGACACAAAGCTGTGACCTTTTATTTATGGAGCATCCATGATGGTTATATAGTTTTTTGTTCTTTATTAATAATTGCCAGCCCCTGGTAGACTATCAAGTTTATTGAAATGAAGTCCCAGGGTTAAAAATGGCTGCCCCTCTGGGATACAAGGTTGTATATAGTGATTTTGAAGCTATGAGAATCGTAGCTCTTATGGTTTTATATTCTATAATGGCCATTAGAGCTGTGAACCCTCTGATTTGAAATACAGGTAGAGTTAGTGGCACAATTCCTGTTCACACTTTCAGCGAGGTTTCTGATGTTATTACGCTGTACTTACATAAACAACCGCCGTATTTCAATTGACTTAACCTTTAATACCACTTGTCCATGCATAAAACTAACCAAAGAAGCATTTATTATATACTTTACAGTGAAATAGTGAATTTTATGATTACAATAAAACCTTATATTTTTATTGTTTATATTTTTAATAGCGAAAATGACGTAATGCCGCTGTTGACGTTGTTGACGTTGTTGACGTAATTGTTTTGGCGCATTATGCTTTTTCTGCATAAATGTCAAGGTTGCGAGTATATAATAAATAGACTATTTGTTGGTTTATAGGGTTTATTTTCATTTCGAAGTGAGAAAACATATTTTTTCACTCGTGATAAAGCACTCGTGAAAATATAAGTTTTCTCACTTCTCGATGAAAATAAATCCTATATTCACTCCAAACCAACAAATATCCTCTATATATCACGCAGATCTAGACCTTTTTCATAACTCTATATATTTTCCATCTCATTTGTGATAAAACTTGAGTAAATTCAATATGTACATCGGGTTTCTGGATTTTGAACACAAATTTAAAAAACAAATTAATTAAAAGTCTGCCAATACTTAGGGTCGCAATTAAAAAAAGAATGAACCTGAACCTCACAGATTCTTTTATGTGGCATAAAATTAAAGGAAAATATACTAAACTGCTCATCTTCCTTTGATAAAAATAACATCAGCATTTCACCAAACCAATTCTAAAGTCTTTAGACTGTTTTGTCTTAGTATTCCTTCTCCAAAAGCTTGGAATTTATCTCTTAAGACATTTAATCTAGGCTTGCATTTCCGCAGTCATCAACTTAACATTTAAATGCTATAAATATTCAGAGAAACATTCAGCATTTTTCATGTTGATATATAGTTTCTCTTTAAGTGCTGAAACTCTTAATTAAAAGCCTATAGGGATTTAGCATTTAATCAGCTTTTTGTTTAAAATAAAATATTTCCTGTGGGTTTATATTGTCCCAGATCAATATCGGGTGGGCGGGACTTGAAGATCATCGATATCAAGGGCTGTAGGCTCGTGGTTTTGATCTAATTCAAGTCCCAAACACCAGGTTTTGATCTGGGACAATGTAAACCCACCAGAAATATTTTATTTCCTGTCTGACATGGATTTTTATGTATTTAGTACACATATTTTCTAGAGATTCTCACAACTTATATTGTATGCTCATCTCTCAACACCTAATGAAGAAAATATGCAGTTTCATTCCGTTTCTAACAACATAAAATTGTTGCTAAAAAACTGTCAGAATCTTTTCCCCTTAGATAAGTCGTACCAGAAAACGGTACCATTTCCTAATGGCAATTTTTTTTTTTTCACAATTGGATTGAAAAAATATTTTTTTTAATATTTAAAGAGAAGACGGAGGAAAATATATTCTTTTAGGTGAGGGTAATGACATACTACAATAGAATATATACATGGTAATGTGTTTGCAAAGTATTTAATTTAAGCATACTATATTGCTTTTGTTTGATAGTGAAAAATTCTCAGTTCCCGATTTTTCCCGATTGAATGGCAGTGCTCCAGATAGACCGCGTGTATCCAGGTACATTATGTGTTTATACTTCAAAGTACTCATTGTTGTGTGCGGTACATAGCGATCACTTTGTCGTCCGTCCATCAGTCCGTCTGTCCTTCTGCATGTCCAAACGGGGATTAGCAGCAAATTTTTTGCCACATATAGGGCTTTAAGGCTAATTTCGTTTGAGAGCTAATATTAAGCTCCTAATGCATTTTTAATACTATGTCAGAATGGTATATATGGGCTAAATAGTCATTATACATACATATAGAAAATTAGCTCCTACAGTTGGAAGACCATATTGGGTCTAATTTTTTTTCCGTTTAAATAAAGTTTAGGGGGCAAAATCCCTTCATGGACTGATGTTTAGGAGCTAATTAGCTCCTTTGTCAAAGTCATTCTGGGTCCAAAATAACTTGTTATATTGACAAAGTGCTGACAGACGACACACGTCGTGTTCCGCGGAACACCCGTCTAGTATTTTAATTCATTCCGTCCCACGTATGGACGTTATTTTCCTGGGATGCTATAAACAGTGCATATTTTGGTAACTTCTTTTTGCCATAGCACGTAGCATACTTTCACAAGAAAATTTTACTGATTTTATGAAACAGTGACATTGGTTATTTACAGTTTTCTCCTATTGGGTTTCAGGTTCTCATTTGATCCCCTTAATCGTAATAGCGTTCTATTCAAGTGTTCAACTTGCCCTTTGTATCTGGGTGACAAGGTCTATTGTGAGAGGTCATTTTGAAAACCTAGATTTCTTGTTGATGGTACCGAGTTAAATACGTATGATCCTGTACCGGCCATAAGCTTCGGACTGTGGCATTATATAATCTCGCAAAAGGTTAAAACAAGCTGATAATTAAGCCTAGGAACCAGTAAAACTTTATCTGTTGTGTTTGTAGACAGACTATAATAAATATATTAAATAAAAAGGCATCCTTATGTGTATTTTAATAATAATAATAATACAAAAAATGCTGCATTTTGTTTAAAAAAAATAGAGATAGCTCAGATTAAATTTTAGAGGTACGATAGTACTGAAAGGTTAAGCCTGTACTCATTTGTTTTTATCTTGATCAGTACTGTACTCAAATGCTTAAATATTATCTGGAGCACTGCATGGGAACCGGTACCATTCCCAAAAGGGTAAAAAGAATCGTTGTTTTTAAAAAAGTAAATTATTGATATACACAAAAATGACGTTATTTAATTATAGTGTTACCGTCCGTGAATATGATATGCTGTATATGAATATGATATGCTGTATATTATAAGGAGACAAGTTTTTTCCCCGACATCAGTAGCACTTAATATTGACAAAGACTTAAACATTGCAGCAGTATTTCATACTGTGAGCCTGTTTTATAAATACAGTACAATTTTTATGACTAAAAATAAAATCTTGTTTCCCTAGATACTTCCGTTTGTGTATGTAATGTATCCTTTCAAATTCTCGTCTTATTTCTAGATGGGAATTAGTCTACTTATCCGTTACTGTGCTTCATTAATCACGATCATCCTGGCAAGTAATTTGAAATTGTTTACCAGCAATCTTCTTGTTTCGGTCCTGCCTTAATTCCATTAAGCGATAGGAAAGCTTATAAGAGTAGGAATTTATAACGGATATTTCGACAATAAAACATGTTTAAAAACAATTTTTACTGAAAAAAAGAGTACCCTGCTTAACATTACCTATTTAATGTTTTAGTTTTACAATATGCAAACTTTTAAAACTGAAATTCAGGTTTTATTTCATACCCGATTTCTCTTCTTGGAGAAGGGGTTGGATGAGGTATGGAAGTTTATACTCGGACCTGCATGTAATGTTTGTCTCACATTATAGCCAGTTCACTATTGCCAAGATATTAGAGGCGTAGCTGGCCAGTTTTGAGTTGTAGGCCCAAGCAGTTGATCTCCACATGTACAAAGTTACAAAGTCGGGTTTGGAGACATGCTCCTCTAGATTGTTTTTTTTTGAAAAATTAGACCTAAAATGGTGCATTCTGACAAGTTTGGAGAAATATTTGTGGGAATTAACAGAACTACAGAATAGTCATATTTTGATACAGATTTCAAGATTTTGTTGGCAAAAATTATTCTGAATGTTATCACAAAAAGTAAACATTTCGGAATGTAGGCATAGAGACAAAGGATCTTATCAAGTTCTGAAAACCTTGAAAAAGAGTGAAAGAATGATCAAAATCGGATGATTAACAAAGAATAAAATTTAACATTTTTTCTAAAACAGGTATGGAAGCTGCCATTTTGAGAACTATGACATAGTTCTAAATTTACTTCCCAGTGAAATAGTCGTTAGAGTAAACCTTATATTCTCATTGTTCATATTTTCACAGTGAGAATAGGGGCCTGAGAGAAACATATATTTAAAACCGCTACTAAGTTGTATGTAAAAATAAGTATTATTTGCATGACGTAGATACTACTTTTACCACTGCATGACTGCACAGGTAAATGAGGTATAGCTGCACAATTATTGCCAGATAATTGATAAATACATTTACCTGTAGATTAATTTACCTGTCAAAGTTTTCTACATCATCAAATAAAATCTTATTCTGGCTTTTCACAGATATGCAATGTGTGAATTGTAAATATCTATTGTTGTGTATTGATTTTGATTTAAATAAACATGTTCATGAAACAAAAAATGGCCGGAGAACTTTAAGGTTTTTGCATTAATTTGCATTGGCTATGCTCGCGGTGTCAAACTTATAAACACATATACATTCACGTCACAGTCGCTTTTTGACTTAAGATTTACCATAAAGTGGAAATGGTCTAAAAATGTTTTCAAACAATGGAAATGAAATATTTGTCTCATTTTCCAAATACGATTTTTACGGGAGGTTTTAACTCAATTCCATGGGGCCAGTGGAGGGTTAGAATTTTAAGAGATTCTGTCTCATATCGTGAGATACCACATGTATGGGTTTACAGCTGGCCCCTGGTATTACTGGCAGAATTAGTGGGAAGCAAATAAATGTTAACATTGCATATGTGATTAGTTCCTATTTAGATGAGTATTATTATTTGATGTGACATGCTTTGTTGTTAGGAACAGTAGCTGATCATTGTAGGCTGATAGTTTGATTTTGTATGGATCGCCAACTCCCTCTCTCGCCAGGACACAAATATCTCTATTTGTTATCATATGTCTCAGTTTAAACCAAAATTCATGGAATATATGGAATATTTAAATACATAAAAAATCACGTCCACTAGAAATGAGTCTCTAAAATATAATGTTTTGAAACACAGTGTCTCCGACTGTGTGATACAGTTGTTGAATTTGGATGGATATATTTTATACAAACCATTGAGCATGAAACTGGAAAACAGTTTGGTATTTCGACTGGATGACAGGCTGACGTTTCCAATACTTTATTTGTCCGTCATTCAAGATTCATTATACTGGTTGATGGAAGCTCTGGGTTTGTACAATACATACAATTATTCATTATGTATTCAGTGTCATGCCGTTCAATATAAAGTCCGTTTCATGCCCATTATATATTTTATTACATTTCCATGGTGTCAATGGTGCTCCAGATTGTGACGAGCATACTGTCAAAAGGTGCTCCAAATGATGTCGGCATCATCGTCAGAGGTGCTTTGTGTTGTGTAGAGCATGTTGGCAAAGTGTTGAGCACTTCTTTAAAGGTTCTCCAAATTATGTAGGCTTCATAGTCAAAGGTGCTCCAAATGGTGTAGAGCATGTATGAAAGGTGCTCAAAATTGTGTAGAGCATGTTGTGAAAGGCGCTCCAAATTGTGTAGAGCATGTTGTGAAAGGTGTTCCAAATTGTGTAGAGCATGTTGTGAAAGATGTTCCAAATTGTGTAGAGCATGTTGTGAAAGGTGTTTCAAATTGTGTAGAGCAAGTTGTGAAAGGTGTTCCAAATTGTGTAGAGCATGTTGTGAGAGGTGTTCCAAATTGTGTAGAGCATGTTGTGAAAGGCGTGCCTGGTTTTTATCTCTGCTGGCCCTATGGGATGGTGTGTTGTCTGTTGTCCGTCGTATTTTCGTCTGTCGTCTGTTAACTTTTACCTTGTTAAGACGATAGGGCCTTCATTTTTCATCAGATCTTTACCAAACTTTAGCAGATTGTTAATATCATTGAAAGCTTGGACAAGTTTGAAAACCAGCCAGATCGGACCAGTAACAAGGAGTTATGGCCCTCGATTTAGTTAAAAATGCTATTTATTGCCTCAAGATGATAGAGCCTTCATTTTTCATCTAATCTTTACCAAACTTTAGCAGATTGTTAATATCAATGAAATCTTGGACTAGGTTCGAAAACCAGCCAAATCAGACCAGTAACAATGGAGTTATGGCTTTTGAATTAGTTAAAAATGCTATATTTTGCCTCATTTAGACGATTTTTCATCCGATCTTTACCAAACTTTAACAGATTGTTAATATCGATGAAAGCTCGGACAAGTTCGAAAACCAGCCAGATCGGACCAGTAACAGGAGAGTAATGGCCCTTGATTTAGTTAAAAATGCTCTATTTTTCCTCGTTAAGACGATAGGGCCTTCATTATTATTTTTTTTCCTTATATTTTTTTGTTTTAATGTGTGTTTTTAGCTCTACTGATCAGAGATCAGCAGAACTTATGCCGTGGTGCGGCGTCCGTCGTCCGTCTGTCCGTCTGTCTGTCCGTAAACTTTTTTTTGTAGCGACTTCTCCTCTGAAACTACTGAATGGATTTTCATGAAACTTTACAGAAATGTTGCCCATGAAGTCTAGTTGATCCTAGCAAAAAAAAAATCATGTTGATGTGAAATCCAAGATGGCCGCCAGATCTAAAAATAGGTTTTTAAAAAACAAGTTTGTAGCGACTTCTTCATGAAAACTATAAGTGATATTGATATGGGACTTTTTCTAAAATGATCAGCATGACATGATGTTGGTCCTTGTCGAAAATCGTTTTGATTCGACGTTAAACATGGCTGCCAGCGGCCATCTTTGTTTACATAGAGTTATATAATGAAAACTTGTAGCAACTACTCCTCTGAAACTACCTGACGGATTTTCATGAAACTTCACAGGAATGTTGCTCTTGATGTCTAATTGATCCTAGCAAAATTTCAGGTCGGCCGGAAATTCAAGATTGCCGCCACGGCTAAAAATAATTTTTCAAAATACAAGTTTGTAGCGACTACTTCTTGAACACTATAAGTGATATTGATATGGGACTTTTTCTAAAATGATCAGCATGACATGATGTTGGTCCTTGTCAAAAATCGTTTTGATTCAACGTTAAACATGGCTGCCAGAGGCCATCTTTGTTGACATACAGTTATATAGTAAAAACTTGTAGCGACTACTCCTTTGAAACTGCTTGACAGATTTTCATGAAACTTTACAGGAATATTGCTCTTAATGTCTAATTGATCCTAGCAAAATTTCAGATCGGCCAGAAATTCAAGATGGCCGCCACAGCTAAAAATAGATTTTTAAAAAAGAAGTTTGTAGCGACTACGTCTTGAAAACTATAAGTGATATTGATATGGGACTTTTTGTAAAATGATCAGCATGACATGATGGTTATAAGTGACAAACATTATTTTGATTCGACGTTAAACATGGCTGCCAGTGGCCATCTTTGTTTACATAGAGTTATATAATGAAAACTTGTAGCGACTACTCCTCTGAAACTTCTTGACGGATTTTCATGAAACTTCACAGGAATGTTGCTCTTGATGTCTAATTGATCCTAGCAAAATTTCAGGTCGCCCGGAAATTCAAGATGGCTGCCATGGCTAAAAATAGATTTTCAAAATACAAGTTTGTAGCGACTACTACTTGAAAACTATAAGTGATATTGATATTGGACTTTTTGTAAAATGATCAGCATGACATGATGTTGGTCCTTGTCAAAAATTGTTTTGATTCAACGTTAAACATGGCTGCCAGCAGCCATCTTTGTTTACATAGAGTTATATAGTAAAAACTTGTAGCGACTAATCCTTTGAAACTACATGGCAGATTTTCATGAAACTTTACAGGAATGTTGCTCTTAATGTTTAATTGATCCTAGCAAAATTTCAGATCGGCCAGAAATTCAAGATGGCCGCCACAGCTAAAATTAGATTTTTTAAAAAAGAAGTTTGTAGCGACTACGTCTTGAAAACTATAAGTGATATTGATATGGGACTTTTTGTAAAATGATCAGCATGACATGATGGTTATCAGAGTCAAACATTATTTTGATGCGACGTTAAACATGGCTGTCAGCGGCCATTTTTGTTTACATAGAGTTATATAATGAAAACTTGTAGCGACTATTCCTGTAAAACTACTTGACGGATTTTCATGAAACTTCCCAGGAATGTTGCTCTTGATGTCTAATTGATTCTAGCAAAATTTCAGGTCGGCCGGAAATTCAAGACGGCCGCCACGGCTAAAAATAATTTTTCAAAAAACAAGTCTGTAGCGACTACTTCCTGAAATCAAAATCAATCAGTAGAGCTTCAAGGTCATTGACCTCTTGTTTTATTTATTTTTTTGTATTAATTACTTTCTTTTCTTTCTTTTTTTCTGACGCAACTTAGCAGGAAGCACTGGTATGATTTCTAGTTGTGCCTACTGCGGTTTTTTCAGGTTCGTTGATTTTTGATGTAGTTACGGCCCCTTGACATTTTTACTTGACATTTTTTGTCGGTGCTACTCCTCCTAAACACCTTGTTTGATTTCTATGAAATTTGGCAGGAAGCCTCAGTATGATGTCTAGTTGTGCAAATCGTGGTATATCATTGAAATCTTGGACAGGTTCGAAAACCAGCTAGATCTTGTTAGTAATGACAGAGTTATGGCCCTTGATTTGTTGAGAAATGCTATATTGTATTTTCCTTTGTTAAATCAGTAGCTACTTCATTTTTTATCTAATCTGTACCAAATTTGTTTAGAATGTTAATATAAACCCCCCCATTTTGATGAAATCTCATTCATAGAAGAAAATGGGACAAATTAAACAATACCCATGCCAGACTAGACACCGCAGAAATATTGCATGATTATAAGGTGAACGATCTAGGGCCATCCTGGCACTTTTGTTTTTGCAATGTTTTAAAAGAAGCACTGACGGGAATTTTATGACGACAACCCTTGATATCAGATCCGTTTTAGCGAGTAGAGCATCCACAGGCCCTCTTGGGTCTCTTGTTTCTCATAGAATTTTCACCAAACTTCATCACAATGTTCCTTATATGCATTTAACATCATAATTATGCAACATTTTGAGTCGCAATGACCTACTTTTGATGAAATATAGGTCACGTCCGGTCTCCGCTACAACATGCATCCCACCACTGTTAATGACATTAATTAAATTAAATATTAAGTATGTAAGGAATGAATATCTCTTGGTATTGACATTGGTGTTGGTCAATCAAAAATCTGGACTTCATAATAGTTCTCGACATGTAGGCTGTGGCCTTCTAGTTTCTCATTAAATTTTATTTGGGTAAAAAGAATTGAATTGAATGTTGTTTAACGGCTCATCAACACAGTATAGGTTATTTAGAGCCGCCCCAGAGAGAGGGGATAGATACATAGGAATCCGGGAACCTGCCCTACTCTTATTATCGAATAGATTCCTATGGTTCTTTAACGTGCTCGGAGGATAGACCGATACACGGGACCGCCCGGTTTACGTCCCCATCCGACGGACGAGGCTAAGGTAAAGTGTCTTGCCCAAGAACACACCGACGGAACTCAGTGGCACCACAAAGGATTGAACCCGGGGCCTCCGGTTACAAATCCGCCGCGTTACCGACTGCGCCACGCCAGCCCCTGGGTAAAAAGAAACTTATCATCTATTTCTGGATGTTGGACTACCCCAACATTACAGACGTGGAAATGGACTAATCTTTAATGTCATCAATTTCTTAGATAAACATTATGATGTGATTCATCAGTGATGCCTTGATGTCTTCAGTTCTCTGTATGAATAATACTGATTACCGTATTTACCGTATAAGTTCGGACACCGTAAGGATTGGGACAAGCTTGAATTTTAGGAAAATAATTATTTTTAGTTTATTTGAGACACATCACAAATTTCATAAAAGTTCCATAATTTTACGAAAATTTAAATTTTGTCAGTCAGACTTTGGCAAAAAATTGATCAAATTTAATGTGCAAAATGCGTCGATAAATCCCGTAATTATACACATTGTGAGCACAGGAAGTGCGTGACAATTTTAATTGTGGGAATTTAGACACACACAACAAAATGTTAGAACTTAATATTTAATTGAACTGTGAAATAATGATAGTACTAGTAGTTTGTACAAATGTTTGTTATTTTAAAGGGACACATGGCAATCTTGTTTTTTTAAAAACTAGCAGCGTCCCGTTAGTTTCTCTACATAAATTGCATTTGTTCAATCATTAATGTTAATTATAAAAATTGTATTAAGCCATTTGTTTTTGCATATTATTATTTTTTTATGTTATTGCACCAGTAATATATTACAACTTACAGTATAATAAGACGAAATAGTGAATACTTAAAATTTGATTTATTTAAATATAACCAGGGTAAAAGTAAAAATGATACTGAATATATAAATCGAGACACCCATTTCAAATACTTCATGATTGCCGTGTGTCCCTTTAAATCATTATTTTATATTTATGAAGCATGAGTTGCCTTATAATTATGCATGATGATAAAACACTGGTCGGTTATTTAATCCAGTTGATTCCAATCACTAACAGTCAGTTGCTCATGCAATGCTGATTTTACACTCACAATAAACAGCTGATCTCAAGGGACGCTATTGTTATAGCCCCTTCAAAGTGGTGGGAGGTGTATACTGAAATCACCTTTTCCGTCCGTCCGTCTGTCTGTCTGTTGACGCAATTCTTGTCCAGGCTATTTCTCAATAACTCCTTCTTAGAATTTCGCGAAACTTGCTAGGAAGTATCAATATCAAGTGGACATGCACATACTATCATGACGTTCCGGTTTGATAATTTATCAATTGAGTTAAGGCCGTTTGTATTTCTAATATCTGTCCGTAGACAGCATTATGTTTCACTGGCAGTTCTCAGGAGCGTATTTCTCTTTCACAGACAGGGAAATAGTTTACTGAGACACTGGTATACATGATATGATGAAATCTGTGTAGAAGTCAGAAGGTCCTAGATATCGTTGAGGGTATGGGTTAAAACAATATAAAACCGGTAGCATTTTATTGTTTCATATTTCTTGCGAGGGTATGGGTTATAAAAAAAAAAATGGTAGCATTATATTGTTTCTTATTGTTCAAAAAATTACTGTTGTATTCACATTTAATTGTCACATGCTCCTTTAAGCAGGCCCAGAATATATTGTCACTTTTCTTCGGCAAAGATCAAAGAAATATTCCCTTTAACACCAAATTAAGTCCTTAAAGGGACACTGTCCATAACTTTTAGTTTATAAAACACACAATAATTATATTCGCAAACATTACACACTAAACATTATTCAATATTTACTAATTAAAAGCAAGAATGTTTAACGGAATTCAATCGCAGTACAAAAAAAAGAAAATCCACTTTGTGCGTTTGAACTCGCAGCCCAAACTAAAATTACCTTTTCTTTACACTCGCAGTAATAATAGTGTGCGTGAGCGTAAAGTAGTCTGACTGAGCTAAGCGGGCTATAGATATTACGCAATACATACTATGGTGAAAACCTAATGCGCTAATGGAAGTCACCTGATCGCAGAAAAGGTAAATATTGTGGGTCCCACTTTATTTACATATAATAATTAAAACTTCTTTTTTTTTCAAACTCACGAATGTATTCGTACGTACTTCTTAGGGTCTATCCTCATGTTTTCATGTATACATACATTTCACTGAATAAAATTCAGACAGTTATTTGGTTATGCTCAATATCTGCTTACTTACGGACAGTGTCCCTTTAATATGTTTTGGGCCACTAGAAAAAATAATTTTATGAAAAAGTATAATTTGGGACACTAATTATTGTAATTAATTTATCTTGTCCCAAAATAAACAGTATCTTTTATTCAAGGTCTGACATTGTGTTTGTTGGATTCTCAGAGATTCAGCAAGAAATGCAATTATTTATGGTGTTGTCGATTTCATGCCAAGTAATCTGCCGTGAGCAGCGATAAATCTGTGTAACGTTTGATAGATTGTATTCGATACTTGTGATCATGGGCATGAAGATGGACATTTATTCAGATTTATATCTTAAAATTCACACTGTTTCGGGCAACTGGCTTATATACTCTGGTTTGTCCTTATAAGGCAAGATCCTTCTCCCAGCATGGTCCATCGGATTGGGTCCTGTGTAATGGAGTCAGGGCAAGAACATTTGTTTCTGAGTTACTTGTCCTACATAATATTTGAATGATCAGATTAATAAATTGTTAAAGAATTTATCTGAATTTCTACTCATCCTGCATGAATGAGCACTCGTCATGGCAAGTGGACAAGTGGAATTTTTCGTGCCCTGGGAGTCTATCCTCCAAGCATGTTAAAGAACCAAATGAATCGATTCCATAGCTCAGCGTAACCTGAACAATATGTAGATGAGCCGCTAAACAACAATACGTACAATTAAGTTTTCTGTGGACCTTGTCCATGGTCACTTGTTCCTATAATCTAAACTACATTTTGTTGGGGAAAAGGGAAATTAATTTGTCGATATTGTCATATATTTCTGAATGTTGGACTGCCCCAACATTACAGACATGGAAATGAACTAATGTTTAATGTGATCAATTTCTTAGATAAACATCATGATGTGATTCATCAGTGATGCCTTGATGATTATGATGGATGTCTTCAGATCTCTGTATGAATAATACTGATTAGTAATTGGACACTGCTTGCTTTGATGGTTAAAACCCATACTCTCCCCGAGGAGCCAAATATCTTTATTTTTATGTCATATTTTTGGAATATTCATACACAATAGAACAGTTTTGTTATGATTCCTGCAGTTGAATACTTTGGAGAATATACTCACAATAGTCACTGACTCTGGCTTCAGTGAGGGTGGAACAGGAATGATTGAATGACAGACTAATATCATTGTTGATTTATGAAGTGTTTCTTAATGTTTCGTTTGTCTTTTATTCAAGATCTGACATTGTGTCTGTTGAATCCTTGGAGGTTCAACAAGAAATGCAATTATTCATGGTGTTGTTGATTTCAAACCAAGTAATTTGCCATGAGCGGGGATAATTATCTATGTAACCAGCCTGGTCCATCATATGGGCATGTAAACTGGGTGGTCCTGTGTAATGGAGTCTATCCTCCAAGCACGTTAAAGAACCAAATGAATCGATTCCGTAGCTCAAAATAACCTGAACATTAAATATGTAGATGAGCCGCTAAACAACAGTTCGTACATTTAAGTTTTCTATGGAACTTGTCCATGGTCACTTGTTCCTATAATTTAAATATTACATTTTGTTGTGGGAAAAGAAAAAAAAACGAGTTGATCATCATATATTTCTGGATGTTGGACTGCCCCAACATTACAGACATGGAAATGAACTAATGTTTAATGTGATCAATTTCTTAGATAAACATGATTCCTTGATGATTTTGATGGATGTCTTCAGATCTCTGTATGAATAATACTGATCAAGTAATTGGACACTGCTTGCTTTGATGGTTAAAACCCATACTCACCCGAGGAGCCAAATATCTTTTATTTTTGTGTCATATTTTTGGAATATTCATACACAATAGAAAGTTTTATTATGATTCCTGCAGTTGAATACTTTGGAGAATATACTCACAGTAGTCACTGACTCTGGCTTCAGTGATGGTGGAACAGGAATGATTGAATGACAGACTAATATCATTGTTGATTTATGAAGTGTTTCTTAATGTTTCGTTTGTCTTTTATTCAAGATCTGACATTGTGTCTGTTGAATCCTTGGAGGTTCAGCAAGAAATGCAATAATTTATGGTGTTGTTGATTTCATGCTAAGTAATTTGCCATGAGCAGGGATAATTATCTATGTAACCAGCCTGGTCCATCATATGGGCATGTAAACTGGGTGGTCCTGTGTAATGGAGTCTATCCTCCAAGCACGTTAAAGAACCAAATGAATCGATTCCGTAGCTCAAAATAACGGGAACATTAAATATGTAGATGAGCCGCTAAACAACAATTGGTACATTTAAGTTTTCTATGGACCTTGTCCATGGTCACTTGTTCCTATAATTTAAATATTACATTTTGTTGTGGGAAAAGAAAAAAAATGAGTTGATCATCATATATTTCTTGATGTTGGACTGCCCCAACATTACAGACATGGAAATGAACTAATGTTTAATGTGATCATTTTCTTAGATAAACATGATGCCTTGATGATTTTGATGTATGTCTTCACTGATCTCTGTATGAATAATACTGATCAAGTAATTGGACACTGTTTGCTTTGATGGTTAAAACCCATACTCACCCCGAGGAGCCAAATATCTTTTATTTTTGTGTCATATTTTTGGAATATTCATACACAATAGAAAGTTTTGTTATGATTCCTGCAGTTGAATACTTTGGAGAATATACTCACAATAGTCACTGACTCTGGCTTCAGTGACGGTGGAACAGAAAAACAATTGTTTTATATTGATTGACAGACTAATATCATTGTTGAAGTGTTTCTTAATGTTTCGTTTGTCTTTTATTCAAGATCTGACATTGTGTCTGTTGAATCCTTGGAGGTTCAGCAAGAAATGCAATAATTTATGGTGTTGTTGATTTCACGCTAAGTAATTTGCCATGAGCAGGGATAATTATCTATGTAACCAGCCTGGTCCATCATATGGGCATGTAAACTGGGTGGTCCTGTGTAATGGAGTCTATCCTCCAAGCACGTTAAAGAACCAAATGAATCGATTCCGTAGCTCAAAATAACGGGAACATTAAATATGTAGATGAGCCGCTAAACAACAATACGTACATTTAAGTTTTCTATGGAACTTGTCCATGGTCACTTGTTCCTATAATTGAAATATTACATTTTGTTGTGGGAAAAGAAAAAAAAACGAGTTGATCATCATATATTTCTGGATGTTGGACTGCCCCAACATTACAGACATGGAAATGAACTAATGTTTAATGTGATCATTTTCTTAGATAAACATGATGCCTTGATGATTTTGATGGATGTCTTCACTGATCTCTGTATGAATAATACTGATCAAGTAATTGGACACTGCTTGCTTTGATGGTTAAAACCCATACTCACCCGAGGAGCCAAATATCTTTTATTTTTGTGTCATATTTTTGGAATATTCATACACAATAGAAAGTTTTATTATGATTCCTGCTGTTGAATACTTTGGAGAATATACTCACAGTAGTCACTGACTCTGGCTTCAGTGATGGTGGAACAGGAATGATTGAATGACAGACTAATATCATTGTTGATTTATGAAGTGTTTCTTAATGTTTCGTTTGTCTTTTATTCAAGATCTGACATTGTGTCTGTTGAATCCTTGGAGGTTCAGCAAGAAATGCAATAATTTATGGTGTTGTTGATTTCATGCTAAGTAATTTGCCATGAGCAGGGATAATTATCTATGTAACCAGCCTGGTCCATCATATGGGCATGTAAACTGGGTGGTCCTGTGTAATGGAGTCTATCCTCCAAGCACGTTAAAGAACCAAATGAATCGATTCCGTAGCTCAAAATAACGGGAACATTAAATATGTAGATGAGCCGCTAAACAACAATTGGTACATTTAAGTTTTCTATGGACCTTGTCCATGGTCACTTGTTCCTATAATTTAAATATTACATTTTGTTGTGGGAAAAGAAAAAAAATGAGTTGATCATCATATATTTCTTGATGTTGGACTGCCCCAACATTACAGACATGGAAATGAACTAATGTTTAATGTGATCATTTTCTTAGATAAACATGATGCCTTGATGATTTTGATGTATGTCTTCACTGATCTCTGTATGAATAATACTGATCAAGTAATTGGACACTGTTTGCTTTGATGGTTAAAACCCATACTCACCCCGAGGAGCCAAATATCTTTTATTTTTGTGTCATATTTTTGGAATATTCATACACAATAGAAAGTTTTGTTATGATTCCTGCAGTTGAATACTTTGGAGAATATACTCACAATAGTCACTGACTCTGGCTTCAGTGACGGTGGAACAGAAAAACAATTGTTTTATATTGATTGACAGACTAATATCATTGTTGAAGTGTTTCTTAATGTTTCGTTTGTCTTTTATTCAAGATCTGACATTGTGTCTGTTGAATCCTTGGAGGTTCAGCAAGAAATGCAATAATTTATGGTGTTGTTGATTTCACGCTAAGTAATTTGCCATGAGCAGGGATAATTATCTATGTAACCAGCCTGGTCCATCATATGGGCATGTAAACTGGGTGGTCCTGTGTAATGGAGTCTATCCTCCAAGCACGTTAAAGAACCAAATGAATCGATTCCGTAGCTCAAAATAACGGGAACATTAAATATGTAGATGAGCCGCTAAACAACAATACGTACATTTAAGTTTTCTATGGAACTTGTCCATGGTCACTTGTTCCTATAATTGAAATATTACATTTTGTTGTGGGAAAAGAAAAAAAAACGAGTTGATCATCATATATTTCTGGATGTTGGACTGCCCCAACATTACAGACATGGAAATGAACTAATGTTTAATGTGATCATTTTCTTAGATAAACATGATGCCTTGATGATTTTGATGGATGTCTTCACTGATCTCTGTATGAATAATACTGATCAAGTAATTGGACACTGCTTGCTTTGATGGTTAAAACCCATACTCACCCGAGGAGCCAAATATCTTTTATTTTTGTGTCATATTTTTGGAATATTCATACACAATAGAAAGTTTTATTATGATTCCTGCTGTTGAATACTTTGGAGAATATACTCACAGTAGTCACTGACTCTGGCTTCAGTGATGGTGGAACAGGAATGATTGAATGACAGACTAATATCATTGTTGATTTATGAAGTGTTTCTTAATGTTTCGTTTGTCTTTTATTCAAGATCTGACATTGTGTCTGTTGAATCCTTGGAGGTTCAGCAAGAAATGCAATAATTTATGGTGTTGTTGATTTCATGCTAAGTAATTTGCCATGAGCAGGGATAATTATCTATGTAACCAGCCTGGTCCATCATATGGGCATGTAAACTGGGTGGTCCTGTGTAATGGAGTCTATCCTCCAAGCACGTTAAAGAACCAAATGAATCGATTCCGTAGCTCAAAATAACGGGAACATTAAATATGTAGATGAGCCGCTAAACAACAATTGGTACATTTAAGTTTTCTATGGACCTTGTCCATGGTCACTTGTTCCTATAATTTAAATATTACATTTTGTTGTGGGAAAAGAAAAAAAATGAGTTGATCATCATATATTTCTTGATGTTGGACTGCCCCAACATTACAGACATGGAAATGAACTAATGTTTAATGTGATCATTTTCTTAGATAAACATGATGCCTTGATGATTTTGATTTTGATGTATGTCTTCACTGATCTCTGTATGAATAATACTGATCAAGTAATTGGACACTGTTTGCTTTGATGGTTAAAACCCATACTCACCCCGAGGAGCCAAATATCTTTTATTTTTGTGTCATATTTTTGGAATATTCATACACAATAGAAAGTTTTGTTATGATTCCTGCAGTTGAATACTTTGGAGAATATACTCACAATAGTCACTGACTCTGGCTTCAGTGACGGTGGAACAGAAAAACAATTGTTTTATATTGATTGACAGACTAATATCATTGTTGAAGTGTTTCTTAATGTTTCGTTTGTCTTTTATTCAAGATCTGACATTGTGTCTGTTGAATCCTTGGAGGTTCAGCAAGAAATGCAATAATTTATGGTGTTGTTGATTTCACGCTAAGTAATTTGCCATGAGCAGGGATAATTATCTATGTAACCAGCCTGGTCCATCATATGGGCATGTAAACTGGGTGGTCCTGTGTAATGGAGTCTATCCTCCAAGCACGTTAAAGAACCAAATGAATCGATTCCGTAGCTCAAAATAACGGGAACATTAAATATGTAGATGAGCCGCTAAACAACAATACGTACATTTAAGTTTTCTATGGAACTTGTCCATGGTCACTTGTTCCTATAATTTAAATATTACATTTTGTTGTGGGAAAAGAAAAAAAAACGAGTTGATCATCATATATTTCTGGATGTTGGACTGCCCCAACATTACAGACATGGAAATGAACTAATGTTTAATGTGATCATTTTCTTAGATAAACATGATGCCTTGATGATTTTGATGGATGTCTTCACTGATCTCTGTATGAATAATACTGATCAAGTAATTGGACACTGCTTGCTTTGATGGTTAAAACCCATACTCACCCCAAGGAGCCAAATATCTTTTATTTTTGTGTCATGTTTTTGGAATATTCATACACAATAGAAAGTTTTGTTATGATTCCTGCAGTTGAATACTTTGGAGAATATACTCACAATAGTCACTGACTATGAAGTGAAGTGTTTCTTAATGTTTCGTTTGTCTTTTATTCAAGATCTGACATTGTGTCTGTTGAATCCTTGGAGGTTCAGCAAGAAATGCAATTATTTATGGTGTTGTTGAGTTCACGCCAAGTAATTTGCCATGAGAAGGGATAAATATATGTAACATTTGATAGATTGCATTCGAGACATGCGATCATGGGCATAAAAGAAGGATATTTATTCAGAGTTATAGCCTATAATATTGTGACAAATTTATTGCAGTTACTCTGACTGGTTATTATAGAAATGGCTGCAAAATTATCTCCTTAAGGTGTGAAACCACTAATTATTTTCCCCATAGACACCAATGTTAAAGTGTCACATAGTAATGATTTGCTGCAATATGGATAATGCAGCACAGTGTAATGTTCATATAGAAAACTAATTTTCCTCTTGAAAAATCACCAGAAAAGGTGGGGTCACAAGACATGTAAGAAAGTTCTTGTTTGTTTACTAAACGGGTCAAGGGTACAGCTGTTTTCATTGATTGACTGTTTTCATTGTTCACATTGTAAGCATAGAGTTGAAATTTCGAAAATGTTCATCAGGGATCCAGTAAAACCTATGAATACGCTTCTTATACATACAACCATAGAATGGAATAGAAATGGGCAGTTTTCCCCTACTTATAATGCCCTTTTCCATCAAAAAAGGAGGGATTACTTTTTATTATAGGAACTATATTCGACTACACCTCGGAGGTTTACATGTAATTAGTGGTGGTAAACCTTTAAGAGAAGAAAACATGTTCAGATGTTTCTTAAATGAGGATTTTGTGTTGCCATTTTCATAACAAGCTTAAAAACACCTACTTCATGCAAATCGAATGATTATTTGCCAAGATATGGTCTTGTGAATACTAAGGATAGTAGTCTGAAATCGATTAAAGTCAGAGATATTGTTTTTAACTTTTACACTATCTGTATTGTCATACCAAATGGCATTTCTTGTCAATACATCATATTAAATATATCAAATGTTTAGAACATTCAATAGACATAAATAAAATATGCATTTTAGGTACAATTAGGACGATGATAATGCCAATTTATGTCGTCATGATTTTCATGCCAAAATTGATTGTTGAAGCAAATTTTTCAAAATTGATGGTACCATACCTGATTATAGTAGAGAATACTAGTTTAATAATGCCAAAAATACCGCTAAAATCAAAATTGATACTAGCTGAACTATACCAAGTCGAGTTTGAATGATAAGGAATAATATTTTACCTTTTACACAAATCTTCATTTTTCACACTATCCTATTTTAGGGGGGTTGGGGAAAGATTTAGTGGTTTCATATCTATCAAACCTATTGCCATGCAGATTTAATTCACGAAAACATGTTGCAAACATGCAACCCCACATGTTGATACCTGAAAGACATAGTTCAATTGCAAACCCTTCACAAACACGTCATTTTAAACACGAAAAAAATGAAACTCAAAATTACGGCTTCTATAGACAAAATTGGACTAAAAACGCTCAAAACTATGTAATAATCTATGGAAAACTTATTTCTGAGCTTATTTTACCAATTGTTATCGGAAAAGTGTCCCTAGGTACGAATCTGAGCGAGTCCTAATTACTGCTTGTATCTCTTATAGGTGTGAAACCACTAATTATTTTCACCATGGACACCAATGTTAAAGTGTCACATAGTAATGATTTGCTGCAAATTCAACTCAAGTATGGATAATGCAGCAGTGTAATGTTCATATAGAAAACTAATTTTCCTCTTGAAAAATCACCAGAAAAGGTGGGGTCACAAGACATGTAAGAAAGTTCTTGTTTGTTTACTAAACGGGTCAAGTGTACAGCTGTTTTCATTGATTGACTGTTTTCATTGTTCACAAAGTGTAAGCATAGAGTCGAAATTTCGAAAATGTTCATCAATGATCCAGTAAAACCTATGAATACGCTTCTTATACATACAACCATAGAATCGAATAGAAATGGGCAGTTTTCCCCTACTTATAATGCCCATTTCCATCAAAAAAGGAGGGATTACTTTTTATTATAGGAACTACATTCGACTACACCTCGGAGGTTTACATGTAATAAGTGGTGGTAAACCTTAACTCTGCTATTAATAAGTCACATAGCTTATTTAGTTGAAAACCACGGCCTGGCCTGGTGGTAGAGTGTTCGCCTCGCATGAGGGAGGTCATGGGTTCAATCCCCGACTGGGTCATACCAAAGACTTTATAAAAATGGTACTTGTAAGTAGCTCCCTTGCAAAATTTCAGCATATAAAGGGTAGTGAGGAGCCGGTCGGCCCGGTGTCAGTATAGTGCAATGGGTGGGGTATCAGGTCATGTAAGGCATGGTATTCCAGCGTGGCAGCACTTTGAATTGAGCATTGATTGGGCATCACCATCGTGATATGACTGAAAGACTGTTACAAGTGACGTTAAACGTCGTACATACATATGCACGCACGCACGCACATGCACGCACACACGCACGCACGCACGCACGCACACAGTTTAGCTGAAACACCATATTAAAACCATTTGCTAAAGGGGCCATCACCCTATCAACCATCAGCTTCAACTAGCAGAAGAGTAATTATTAGTTTGCTCAATCTAAATAAACTGAACAAAATAAATTTAACACATAAAATGCATGTCATTCCCATAGACAAGATACAAAACCATGAATGTTCAGGGTCAATGAGTGACATAGATATGACAATAATAATGCTACAAAGTTAAATTATAAACAATGTCGGTGATACAAATAAGGCAAATATAGTGGTGACATACTTTTATAGTTATCAAAAATTGTTCTCATTTCAATGAAAAGGGAGGTAACTTCAAAATTATTGAATTTGGAATGTTTTTGCTTGAGCATAACAATCGTTTGTGAACACATTTGAGCATTTTCTAAACAATGAAAGAATGGGCAATTGTTCAAAGCAATATGTTTGTTCAAAGATCAGCTAAGCTTATGCCGTGGTGCGTCGTCCGACCGTCCGTCCGTCCATGAATTTTTTTGTGGCGACTACTCCTCTGAAACTACCTGATGGATTTTCATGAAACTTCACAGGCATGTTTCTCTTGATGTCTAGATGTCTAGTTGATCCTAGCAAAAGTTCAGGTTGGCCAGAAATTCAAGAAAAATTCACCACGGCTAAAAAAAGATTTAAAAAATGTGATTTTGTGGCGACTACTTCTCAAAAACATCTTTACCAAAATGACTGGCACAACATGTAGTTGGTCTGAACCAAAGTTCATTTTGATTGGATGTCAAACATGGCCGCCAGTGGCCATCTTTGTTTACACATTAGTTATATAGGAAAAACTTGTGGCGACTACTCCTCTGAGGAATTAGAGCAGATGAGAGTATGAATCCAACCAACTAACACTCACCATAGCGTACACTGGAATCCTGCCTGGCGACAGAGCCAGTGGGAGGAGCCTCTAATACTTCTTAGATGAGCAGACAAACGCTACAAGGTGAATATGGCACCCTCATAAGTCCATCAAATCGGTCAAGGACAATCAAGTCCATCAACATCTAAAATAATCAATGACAATTTCAAGCAAATCTATGGAACAGAAAATTGCTGTTAATACATTGATCAACTAGAAACAAGTATCGACCACTTGATTCAATACTTTCAATAACAGCTTCATAACTGAACTGTAAATGTAACAGAACTATGAACACAAGAGAAAAAGTAACTGTGTGAAACTTAAATAACTATAAACAATATGTATAAATCAAACACATTTGGAGCATTGTGGCATAAAGTGCTTACAAACCAAGCTAAGTAAAATAATAAATAAAAATATAATTGATTTGTATGCCTACCATTATAGACTTAGGTAAAGGCCAAGTCAGCTAACTGGTAGAGCAGCACAACCCCATGACTGACTGGGTAGCAAACACTGGACACATTGAAAACAAAATGTTAAGATAGAACCTAACAAGTCAGTTTGTGAAGTTGAAAAGAAATAATTGCCAAGACAGAGAGGACAAGGCTCTGATTTGCGCAGCCTGATTGCAATTGTAATAAGGTATACCTAATCAGTTGTTACTGGAATTTCTCTAGAAAGGAGTTCAAAGAGATCCCTTTACTGATGAGAGCGACCGACACTTCAGTTTCCAGAATGGGCTCACTAAATATAAGCCACAAGGCTAAGGCTAAATGAAAGATAGTCTAAAGGGTAGAGTCTATCTAAGTTTAACCTAAGGTTCAATGGAGGGTCTGAAAACAGAAAGTAAATTAGGAGGCCAAAGGAGCGACTTTAAAACTTCTAAGTATTCTAAACTAAGAAGGGGAGTGAAATAAGCTGAAAGGGGGAGACAAGAAAAACTCCGACTAAGGTCGAAGGGTATACAAGCACTGCGCTGCACTATTCTGCCCAGCTAAACCTCTGTGCCCTCTGAGTAAACTAGTGAAGAACCTCCTAGAGGTACACCTATGTGAGTAACTATAACAGAAAAACTTAAGTCTGAAGATGTAGTTTGAATAAAGAAATGTGAGGTTGCATAATGATTGGAATAAAGGGTATTGGCACAGGTAGTTTAACCCTGGTAACCCAACTGTAGTGGTGGAGACACCAAGAGTGGCAGAAGTGCTGAGAACAAGTAAGTCCACTGACCAGGACAAGGGACCTGGAATTGGGAGACCAAGCTGAAAGTTCAGTAGACCCACATGCACTTGAGAGACAAGATCAAACTGAAAAAACACCAGTGCTAAATGAGAAAAGGGAACCCTATTAAGGAACAACTTGAGGGTTACTAAAGCCAATCTGAGAGATCCTTAAACATGCATTTAGGGCGACTATACTAAACCCCTAGACCACGGCAGAATGTTATCTTGAATGTGGCTGTGCACACGCACGCTCACCCCCACTCCCTTTTTGTTCAAGTAAGAGGCCAACGTGACTTGACCATAGCATGAGTGAAGAAGTGGCCTTGGATAGCTTCAACAGTACCTGAAATACAGGCAAAAACAGGGACCCGAAGTGCAGGACTGAGCAGCCTGATAACACGGGAAGCAGAAGAACCCTGTCACTAACTAGGAAGCTAAGCAAACCAGTGAAGAAATGCTGACTTGAACCAAGGGCCAATCTGGAGCAGTCGGAACCAACCAGTGGAGCTGGTATTACTTTAAAGTAGGTAGATCTAAACCTGTTGACCGAAACCAAGTAATTGTGATTCCGATCCAGGTTATTCAGTAGCCTTCTAAAAGATCGAGCGGAAAGGAAACTGTGTTAACATACGAATGAGACGTGTAACTAAGAACCAATATATAAAGAGATGCAAGATAGATCTCAAACCGCCTGAGGGTAAGACTTCAACAAGAAAAGTCTGGCTCATATGACATAACTAAAGTATGGACTAGAAGAAAGAAGCTGGGCCTATAAGACGGTATAGCCTAACATGACGTTAGGAACAGCAGCACTGCCATATGATAAAAAAGGGCAACCTACTCATACTGATAGACCTACTCTAAATGTAGGCCACAAGGAGACTGTATCCTGGTTCTAGCAAGACTAGACAGGGAGGAGTATGAACAACAACTAAGCCAACTATCATCAGTACCCCTAGGGCTAATGGAGAACGAACCATGGCACTACAGCCCATTAACTGTATGACTGTATGGAGAAGTAGGTGGGGTAAGAATCTGGGCAATGATCTTATCTGTAAGAATTGGAGTATTATGTCATGTTACCGCATCTAACAGGACACACAAGGACAGCAACCCCAGAGGGATGAGATGAATGATGAAGAACTCCATTAGACAAGACTGCAATATTTCGTATGCGTCGTGCTCGGCCGTTTCCAAAGGTCCATTATCATACTCTTTTTTTTTTTAGTCAGGGAGACAGGGAGCAAACCCACCCAGGGTTGAGGACAGTAGCTCTGAAGCCAAAGACTCAGACACCAAAACTACTGAGACTGCTTGGAGATCTAAGCAGTACAGAAGGGGACCTTACTCAACCCGCAGGTTATCCCAAAATACAGCAGGTGTATCAGTGAGCAAACTCGCATAGTTTCACTTGTGCTAAGGCTCTCGTGAAAATATAAGTTTCTCACTTCTTGAAGAATTAATTCCTATATTCATGACAAACCAACAAATATTTTATTAATAGTTATTATGTACTCACAGCCTCGATACTTATGTAGAAAACATAATGCGCCAAAACAATAACGACAATAATCAACAGTGTCAATATTTCACATGTGAATCACAACAATCAAATATAAGGTTTATTTAATCATGAAATCCACTATAATAAACAAGACGCCAGTTGTTCTTTGTGGCTGGTATGGGACCCGAACCCGGGACTCCTCGCTTACAGGGCAAATGCTCTACCGACTGAGCTAACCGGGACACCATCAAAAAACAGCGGTGAATGGCCAGTGATTTCAAGTCAAACTGGGCGTCCCCTGTATCAACTTAACAGCAAAAAGGAAACCTCCACCAACAACTGCATGTGCAACTGTATAATAAACATGTGCCACTGTAAATAATAAAACCTATTGTAAATATAAACCTACATCAACAAAAGGGTGGTGATATATATACTACTGGCGTTAAATAAAATAAAATAAATGCTTATATACATGCAAGTCTGGTGAGTATTATGACTATGATAGACCCGTAGTCATCATCTACTCAACCGTAACCAGGGCAGGAAACAGTTACTGAGTTACTGTGTACATAAAAATATGAACAGCAACATAGATAAATATAAAATAATTTATCTAATTCTACTAGTCCTGCCAAACAGAGTTAACTCATCAAGGCGAGAGGACAAGTCAATTTAGATAACGAAATAAATTGATTTATTTCTTTTAGACCGTGGCTACATGTTTATAATTAACACTGAAACATATGAACTTTATTGCAAAGGCCATGAATACTTACCATATCATTAGACCATAGCAAAGAAACCTTAATCACTAAAATCATCCTTTATAGGTCAATTTCTTGTGACGGACCTCGACAGTAGGTACTGGCTTCTAACGAGGTTACCTGCAAAACCTAGTTCTATAGTTAAGTCCATAAGGACAGAAAAAAGAACATAAGCCATTCACTAAGAATCTTTAGTTTGACAAGTATCAGACTCCTGTAGTGGGTATTTAGCAAGACCAGGAGAAGAATATAATTTAAATACTCTTAACGATTTTTAGTAAACACAGATATTCTAATGACACGAAAGCATTCAATAAGGTTCTAATCGAGAATATTGGCAGACAGTGCTTAAGAAGTGTTTACAAATAAAAGAGTATTATTACAACTTAAACTTGGAAAAAAGGAGTGATACTGTCCAACAAAAGAATGAGTTCTGTTTGAGCTCCAAGCCTGCTAATCAGACTTAGAGAAAAGACTTTGACAACTTACCTTCCCTGATTGTAGATGGTCTGCCTCACCAGACAGCTACCCAGCTAGCATGCTAAGGTTGTACCAACGTTGGCTCGACGTCAGCTTCAACGTTGGTCCAATGTTGTATATCGACGTCGGCCCAACGTAAGTTTATCCAGCTGCCCCAACGTTGAGACATCGTTGTATCAATGTTGGACCACCGTTGAGACATCGTTGTACCAATGTTGGGCCAACGCTTCAACGTGGGATAAACATTGTACAACAACGTTGGGCCAACATTGGCAGAACAGTGTCTTTAAAAGTCGAATACTTGACCTATATACAGCATTTTTATATTTTAATTTAATTTCTTTTTCATGCATCGACGTGATGTTGTCCAACTTCTAAGGATGGACTGTTCCATTCACTTCGAGCTGCAGGGTGGAAATGTCGCGAACTTGTTCTGCTTCAAAGAGAACAATTTTAATGATCGTTGACATATCATGATAGTCTAACCTCGATAGCTCGAAGTCAGCGGGACCATAGGGATATGTTCGAGCTATCGGTGGCTTCGAGGCATCGAGGTAACGGTAAAAACCAAAATATCTATCCGAATTTGTGTACCACCCGAAATAGTGTTACTTGTGAACGCGATGTATCGTTCTCGGTATGTTTTTTATGTTCGTGCATGTTTGTTTAAACCTCATAGCGGATATATAACATGTAATTGTTACACTGAAAATACAAGAAAATACAAGAAAAACTGCAATAATGTGTTTGTTGTATCATTTATTTAATTAGAAAATAAACCGTGTTTAATTTATCGTAATTAACAGTAAACGAAGTTCACTAAACATAAATTTTATCAGTCTATTATCGCTTTTCAATCATAAATGTTCGCACCTTTAACAACCAACTTTATTGTTTCGCACTATGATCGAACTTGCTACAAACAAATACATCCACGTCGATTACAATTAATATGGCCGACGTCGCATGGCAACGGATTATCACCTTCGATTAAGCGAGGTTTAAATTCACACAAAAATGGATCTCCGGACCGTAAAAAGTATTCGAGTGAGCCGGGGTATTCGAGAAATAATATTCGAATAAGCGAGGTTAAATTACATTGAATTATATAGGTGTTGTGTCGGGACCGGAAAATGTGTTCGAGTTACCGATGGTATTCGAATCACCGGTGTTCGAGCTATCGAAGTTCCACTGTATTTGTATAAATTTATTATAACTTTAAAACTGGTTTCTTTATATTGAGTATGTTTATATAGCTATTAGTTGAATTATTTATTTATATATCATAAAAGAGTTAAAAGACATTTAAAAGAATAAAACTAAAGTCATCAACAACATAATTATGTATGTTTATATAAATAGATAATTACATCCCCTTATGTCATAACCAGACGTTGCACCGACGTCTTATTTTCGACATAGCATCAACGTTGGCCAACGACGTTGACTGAAACATTGTTGTACAACGTTAGTCCATCGTTGGCCCAACGTTGTTTCTACGTTGGTCCAACGTTTGTAGACAATGTTAGGGCTACTGGACAAAATTACGTTGGGCCAACGTCGCTTTACAACCTTAACCCATCATTGTTATACAACGTTAGCCCAATGTTGAAACGATGACCCAACGTTGGCCCAATGTTGGCACAACGATGTCTCAACGTTGGTCCAACATTGGCCAACGATGTCCCAACGTTGTAGGCAACCGTCGTGACATCGTTGGGGATGCTTGACAATACTACGTTAATACTATGTTGTACAACATTTTAGCTGGGTTGCATTTCGACGTTTGTGTGAGACTGCAGTCTTACGCCAAACTTCACTGTTTGCCAAGGTTTTATCGACGTCGCAACAACGTCTAATGTCCGACCGCAACGTTACGCCGTATTGCCAGCGTCAATCCAATGTCAGCATGCTATCCGGGTACTAGGTAACTTAACTCTTGGAATGCGGTTATCATTTCCTTCAGCCTGACTCCCTGATAACCATGTCTGTAGGAAGGTATGACTTCTGAACCAATAGCAAGCACCGTCTAGGAAGGTATGATTTCTTAAAGAGGTCTCAGCCCTATTGTTGGTAAGTGTTTCTGACATGACACTGAAAAAGGAGAACAAAGAAAGTGCCCCAGACACAATCTGTGATTATATAACATGTAAGAAAATATAATAACAGATAAATGCGAGTACCAACTCAAACCTGAGTCCTCTTCCCATACCATAGAAAGAAGTCTAGCCTTCCTCAAGACTACTAAGTCTGGATTTATAAAAGCAGAGCCTTCAGAAGAAACTACATGCTTTGATAGGTGGCTCTCACACTAACAACGGTATTGAATACAGTAAGAATACAGTAAAAATACCCCTATGGCGCTGGGCCGAGCTTGAAAAGCCAGAAAATTCATCAGAGGAAGAATTACCTGATCTGTCTCTAGACAGGTGACAGTTGCTCCTAGACCGTCCCCTGTGTGTTGACTCTCTGGAAGGTGACCTGAGGAGGGAGTAAAATCTGTTCTGAGAACCTTCAGAGTACCCATGAGGCAGAGAGTTTGGAGTCGCTGTGACCCCCGCACTACCTGGTAGCCTGTAACTGTGAACAGGAGTGGGTGGGGTACGGGACTGTTTTCGTCTGGGATGGGGGCCATCACCGTCAGAAGGAACCGTAGCCTTCGTTTGGGTGGCATTCCCAACACCAGGAAGTATCTGGCCCGATACTTTTCGCTTGAAAGGGTTACCCTGAGCATCAGAAGGGACCGTAGCCTTCTTTCAGCAGGACTCGCCAACCAGCGAAAGTGTTCGTATCCAACATTGCTGCTCACTGAAATATAAGAAAATAACAGCAGAAAGTGCTAGAAGCACAAACTGTAATTAAATAAAACACGCAAAAGACTATGGGAAGTAAAATTAAAGTAATAAAACAATTAAAACCATTTTTTACATGGAAAAAGAACAAATAATTTGAGCCCATTTGATTTACCTCGCCATTATAGAGGGCACCACGAACAGAAAGAGGACCTAACACTACATGTCCCTGTGTATGTAATTGGCAGCTCTCTTGGTGCCGGGAGTCACGGGAAGGGGATTTGGGAAACTTTTTTCCGTTCGTGGATTAAGGCAAGTTCAGTTATGCAACTGTAAAGTCGTCGTAAGTTATCAATAGATCAATCATACATTCTCAAACAATAATGATAGCTGGTTCGCAGACATAAGTCAATTAAGCGATTACCCATTCTTGTGAGAAAAAGATATAAATGTTTTTAACCCTGAATTATGCCATTTTGTCAATTCTTTTATTTGTCTGGGAATAAAAGGAATTAACAAGATTAATCCTTGTTAATAAGTTGAAAATTGATATGATAGATTATAAAGTCCATTTGTAAAATTTGGCACATACACTATTAGAGAAACAACATTATCTGTTCTATAACTATCTGTAGCTACAGTCGAACTTCGATAGCTCGAACACCGGTGATTCGAATACCATTGGTAACAAACGGTAACTCGAGCGCATTTTCCGGTCCCGACGCAACTCCTATATAATTCAATGTAATTTAACCTCGATTATTCGAATATTACTTCTCGAATACCCCGGCTCGCTCGAATACTTTTTACGGTCCGAAGGTCCATTTGTGTGTAAATTTAAACCTCGCTAAATCAAAGGTGATAATCCGTTGCCATGCGACGTCGGCCATACTAATTGTATTTGTTTGTAGCAAGTTCGATCATAGTGCGAAAACAGATCAAGTTGGTTGTTAAAGTTCCGAACATTTATGATTGAAAAGCGATAATAGACACAATTTATGTTTAGTGAACTTTGTTTACTGTTCATTACGATAAATTAAACACTGTTGATTTTCTAATTAAATAACGTTTGTTGATTGGTTTTAATAAAAATAAAACAATAATTAAAATAAAGTGTGTTCACTTTTTAATTAGATAAGAGCATTTCCCCGAGTATGTTTAGTGAACTTCGTTTACTGATTAAACACCGTTGATTTTCTAATTAAATAACGTTTGTTGAAATTTCCCAGTTTGAGAAAATTTGTAACATATCCCTTCCTCTACTGTGATATCTCGCCTAGTGTGCAAGATAGCACAGTAGCCAAATGTTATGAACTAAACGATAGACGTCACAATATTACGTCGCGAATTGACGTCATGATATTACTCTGCGCTGTCGCCAAAGGAGTGACAGAAGAAGGAATACTTGTGTGTCAAAATACGATTGGAAAGAAATTCATCACAGAATATATATTATATAGTTTAATTAACATTCACTCGTGAGAAATATTCTTGCGATATAGAAACTCGTGCGAAAACGCATAACAGATAATTGCATAACGAATATCTGGCTAATTGCATACTGAAAGTCAAATTTACCTGTATTTTGCAACTGTTAAATGATTGACGCGGTCACAGAGATAAGCCCGAGGCAAATTGATTGACAAAAGGTGCTAATTGGCTTGCCGAGAGAGTTTGCCATTTTGTGCGGTTTCCGTAAAGCTTCCACGCCATGACGATCGCTCACCAATAAGCATACACGATTTAATAATAAGTTTGTACGCAATGTAAAGCAATGTGTTGTTAATTATTTACTGCTCTCAGTTTGCTAGTGTCGGTAGAGATGCATATGTCATTGAGTAGCTCATAGAGGTTACTTAATAAATGAAAAATAAAATAAGCTTTTGTGTTATTATCATGGCTGTGTAATTCACACTACAAAAACAATAGCAAAGCGACGCAGGTTGAAAGAAAACAAATACGCATAAATATTGCGTAAAATCTATCAAATAACGGTAAATACAAAATGGATATGCACAATAATAATCCTATCAAACATCTTACATAGAATTAACTCGCTTTTATGGAGTTTCTATGTAAGTATTAACAGAACAGTAAAACGAAAGTAGAAACGTGCACCGCTACATGAACAAAATGTTCAGTTTCGGTTATTCGAATACTCCGGTTAATCGCATATATTTTCTTGACAAATCGGCTATGCTAATAACCGAAATCGACTGTACTATGTATTTATTATTGATAGGTATATAATAAATGTTTTTATCACATAACATGTGGTGTGTGAGTGTAATAACATCATTCAATATTTTTGATATTCCACTAGTGGTATAACGTAACGTTAATGATGTCAATGTACGTTTTCTGACGTAATGTGACGTTATAATTTATGTGATAAATAGAATCTAACATTCGGTCTCATTCATTATTGAATATATTAAACACGTTAGCAAATATGATATAATGCTCGGCACGAGCCTCGCATTGTATCATTTAGCCAACTCGTTTAATGTGTGAGATGGTAAAATGTGAGGATGGTCAAATGTCTGGTTCTCAGTGTGAGATGGGCAAATGTCTGGTTCTAAATGTAAGGATGGTCGAATGTCTGGTTCTCAGTGTGAGATGGTCAAATGTGAGGATGTACAAATGTCTTGTTCTTAGTGTGAGATGGTCAAATGTCTTGTTCTCAATGTGAGATGGTCAAATGTGAGGATGGTCAAATGTCTGGTTCTCAGTGTAAGATGGTCAAATGTGAGCATGGTCAAATGTCTGGTCTGTTTCAATCTGAATGAGCTAATGTCTGGTTTTCAATCATGAGATGGGCTAATGTCTGGTTCTCAATCTCTGAGATGGGATAATGTCTGGTTCTCAATCTGAGATGGGCTAATATCTGATTCTCAGTCTAAGATGGGATAATATCTGGTTCTCATTCATGAGATGGGCTAATGTCTGGTTCTCAGTCTGAGATGGGATAATGTCTGGTTCTCAATCTCTGAGATGGGATAATGTCTGGTTCTCAATCTGAGATGGGCTAATATCTGGTTCTCATTCATGAGATGGGCTAATGTCTGATTCTCAGTCTAAGATGGGATAATGTCTGGTTCTCAATCTCTGAGATGGGATAATGTCTGGTTCTCAATCTGAGATGGGCTAATGTCTGGTTCTCAATCTTTGAGAAGGGGCATCCGTGGCCGAGTGGTTAACGTCTCTGACTTGAAATCACTCGCCCCTCACCGCTGTAGGTTCGATCCCTCAGGGGCCTAGGAATCTTTATGTGAGGAAGCTATCAAGCTGGCTTGCGGAACGTCGGTGGTTCTACCCAGGTGCCCGCCCGTGCACGAAAATTGCCCGGAGTGGCACCTGGGGTCTTCCTCCACCAAGTCACCATATGACCTTAGCTGTTGGTGCGACTATAAAATCCAATTCAGTCAATCTCTGAGATGGGATAATGTCTGGTTCTCAATCTGAGATGGGCTAATTATAATAATCTGGTTCTCATTCATGAGATCAGTGAAGTAATAAGAGGTGAATGGTGACCACTAATGGAGATATAGCGCAGCTGACTGAAATCTCGTATGGCTTCGAGAAGTGGAAGGAATCTCGATTTAGCGGTAACATTTTCTGAACATCTGCCATTTTATTTCTATCGGTGAAGTGCTCAGCTCTGTGAAATTGTAAAATATTCGACTGTTTTGGATTAACAAGTCATCATACTTCGCAGAAAATGTTTGTTGTTATATTACTTATTGTTAATATTGACATGTTGGGTATTTTTACGTTATTTTACAGTGAATTGATTGATATAAAATGAATTTCACATACTGTTGGTCGGCCGTGTTGGTTGAAGTTTTGTTAAACAGAGATGTGGAGATGGCGCAAATCCGCTATACATTTTTTTGTTTAAGTTAATTCCTCAAAAATAAACAGCTCGCTGTCGAGAACTATGATTGAAGAATGTAGTGGTACACTTTTTAGCTCAACTGATCAGAGATCAGCGGAGCTTATGCCGTGGTGCGGCGTCCGTCGTCCGTCCGTCCGTCCGTCCGTCTGTCCGTCTGTCCGTCTGTCTGTCCGTAAACTTTTATTTGTAGCGACTTCACAGCTGAAACTACTGGATGGATATTCATGAAACTTTACAGAAATGTTGCCCATAAAGTCTAGTTGATCCTAGCAAAAATTCATGTTGATGTGAAATCCAAGATGGCCGCCAAAGCTAAAAATAGATTTTTAAAAAATAAGTTTGTAGCGACTACTTCTTGAAAACTATAAGTGATATTGATATAGGACTCTTTCTAAAATGATCAGCATTACATGATGTTGATCCTAGTCAAAAATCGTTTTGATTCAACGTTAAACATGGCTGCCAGCGGCCATTTTTGTTTACATAGAGTTATATAGTAAAAACTTGTAGCGACTACTCCTCTGAAACTACTTGGCGGATTGTCATGAAACTTTACAGGAATGTTGCTCTTGATGTCTTATTGATCCTATCAAAATTTCAGGTCGGCCGGAAATTCAAGATGGCCGTCACAGCTAAAAATAGATTTTTAAAAAATAAGTTTGTAGCGACTACTTCTTAAAAACTATAAGTGATATTGATATGGGACTTTTTCTAAAACGATCAGCATGACATGATGTAGATCCTTGTGGAAAATTATTTTGATTCGACGTTAAACATGGCTGCCAGTGGCCATCTTTGGTTACATAGAGTTATATAGTAAAAACTTGTAGCGACTACTCCTCTGAAACTACTTGACGGATGTTCATGAAACTTCACAGGAATGTTGCACTTGATGTCTAGTTGATCCTAGAAAAATTTCAGGTCGGCCGGAAATTCAAGATGGCCGCCACAGCTAAAAATAGATTTAAAATAAATAAGTTTGTAGCGACTACTTCTTCAAAACAATAAGAGATATTGATATGGGACTTTTTCTAAAATGATCAGTATGACATGATGTTGGTCCTTGTCGAAAATCTTTTTGATTTGACCTTAAACATGGCTGCTTTGTTTACATAGAGTTATATAATGAAAACTTGTAGCGACTACTTCTTTGAAACTACCTGACGGATTTTCATGAAACTTCACAGGAATGTTGCTCTTAATGTCTTATTGATCTTAGCAAAATTTCAGGTCGGCCGGAAATTCAAGATGGCCGTCACGGTTAAAAATAGATTTTCAAAAAACAAGTCTGTAGCGACTACTTCCTGAAATCAAAATCAATCAGTAGAGCTTCAAGGTCATTGACCTCTTGTTATTATACAAAACCCTTAATTTTATCTAATAATTTGTGTTGAAGACTGCATAGATATCGACCAACATGGCCGAGTCTAGCCAACGTCGATGAAATGCCATCCTGTTGGACTTCGCTATTTAGTTAATCCTCGAAAATAAACAGCTCGCTGTCTAGAAATATGATTGAAGAATGTAGTGGTGCACTTTTTATTATGCAACAACCTTAATTTTGTCTAATAATGTGTCTTAAAGACTGTATAGATATCGCCCAAAATGGCCTTACATCCCGATTCTAGCCAACGCCGATGAAATGCCATCTTGTTGGACTTCGCTATACATTTTTTAATTTTAGTTAATTCCTCGAATAAAAACAACTCGCTGTCGAGAAATATGATTGAAGAATGTAGTAGTACCCTTTTTATTTATGTAAACGCTTTAATTATGTTTTAAAGACTCCTAGTCAACCGATCATTGTTGGTGCTCTTTTGTGTAATTAAATATCCTTTCCAACGAAAGTTTAATAGTTTATTTGCGTCTCATTTTTTACAATCAAATATGCATACATATATACATTATTTCATACATTAAACATGAATTGTAAACACCATTCTAAAAGAATTATAGGAGACGAATGTCAACGTTTAATGTCTGTATCAATTAAGCGCTTTCGAATGCATTTCACCATAAGCGTCCTGGAGATGGTAATTTTTACTATAAGGTTTCATAGCTCATATGACCTACATACACTCAAGTGATATGAAAATGCAACACGGGAATTTCCGCTATATATTGTATATACTGCACACTTAATTGCACATAATATTCCAAAGAAATCCCAAGAAGTTTTTTAAAAAGAAAGTTGCAGTTAACTAGAGAAAGGACACAACTGTGATGTTGTAGACGTTTTAATCACACTACACTTTGTAACAAGAACTTCATAAATGTTGAAGTAGCTCTTTGAAAAATTGAGCTAGTTCAGTACTGTATTTAACGTAAATAGTTTGCAAAATGTTGCATCCTAAGTTTGCTCACATGATTGAGCCAAACGCGTACTCTGCGAATAATGAAACATTGAAGGAATACTATTTGCTGTATTATTTGTTGTTTTAGTATTTTTTCCAAAAGGAAAGGTCTTACGTAGCCATGTACCATTCGATTAAAAGCAGCATATTGTACATACAATATATAGCGGAAATTCCCGTGTTGCATTTTCATATCACTTGAGTGTAGATATATAACCATGCAAAGAAAACTGAAGAGTCGCTAATGTTGGATTCATGGCAGGTTGTTTATTGCGATCAAAAGATATAAAGGTTTTCCCAATCATAACAGCCAATTAGCCTCGGGGGTACATACCAACAGCCAATTAGCAACGGGGTACCGTATGTACCCCGTGGCTAATTGGCTGTCCTAAGCAGGATATTTGGTTAGATCAAAGAGGCTATAAATCACAAACACTGGCCACCCGTGGTGTGTTGACATCAGATATATACACAATAATTATGTAATATTTTTTAATTTTATTTATATTGTGCATTTAACAGTGAAACTAAACGCATTCGAAAGTTGATTATGTTCATTCGGATTGGTCAAAACTGTTAAATGTTTCATTTTTATTTAAAACATATTATAGTTAAACAATTATATTACGCCGTTTTAATATGACAATATTAGGAAAATATAACCAATGCTAAACTGATGTATCTACACTGCTAAAACCCAACTCAACTTACGCGTTTTAATTACATTTCTCATGTGATTTTTTTTTTATATACAATATTATCTTATTCGGTCTTGCGAGTTACCTTGTCATATGTTACAAGATATTAAAAAGTTCCACCTACACGGATGTTAGTATTTTATAAAAATAAAAAATAATAAAAATCAATAATCAGACTTTATAATAATTTCTTCCTTTCAGTAAATGATAATCTTCACCTGAAAATGGCTTACTTTCTGCCATATATGACCGCAAACACATCCAGACCTCCAAATCATCATCATCAACCGCTAACCAACATTTGATAATAATAAACTCTGATTTTAATAACCTTGAAAGAATATGTGTATGTATAGATGGTATAGAAGTTAAACGTCAAAATAGCAACAAGGTGTAACAATTTCATCTTTATTACAGTCAGATTGACGCTAATCTGATTACCTGTACAATGAACCCATTTCGCTATATCCAAAACATTGGATTCGTAGCGTTAACCGCGCACCTGTCACAGTTCTTAGCGAATTTAAAGAGCGTCCAGCGATCACGATGACATTTCTGATCATGTACAGAGACGCTTATCTTTCTCGTTTTAGCCATACGAGATTATGCGAGATTCGATTATGTACCCATTCACTCTCTTATTACTTCACTGATGAGATGGGCTAATGTCTTATTCTCAATCTGAGATGGGATAATGTCTGGTTTTCAATGTGAGATGGTCAAATGTGAGGATGGTCAAATGTCTGGTCTGTTTCAATCTGAAATGGGCTAATGTCTGGTTTTCAATCATGAGATGGGCTAATGTCTGGTTTTAATCTCTGAGATGGGATAATGTCTGGTTCTCAATCTGAGATGGGCTAATATCTGGTTCTCATTCATGAGAGGGCTAATGTCCGATTCTCAGTCTGAGATGGGATAATGTCTGGTTCTCAATCTGAGATGGGCTAATGTCTGGTTCTCAATCTGAGATGGGCTAATATCTGGTTCTCATTCATGAGATGGGCTAATGTCTGATTCTCAATCTGAGATGGGATAATGTCTGGTTCTCAATCTGAGATGGGCTAATGTCTGGTTCTCAATCTGAGATGGGCTAATGTCCGGTTCTTAATCTCTGAGATGGGATAGTGTCTGGTTCTCAATCAGAGATGGGCTAATATCTGATTCTCAATCATGAGATAGGCTAATGTCTGGTTCTCAATCTGAGATGGGCTAATGTCTGGTTCTCAGTCTGAGATGGGCTAATGTCTAGTTCTCAATTTGAGTAGGCTAATGTCTTGTTCTCAATCTGAGATGGGATAATGTCTGGTTCTTAATCTGAAATGGACAGATGTCTGGTTCTAAACCTGAGTAGGGCAATGAATGTCTGGTTCTCAATCTGGTCAGATGTTTGATTCTCAATCTGAGGTGGGCAATGAATGTCTGTTTCTCAATAAAGATGGTCAAAGAATGTCTGGTTCTCAATCTTTGAGATAGGATAATGTCTGGTTCTCAATCTGAGATGGGATAATGTCTGGTTCTCAATCTCTGAGATGGACTAATGTCTGGTTTTCATTCTGAGATGGGCTAATGTCTGGTTCTCAATCTGAGATGGACTAAAGTCTGGTTCTCCTTCTGAGATGGGCTAATGTCTGGTTCTCAATCTGAGATAGGCTAATGTCTGGTTTGGCTAATGTCTGGTTCTCCTTCTGAGATGGGCTAATATCTGGTTCTCAATCTGAGATTGGATAATGTCTGGTTCTCAATCTCTGAGATGGACTAATGTCTGGTTTTCAATCTGAGATGGGCTAATGTCTGGTTCTCAATCTGAGATGGCCTAAAGTCTGGTTCTCCTTCTAAGATGGGCTAATGTCTGGTTTTCAATCTGAGATGGGCTAATGTTTGGTTCTCAATCTGAGATGGGCTAAAGTCTGGTTCTCCTTCTGAGATGGGCTAATGTCTGGTTCTCAATCTGAGATGGGATAATGCCTGGTTCTCAATCTCTGAGATGGGCTAATGTCTGGTTCTCAATCTGAGATAAGATAATGTCTGTTTCTCCTTCTGAGATGGGCTAATGTCTGTTCTCAATCTGAGATGGGATAATGTCTGGTTCTCAATCTTTGAGATAAGATAATGTCTGGTTCTCAATCTGAGATAGGCTAATGTCTGGTTCTCCTTCTGAGATGGGCTAATGTCTGGTTCTCAATCTCTGAGATGGGATAGTGTCTGGTTCTCAATCTGAGATGGGCTAATGTCTGGTTCTCAATCTGAGATGGGCTAATGTCTGGTTCTCAATTTCAGGTAGGCTAATGTCTTGTTCTCAGTCTGAGATGGGATAATGTCTGGTTCTTAATCCGAAATGGACAGATGTCTGGTTCTAAACCTGAGTAGGGCATTGAATGTCTGGTTCTCAGTCTGGTCAGATGTTTGATTCTCTATTTGAGGTGGGCAATGAATGTCTGGTTCTCAATAAAGATGGTCAAAGAATGTCTGGTTCTCAATCTTTGAGATAGGATAATGTCTGGTTCTCAATCTCTGAGATGGGATAATGTCTGGTTCTCAATCTGAGATAGGTTAATGTCTGTTTCGGCTAATGTCTGGTTCTCCTTCTGAGATGGGCTAATGTCTGGTTCTCCATCTGAGATGGGATAATGTCTGGTTCTCAATCTCTGAGATGGGCTAATGTCTGGTTCTCGATCTGAGATGGGCTAATGTCTGGTACTCAATCTGAGATGGGCTAAAGTCTGATTCTCAATCTGAGATGGGATAATGTCTGGTTCTCAATCTCTGAGATGGGATAATGTCTGTTTCTCAATCTGAGATAGGCTAATGTCTGCTTCTCCTTCTGAGATTGGCTTATGTCTGGTTCTCAATCTGAGATGGGCTAATGTCTGGTTCTCAATCTCTGAGATGGGATAGTGTCTTGTTCTCAATCTGAGATGGGAAAATGTCTGGTTCTCAATCTCTGAGATGGGATAATGTCTGGTTCTCAATCTGAGATAGGCTAATGTTTGGTTCTCCTTCTGAGATGGGCTTATGTCTGGTTCTCAATCTGAGATGGGCTAATGTCTGGTTCTCAATCTCTGAGATGGGATAGTGTCTTGTTCTCAATCTTAGATGGGATAATGTCTGGTTCTTAATCCGAAATGGACAGATGTCTGGTTCTAAACCTGAGTAGGGCATTGAATGTCTGGTTCTCAGTCTGGTCAGATGTTTGATTCTCTATTTGAGGTGGGCAATGAATGTCTGGGTCTCAATAAAGATGGTCAAAGAATGTCTGGTTCTCAATCTTTGAGATAGGATAATGTCTGGTTCTCAATCTCTGAGATGGGATAATGTCTGGTTCTCAATCTTGAGATAGGTTAATGTCTGGTTCGGCTAATGTCTGGTTCTCCTTCTGAGATGGGCTAATGTCTGGTTCTCCATCTGAGATGGGATAATGTCTGGTTCTCAATCTCTGAGATGGGCTAATGTCTGGTTCTCGATCTGAGATGGGCTAATGTCTGGTTCTCAATCTGAGATGGGCTAAAGTCTGATTCTCAATCTGAGATGGGATAATGTCTGGTTCTCAATCTCTGAGATGGGATAATGTCTGTTTCTCAATCTGAGATAGGCTAATGTCTGGTTCTCCTTCTGAGATTGGCTTATGTCTGGTTCTCAATCTGAGATGGGCTAATGTCTGGTTCTCAATCTCTGAGATGGGATAATGTCTTGTTCTCAATCTGAGATAGGATAATGTCTGGTTCTCAATCTCTGAGATGGGATAATGTCTGGTTCTCAATCTGAGATAAGCTAATGTCTGGTTCTCCTTCTGAGATGGGCTTATGTCTGGTTCTCAATCTGAGATGGGCTAATGTCTGGTTCTCAATCTCTGAGATGGGATAGTGTCTTGTTCTCAATCTTAGATGGAATGATGTCTGGTTCTCAATCTCTGAGATGGGATAATGTCTGGTTCTCCTTCTGAGATGGGTTTATGTCTGATCCTCATTCTGAGATGGTCTAATGTCTGGTTCTCAATCTCTGAGATGGGATAGTGTCTGGTTCTCAATCTGAGATTTGCTAATATCTGGTTCTCAATCATGAGATAGGCTAATGTCTGGTTCTCAATCTGAGATGGGCTAATGTCTGGTTCTCAATCTGGTCAGATGTTTGATTCTCAATCTGAAGTGGGCAATGAATGTCTGGTTCTCAATAAAGATGGTCAAAGAATGTCTGGTTCTCAATCTTTGAGATAGAATAGTGTCTGGTTCTCAATCTCTGAGATGGGATAGTGTCTTGTTCTCAATCTGAGATGGGCTAATGTCTGGTTCTCAATCTGAGATGGGATAATGTCTGGTTCTCAATCTCTGAGATGGGCTAATGTCTGGTTCTCAATCTGAGATAAGATAATGTCTGTTTCTCCTTCTGAGATGGGCTAATGTCTGTTCTCAATCTGAGATGGGATAATGTCTGGTTCTCAATCTTTGAGATAAGATAATGTCTGGTTCTCAATCTGAGATAGGCTAATGTCTGGTTCTCCTTCTGAGATGGGCTAATGTCTGGTTCTCAATCTCTGAGATGGGATAGTGTCTGGTTCTCAATCTGAGATGGGCTAATGTCTGGTTCTCAATCTGAGATGGGCTAATGTCTGGTTCTCAATTTCAGGTAGGCTAATGTCTTGTTCTCAGTCTGAGATGGGATAATGTCTGGTTCTTAATCCGAAATGGACAGATGTCTGGTTCTAAACCTGAGTAGGGCATTGAATGTCTGGTTCTCAGTCTGGTCAGATGTTTGATTCTCTATTTGAGGTGGGCAATGAATGTCTGGTTCTCAATAAAGATGGTCAAAGAATGTCTGGTTCTCAATCTTTGAGATAGGATAATGTCTGGTTCTCAATCTCTGAGATGGGATAATGTCTGGTTCTCAATCTGAGATAGGTTAATGTCTGTTTCGGCTAATGTCTGGTTCTCCTTCTGAGATGGGCTAATGTCTGGTTCTCCATCTGAGATGGGATAATGTCTGGTTCTCAATCTCTGAGATGGGCTAATGTCTGGTTCTCGATCTGAGATGGGCTAATGTCTGGTACTCAATCTGAGATGGGCTAAAGTCTGATTCTCAATCTGAGATGGGATAATGTCTGGTTCTCAATCTCTGAGATGGGATAATGTCTGTTTCTCAATCTGAGATAGGCTAATGTCTGCTTCTCCTTCTGAGATTGGCTTATGTCTGGTTCTCAATCTGAGATGGGCTAATGTCTGGTTCTCAATCTCTGAGATGGGATAGTGTCTTGTTCTCAATCTGAGATGGGAAAATGTCTGGTTCTCAATCTCTGAGATGGGATAATGTCTGGTTCTCAATCTGAGATAGGCTAATGTTTGGTTCTCCTTCTGAGATGGGCTTATGTCTGGTTCTCAATCTGAGATGGGCTAATGTCTGGTTCTCAATCTCTGAGATGGGATAGTGTCTTGTTCTCAATCTTAGATGGGATAATGTCTGGTTCTTAATCCGAAATGGACAGATGTCTGGTTCTAAACCTGAGTAGGGCATTGAATGTCTGGTTCTCAGTCTGGTCAGATGTTTGATTCTCTATTTGAGGTGGGCAATGAATGTCTGGGTCTCAATAAAGATGGTCAAAGAATGTCTGGTTCTCAATCTTTGAGATAGGATAATGTCTGGTTCTCAATCTCTGAGATGGGATAATGTCTGGTTCTCAATCTTGAGATAGGTTAATGTCTGGTTCGGCTAATGTCTGGTTCTCCTTCTGAGATGGGCTAATGTCTGGTTCTCCATCTGAGATGGGATAATGTCTGGTTCTCAATCTCTGAGATGGGCTAATGTCTGGTTCTCGATCTGAGATGGGCTAATGTCTGGTTCTCAATCTGAGATGGGCTAAAGTCTGATTCTCAATCTGAGATGGGATAATGTCTGGTTCTCAATCTCTGAGATGGGATAATGTCTGTTTCTCAATCTGAGATAGGCTAATGTCTGGTTCTCCTTCTGAGATTGGCTTATGTCTGGTTCTCAATCTGAGATGGGCTAATGTCTGGTTCTCAATCTCTGAGATGGGATAATGTCTTGTTCTCAATCTGAGATAGGATAATGTCTGGTTCTCAATCTCTGAGATGGGATAATGTCTGGTTCTCAATCTGAGATAAGCTAATGTCTGGTTCTCCTTCTGAGATGGGCTTATGTCTGGTTCTCAATCTGAGATGGGCTAATGTCTGGTTCTCAATCTCTGAGATGGGATAGTGTCTTGTTCTCAATCTTAGATGGAATGATGTCTGGTTCTCAATCTCTGAGATGGGATAATGTCTGGTTCTCCTTCTGAGATGGGTTTATGTCTGATCCTCATTCTGAGATGGTCTAATGTCTGGTTCTCAATCTCTGAGATGGGATAGTGTCTGGTTCTCAATCTGAGATTTGCTAATATCTGGTTCTCAATCATGAGATAGGCTAATGTCTGGTTCTCAATCTGAGATGGGCTAATGTCTGGTTCTCAATCTGGTCAGATGTTTGATTCTCAATCTGAAGTGGGCAATGAATGTCTGGTTCTCAATAAAGATGGTCAAAGAATGTCTGGTTCTCAATCTTTGAGATAGAATAGTGTCTGGTTCTCAATCTCTGAGATGGGATAGTGTCTTGTTCTCAATCTGAGATGGGATAATGTCTGGTTCTCAATCTCTGAGATGGGATAATGTCTGGTTCCCAATCTGAGATAGGCTAATGTCTGGTTCTCCTTCTGAGATGGGCTTATGTCTGGTTCTCAATCTGAGATGGGCTAATGTCTGGTTCTCAATCTCTGAGATGGGATAGTGTCTTGTTCTCAATCTTAGATGGGATAATGTCTGGTTCTCAATCTCTGAGATGGGATAATGTCTGGTTCTCCTTCTGAGATGGGTTTATGTCTGAATCTAATTCTGAGATGGGCTAATGTCTGGTTCTCAATCTCTGAGATGGGATAGTGTCTGGTTCTCAATCTGAGATTTGCTAATATCTGGTTCTCAATCATGAGATAGGCTAATGTCTGGTTCTCAATCTGAGATTGGCTAATGTCTCAGGTTCTCAATCTGGTCAGATGTTTGATTCTCAATCTGAAGTGGGCAATGAATGTCTGGTTCTCAATAAAGATGGTCAAAGAATGTCTGGTTCTCAATCTTTGAGATAGAATAGTGTCTGGTTCTCAATCTCTGAGATGGGATAATGTCTGGTTCTCAATCTGAGATAGGCAACAATGTCTGGTTTGGCTAATGTCTGGTTCTCCTTCTGTGATGGGCTAATGTCTGGTTCTCAATCTGAGATGGGATAATGTCTGGTTCTCAATCTCTGAGATGGGATAATGTCTGGTTCTCAATCTGATCAGATGGGCTAATGTCTGGTTCTCAATCTGAGATGGGCTAATGTCAGGTTCTCAATCTGAGATTGGCTAATGTCTGGTTCTCAATCTGAGATGGGCTATGTCTGGTTCTCAATCTGAGATGGGCTAATATCTGGTTCTCAATCTGAGATGGGCTAGTGTCTGGTTTTCAATCTCTGAGATGGGATAATGTCTGGTTTTCAATCTGAGATAGGCAAAAATGTCTGGTTCTCATTCTGAGATAGACATAACACTGTATTAATATTATATTTTATAATAGTCAATAAAGTCAATAATTGGTAACAGGAATTAGTAATGTTTTGCCTGCCATTCTGTAGTCCTTGCTCATGCCATATTTGGCAACTGTCCGTATACTGGGACTAAATGTCTGCTTATGGTAATTGTAACATCCTATCCTATGTTATGAAACCAGAGCTTGCCATTATATGCTTATCGCTTTATTTGACTCTTTTATTATTGTTTGGGATGTACATAACATGTATTAATTGTAAGATTATATCAGGCAAGTCGTTAATTACTACAAAGGTTATAATTATTTGGATGAGCACAATGATAATTTCTCTTCTGTACAAGTACTGTATAATTATTCAGAAGATAAAAAGTAATATATTATTTTGCTATAGCTGTGGTAATCACATTGTCAGCTAAAATTATGTTTTGGCTCGTCAGCACATTGTTTAGGTTATTTTGAGACACCCTAGAGAAAGGGGAAGGATACACTGGCATCTGGGAACGCTCTACTCTTATTTTCAACAAGACGCCTATAGTTCTTTAAGATGCTCTTTTAGATGCTCGATACGCAGGACTGCCCAGTTTATGAGGGTCTCCCAGGGGTTTTGGGGAAGAAGGGAACATGGCTATTTATTTTTGGGGACCATGGGATTTTTTTTTTTTTTTTTTCAGCCACCTTAAGGTGACCCATTTAATCTCCCGTCTTAGGTGGGACAAAGGTCGGGGAGGGCCACCTCTTGCCTCACCTTACAAGTAAACATGTGATATATCAATGTAATATAAGATAGAGCATAATTTATATCAATATGGATCAATGTAAACCTACTGCATGTATCAATACCAAGTCATTGTAACTGTTGTCCTTAAAGTATATGAAGAAAAAAAAACAACCTACGAAAAAAAACACAGGAAAAAAACACAACGTATTCTCACCACCTAGGACCATGTTCACTAATCTCTGTGTGAGGGTACCTGTAAATTTCTTTATAACATTGTACTGTAGCTGCCAGGTGCCTTAATTGACAACTGTAATTTTTTCTTATGCCGATATCTCCTTAAACATTTATTTAATAACATTTGCCTTCCAATGTTTTTCAAATGCATTTTTTTTATTATTATCTACAAAAATGCATTCAAGACAGGTGTATGATTTCTTAATTCTATTCTTGAGGGCTTTTATGCTTAATGGACTTTCCAAACGCTTGGCCGAAAATATGTAGTATTTAGTTTCAAGTATTATATCCTATATTAAATATAAATGGTTCCTCTTCAAGTGTTATTTTAATGTTTTTTAAAGACAGCCAAATTTTAAGTTTGTTAAGAAGAGACTGTGTTTCGGGACATGACCATAGCATATGGGTTAAGGTTTCTTCATGATCGCAATATTTACAAGTAGGACTGTCTGCGATATTAGTCTTAGGTAAAAATCTTCTTGTTGGGAAAATTCTATGGTTAATTCGTATTTGAAACCATTGTAATAGTGTATTTTTTGCGCATTTGAATGGTGCTGTATATATTTCTTCCCAAGTGTCCTCCTCTATAGTATACATTTCTTCCCATTTTGTCTTTGAAGTTGGTTTACTGGGGTTTTGGTTGAGGATATTATAAAGGTCTTGAGATCCTTTTTTATTTTTTATAAATACGTAAATGTTAAATGGTATTACTGGATATATTAACTTTTTTGTACTTTTTTTAATATGAAATTTATTTGCGAAAGATTTTGTAGCAGCAATTATGCCTTTAAACTGTATAAAATTAGCTTTCAGATTATACAGTTTATTAAATTCTTCACAAGTATAGTAATCTCCTGTTTCCTTAATTAGATCATTGATTAAAATAACTCCTTTGTCATACCATTGCTTATAAAATATACCATGCCCACCAATTAGAATATTATGGTTTAAAAACAATGAGCTGGATAAGAATGAGCTTTCTTCTGTTGGATTATTACAGTCCAATATCATTGTGTAAGCTGAAAGAACACCTTTCCATAAAGGGTTTGTTATTTTTTCTATCACTGATTTTGCATATAGTTTTCCAAGATTTATAATATCTTTTAATTTTATAATATGTTTTATTGCATCTATGGTTAATTCACTATGGTTAATTCATATTTGAAACCATTAAATTGTAATTTTATAGTATATGTTTTATTGCATGCTGCCATTCTCCATCTTTAAGAGAGAGTCTTCTTATCCATGTCGATTTTAATCCATTTATAAATGCCTTAAGGTTTATCATTTTTAGTCCACCCTCATTATATTGTTTAATCATTATACTACTTTTTATTTTAGCTGGTCCTTCCCATAAAAAGTCATAAAGCATGTCATTGATTTTTTTTGGTAATTATAAGAATCTCCTGGGTTTGGAATTGAAATAAATAAATGGTTAAGAGTTGGTATCAATATAGATTTAATCACTGTTATCTTGCCTAATGGAGTTAAATATCTACGTTTCCAAAGTATAATAAGATTCTGAATCTTTAATATTCTATCATGATAGTTAATATCTATTATCATGTCAAGATCAACATTAAAATGAATACCTAATAATTTAAATTGATTGCTTCCCCAAGATAGCTTCCACCTTGTCTTGATGGAGTCAGTACTATATTTTTTTGTTCCAATCCATACTACCTGCGTTTTATCAAAGTTTACTTTAAGGCCTGAGATTTTTGCATACATTGATAATTCATTTAGTGTTTCATTAAGAGATGTCATCCGCAAACTGAGATAATTTGTACTCATGATTATTAATTAAAATGCCTTTTATTTTCCTGTTGTTCCTTATTTTAGTTGCCAAAATTTCTGCGCAGAGAACAAAAATATACGGTGATAATGGATCACCTTGTCGGCAGCCCCTGCCAATGTTAAAAAAGGATGATAAGTTACCAGCCTGGTTAACCGATAGTTTGGCATTATTATATAATACTTTTACCCAAGAGATAATTGATGCCCCGAATTTAAACAACTTTAGAACATTAAAGAGAAATACCCAAGAGAGCGAATCAAATGCTTTTTCAAAATCGACTAGTAATATAAGTCCTGGCAAATTATTTTCTTCTGCAAATTGCATTACATCAAATATCATCCGAGTGTTTTCTCCCATGAACCTACCAGCAATGAACCTACCAGCAATGAACCCTGATTGACTTTCATGAATGATCTTATGTAAAACTGATTTAAATCTATTTGCTATTGCACCTGAAGCAATCTTACAAACGCAATTTACTCAAGATATTGGACGGTAATTTTTTAGAAATCTTCTAGGTTTATTATCTTTAGGGATAAGCGTAATAATGCCTTCTTTTTCAGTTACTGACAATTCACCATTTAGATATCCGTAGTTTATTGCCCTTAAACAACAAAATGACCTAGGTCTTTCCAAAACACTGTAAAAAAATCTGCACTGAATCCGTCATTTCCATGTGAACGATTATTTTTCATTGAAGAGAGCGAAATAGAAACTTGTTTATATGTCAAAATTCCTTCTAATGAAGTGGCTTCCTCTGATGATAATTTAGGTATATTCAGTCCTGAAAATTCTTTGTTTAAGTCAACATCTTGGAGTTCATCATCTCTACTAGAGTACAATTTTTCATAAAGAGTTTAGTTTCCTGTAAAATTTCCTTCTGGTCCGTTATTATTTTGCCTTCAGGTTTTTTAATTTTTGGAATGATTTTACTTGTGTAATTGTGCGATTCTAAATTACAAAAAAATTGTGTGGGTTTTTCTCCATCTTCTATAAACTGGGCACGTGATCTAATTAAGTAGCCATTCATCTTTTGTTTACGATATAATAATAGTTCTTCTTTCAGTTGTTCAAGATGTGGTACATTATTTAAGATGGGTTACAAATAAAACAAAATAATACTACAGGTAGTTTATATTTATTGGAATAAGCTGGCCATGGTTTCAACAATATATAGTATAAAATAAAATGTGTAGTTAATCAAATTGGAACATTTCAGGTAAATCCAGTGTTCATAGTCCAAACTAAGTTTAAATTGTAACTGACCACTGTACAGTGTAAACCCTGGGAACAGATGTTCACAAAGACAAGTCTTAAAATTAAAAACTTCTTGCATAGAAAATAACAAAGAAATACCGCGACAAAGTTCATAGATGGTTTTAAAGTTCTTCGCGTTCCGATACCACAACGTCTTGCACCGTCAATAGTAGTATTTGAAAACTTCTTGTAGCTGTATCCCCAAAGATTGCACCAATGTATACCACCGCAAACGAATTCGGATGAAGCCATGACGACGACGACAGACCACTAGGCATCTCATCTCCTCATGCTTTTCACTGAAATATATACAAGACAAGCCAAAGACACTGGTACCAAATACAATATAAACAACAAACACAGGGGAGGGTGGGTGGGTTAGTTTGGAGATAACAATTAAATACCGATTTTTAGAACACAAAAACAGATCGATACTGATTAAATGGCGGTCACTGCAAAGAGGTTTAGCGTTAGAATTACACGTTCATAATAACCTCTGATTTCCACCCCATGAAATAATTAGTATTTGTTCCCTAGTAGAACAAATCCCATTATTTAAGATGGGTTACAAATAAAACAAAATGTTACTAGTTTATATTTATTGGAATAAGCTGGCCCTGGCTTCAACAATATATAGTGTAAAATAAAATGTGTAGTTAATCAAATTGGAACATTTCAGGTCAATCCAATGTTCATAGTCCAAACTAAGTTTAAATTGTAACTGACCACTGTACAGTGTAAACCCTGGGAACAGATGTTCACAAAGACAAGTCTTAAAATTAAAAACTTCTTTCATAGAAAATAACAACGTTCTTATAATACTGTACAGTGTAGACCCTGGAAACAGATGTGTACAAAGACAAGTCTTAAAATTAAAAACTTCTTGCATAGAAAATAACAAAGTTCTTAGAATATTTTAACTACACAGTATGCTGTGTCCGCGAAATACCGCCACATGCCACTCGGCATGTGTATGCCACATGCCGCGTGGCACCGCCAAACATGGGGGAAGCGGAACACAGCTTAGATAATAAAAATGACAGACGTACTTTAACCAATGAAGCGATTATGTCATGTCATATACAAAATCAAAAAACTTTAAAAATCAACCAAAAAACCTCCAAAGAGGTATAACAGACATACTTCAACCAATGAAGCAATTGTGTCATGCCACACGCCGCGTGGCACCGCCAAACATGGGGGAAGCGGAACACAGCTTAGATAATAAAAACCTCCAAAGAGGTATGACAGACATACTTCAACCAATGAAGCGATTGTGTTATGTCATATACATAAACAAAATCAAAAAACTTTAAAATCAACCAAAAAACCTCCAAAGAGGTATAACAGACATACCTCAACCAATGAAGCGATTGTGTTATGTCATATACATAAACAAAATCAAAAAACTTTAAAAATCAACCAAAAAACCTCCAAAGAGGTATGACAGACATACTTCAACCAATGAAGCGATTGTGTTATGTCATATACCGGTACATAAACAAAATCAAAAAAAATTAAAAATCAACAAAAAACCTCCAAAGAGGTATAACAGACATACTTCAACCACTGAAGCGATTGTGTCATGTCATAATTTATAAATAATTTATTAAAGTTATAAAAAGGCTCAACAACAGTTTGTTGCGATAAAATAGCTAATATAACCCAAATAGGGTAATAATAAAAATTATCTATACGATTGCCAAGCCACAGCCAAGCTTAAAAGTTGAATGTATAATTTCTTCAATTTAACTTATAAAACATTGATTTCCTTGTTGTAAACCATTCACAAACATTCAAGATGTGGTACATTATCAGGGATGAGACAATGTTCTAATTGTTTTATTTTATTTATAAGATCATTTTCTTGTTTTTCATTTAACTTTTTTTTTTATAACTAGCGTATGATATTGATTTACCTCTTTATAATTCCATCAATAATGTGTCTAAAAATAACTGATCATTAATTGTTAATTGTATTTCTTCATTAGGGACATTGCTAATATTTTCTATGTTATAAACAGGTAAGGCATATTGTATTTTAATTTCTTTAATTTTATTGTTTATTATATTCAAGTAATCTATGTCAGTTAGTAGGGAATTGTTGTGTTTCCATAGTGGCTTACCCTTCATAAATTCTGTAAAGTTACAGTTTAAAATAGTAATCGAGTGATCTGACCTCTAGCTAGATTCAATGGTACATTTATTAACTGATGCCAGAAAGTTTTCTGACACTAAAAAGAAATCGAGTCTAGCCTGTTTTAATGTTGTTTTCTTACGCCAAGTGTATCTTTTAGTATGGGGATAAAATTCTCTAAATGGGTCTATAAGATTATAACACGATATTATTTCAATCACTTTTTCACGGGCATTTTTATTGTTGATATTTTTGTAATTATAGTAATCTAATTTTGTGTCTTGGACCAAGTTAAAATCGCCACATAAGATCATATGGTCTCTGCTCCTGCCATAATCCTATCAAAAAAAGAAGGTGAGTCAGTGTTTGGTCCATATAATGAAATACGGGTTAATCTCTTGTTTTCAACAGTTAAATCTACAGTTTTAAAGTTTCCCTCAGGGTCAGCTATGTGCTTATGTATTGTATATTCTATATCTTTACTAAATAAAATTGCTACCCCTCGGGCATTAGACTTTCCGGAACTGAATAAACAATCATTACCCCATTCTGCTCGGGTAAATTTCTCAGAGCTTGATGTGGAATGAACATCTTGTAAACAAAATATATGACACTTTTTAGATTTTATGTAATTAAAAACATCCAGACGCTTTTCAGCTGAACCAAGGCCCTGGCAGTTAACAGACATGATTTTTACCTCAGTCATTTAATATACAAAAGGAGAATTAGTGAACATGACCAGGTGAGAGAGAATACATAAAACAATGGAAAAGTGAAATCTGCATACAGAACCGAAAAACAATTCTGCACGTTTTTTGAAAAAGGCAACTAAACCACACAATTTGGCTATAACCTATGAAACTGATTTTTAAAAGTCTAATTTTGAGTAAAATTATTTGACCAAAATCTTTTCTTTTTTTTTAAATCTTTTTTTATCTGATCTAGAAGTAAGTTACTATTTGTGATGTCTTGTAACTGAATATACTTCAAAATAAGTTTTAAAACAAGAGGCCCAAGAGGGCCTGTGGGAATATTGTTGTTGGTAATATATTTGGGAACAAGGGAACATTTGGGTCATATTTTCAGGGAACAAGGGAACATGGACCGCCCCTGGGAGGATGGCAAAGCTAGAGCACGTGTCTTGCCTTAAGGCCACACTGAAGTAACACAGTGGTACCAGTGAGGATCTAAACATGCTACCCACGGGGCCACCATGGCCCCCTAACATATCAGCCCTTAACCCGCTAAGCACGACTATAATAGCCTTTGCCTCCAATGTAAACCCAGATCAGCCTGCGAGTAACTCACACTAGCAGGCTGATCAGGGTTTACAATGTCTGGCTGCTGATCAGTATTTCCCCCAAAACACGACTTTGCCACATAAATACAAGGGTCTTAATTCAAAGAAAGAACAGTCCATTACATTTATGTAACGGGTTAAGGGTTAGAAGACATAAACATGCTCTGTTGTGAGAGTTCATTGAAAGTGATGATGCTTATAACGGTGGATGCTACTTGTGATTTGCGAGAAGGAAAAAAGTGGGAAAAATTGGGGGAATAAATAAAAAAAAAATTACATGTAGAAATGATGCCCCCTGAGTGGAATACGATCAGTGAAAACATAAAATTTGATGAAAAAAGGGCCGTAACTCCGGTAATACAAGATGGATTTTGGCGCTACAATGATATGCACATCTTGACATCATAGGTAAGCATCCTGTAAAGTTTCGAAACAATCGGATGAAAAGTGTAGGTGGAGATGTGCACACAAACCTTTTGGGATAGACGGACGGACGCTCTGACAGACGGGATGGACTTGGCTAATGCTATATGCCCCATCATCATTTGGTTTTGTGGGACATAACAAGGAATATATATGGTCAGGGGAGATGTGGGGAGTTGGAGCTGGAAGAAAAAGTATTTGTCACAGAAGTTTTCCCACCCTTAAATTTTACAATGACTATTACAGTTTTAGACATTATAATAAACAAGTTGTGATTAAAATTTGGTTTTAAGAATATGACACCCTAAAGAACATAAATTGTGTAAAAATTAAATTGATGCGTTTCTGTAAGTCGGACATTGCATTAAACAAAGAAACATGTAACACACGATGAACTTTTTATAATAAAACTGATTTAGATATGTGTTTATTGCATGGGCAGTGGGGCATTTCTAGCATAAAATCTGAACTGATAATGGAAGAGATCAATGGCTTTATAATCAAATATCACCAATTATTTGACTTGAATTTAGCATTAACACTGGGGGTAAACCCGGTATCAACGCAAATGGATTCTCGAGGAAAACCTGTTACGGTTGCGCGACGACAAGTCAATACTGCCTGTATTATGTAGTTATTCGACATAACAATGCCATTGTAAAAATCTGTCACGTGTCCTGACGATTGCCATTATAATGTCATGGTTTCTCCCTTACAGTGTCACGGATTTTCTACGACAATTTCAGGGTTGATTAATGGAGGGAAATCGTAGATACCAGTAGGTTTGAAAGTGTGATGGAGGGGGCGACATATAGCGTTAGCCGCGTCCGTCCGTCCTTCCGTCCTGAAAAGTTTGTGTGTCTATCTTCTCCCACAGTTTTCAACCGATTGCTTCAAAACTTTACAGGATGCTTACCTATGATGTCAAGATGTGCATATCATTTCAGCGTCAAAATCGACCCAGTATTAAGTATTACCGGAGTTATGGCCCCTTTTTTTCAATTTTTACGTCAAAATATCTTGTGTGTCTATCTTCTCCCACAGTTTTCAATCGATTGCTTAAAAATTGTACAGGATGCTTACCTATTATGTCAAGATGTGGATATCGTTTCAGCATCAAAATCGACAGGGATTTACCGGAGTTATGGCCCCTTTTTTGTAAAATTTTACGTTTTACACTGATTGTTTTTGCAGTGGGGGCATCCATGTTCGATGGACACATTTCTAATTATACATAAAAATGCATTTGTTTAATCAGCAATATTAATTATAAGAATAGTATAAGGCAAATTGTTTTATGCATAATACTAACTGTTGTATATTTCATCAGTAATGTATTCAAACCCATGGTAGAATAACGAAGAAAAGTTGAACAATCAACATTGTATTTAAATATATGCAAGTATGTTTAAAGTCAAAATGATACTGGAATTATAAATCGCAAGGATAATTAATTTTAATGCTCAATCCTGGCTAGAGGGCATAAATGGTAGCAAGCATTTTTCACTACCGTTCATGAACAGTCTCAATCAAACCGAGTCTGCAATATTTTTTGTATGTATCGTGTTCGGCGATTTCCAAATGTCTCATTTCATGCTCTTTCTCCTTTTAACGAGTACACCGGTAAATACAAACTTGTAGTATGTTGATTCCACTACAATAGCGTACATATGGAATGTTAAAAAAAATAAATATATATATGATTGGTATGACGGATATATGAAGATTTAATAGTAGCATCACAATAGTCTTTGACACTAGTCTACACAAGCCACATGAATTAATGTATGGAAAGCTTTTATTAATAACATCATTTGGTGATATCACCTATTGGAATAGACGATATCAACAAATGGTGTTTACAAAGGCAATACGACACCCCTTAATGATGGTTGTGTTCATAGTTTTAAATTGTTCTTCTACTGAACAGTAGGCAGCTAAGTGTGCACACGTAGGCTAATAAAGTTGGTATTAATCACACTGTGTCGTTTCCGTGTACGTTAAATGAATAGTTTTATGATTAATCCCGTAATTTGATTTAACTGTCTACATTATTGTTTTTTCCCCATCTCAGTGACTTTCGATACATTGTCTAACGGCTTATCCACAGAGAAGTTAGATTCTGAAAAGATAAAAACTGTCGTTGAGTAAGCGTTACATTAAAAATGTTGTCGTCAAGATGCCGTGACACTTTCAGGGAGAAACCATGACATGCATTTTTTTTAAAACACTTCGTTTTAACCCCAACGACAAACAATATGATCTAATTATTATTTTCTACTGGTTTGTATACATGTTTTGATAAAGCATAATGTATTAAAGTGCTATACATTTTGAAGTTTTTCAGAATTTTTCATTTTATAAATTGATGCATAAAATGTGGTTTAAGAAGAAACTATGCAAAACACTTTTATTAAACATAATTAGTTAACACATATTAGCGTATATAGGGGATGTATTTTGCGTGAAAAAATCCCTAAAAATAAAATGCTTACCATTTTCATTCAAAATCCACGTTTGTAAACAGACATGGACTAGTCGTTGCAAAACCGATACCACTGTTGATGAGCAACCGTGACTGGTTGACGTCGAGAATCCATCATCCACAAATGTGTTCATAATGATATTATAGAGAAAGAAGGATACAGAGAAGAAGAGATAGCATGTAGTATATATGTATATTTTATTTCAAAGCCAGAATCTAATTACACACTAGTTTCGAAGCTATCCAGCTGGCTTGCGGAACATCTTTGGTACCCGGGTGCCCGCTCGTGCACAAAAATTGCCCGGGATTGTCTTGCTCCACCAATGGAAGCTGGAAAAGTATGACTAGCTGTTGGTGCGAATGTAAAGTTCATTTCAATTACACACTTTTTTCCTGATTTTTTTAACCCTTTTACTACTCCATGCATAAGTTTCACTCAGCGATTAATAAATACTGAAAAAGTGGTCCCTGGAAACAACAAACACAAACAAGAGAGAAAATTCATATATATATGAGCCGCAACACGCGAAAAAGTAACAAATTATGACGTCGACCAGTAATCAATTAATTAATGATTAAATTCTCGTCAGTTCCGTGTTTTATCTAATTATTATATCATAGGGAATGTGTTTTTTTAATATAAATAGTTGATGCAATAGAAAATGGAAACTGTTTATGTTTTTTGTTGTTATTTAATCAACGGCGTCGTCCAAGATGCTGACGTCAACATCAAAATTAATGGTGAGTACAATCTTTAATTTTCAAATAGAGATAAAATCATTTCTAAGAAAGATATCAACATAAAAAAAGAGATTTTTAAAGAGTAAAGCACCGGGTTGCATAAACATCAAAACACATAAAATGCGAACATTTTGTCTGAAGGGTCATTTTTCGCGTGTTTCGGCTCATATATATTATTATTCTTTTCAATTACAATGGTTTACATAAATATGCCCTACTGACTTTGAAATTCAAGGATTAATTGAAGGTCTGCACAAAAATACCGAATGTTTACTACTCTGCTCATTCACATGACCGTTTTGGAGTTAATTGTTTACTCTTGTCAGATTTGCCAGTATTATAAACTATAATATTCACACAATTGTCATTGGCCAATTTATATGTATAAAACAGGGCTTCTAAAATTTTAAAATGCAAATCGGTCCAGTTTTTTTACTGCCGCAAGAATCGCACTTATTTTGAAAATCGCCGTACCCCACCCTGCACCATGCATTTTTTCCGTTTAGTCATTTATATAGAGAACTATTTAAAATTTATGTTTGTATTATATTTGTATTATTTATAACTTACTTTATCACAATTTGTACATTTTAATGACTGACATCATGTCTTCGCTTTACTGAATGAATAACTTTCACTCAATATTAAAATTGTTGATCATTTGAGGAATTGAGCCGGAAGTGTCTAATAAACCGGAAGTCGCGTGAAGAATCACAGTGGTAATCAATGTAATTTAGAGGCAGTCGAGTTCATTTGTCGGTTCTAACATTTTGTTTGATCACTTTCCTTAATTAATGTCATTAATATTATTAATGTCATTAATATTATACTTAAAGTTATATTAAAAAAAAAAATCAAACAAACAAGTAACACCGCTCGGTATTTTATTTTTTTTTAATGACGCAAACAAATTTCAGTCCCAGCTTTGGCCACTTAAAAAAACAAACCGACACAAGCAAACAGGCTAACACCTTACGACTAACGGTATATCAAAGAAATTACAGACGGTAACACTCGCTTTAGTGAACCGACAGAACGCGTGATATACTTTCTCATGCTACCTAGCTATAGACTCTTCCGGAAAACTCCCTACTATCGGTAATGGTTAAGTCCAAATTGACCTACTTTTGCACAGCGAGCGACAAACAATCGTGTTATGGATCAAAGAATATTGCCGCAAGGCATAGTTTAAGGGTAAAGGGCAATTGTAGATTTTTTAACGACCGATAGATAAAATATCTGGACCGATTTAAACAGAGATTTTGAAAAGAAAAACGGTCTGGAGAAACAGATTTCGGTCTGGGAACTGATAAACCGGCGATTTTAGAAGCCCTGGTATAAAACTGTCAAAGGTAAAATTTTGAAACTTGGTATGTACATTATCTGGGCATAAGACCCTGTCCCATGACCTAGCTCCCACCCCATCAATTACCTTGACCCTTCATCTCATCTCCCACTGAGGATACTGTTCCAATATATCCTAATATGATGAGTTAGATGGAATCAAAAAACCAATTTCATTTCAAATAAAGATACCATTCGCCCATACACACCATAATTAACATGGTTACATGCAAGATTATTGAAGAATCACAGTAAGCTGGCTTCATGGATCAATTTCCCCTGCTGCATTATTGTTACAGTATCTGTTGGCATAGTAATCAAAAGTTAACACCCAGTTGCTGGTTTTCAAGAATTTTTATACGCCCGTTTGGAAAACGGGACGTAGTATTATGGTATGGGGTTGTCCGTCTGTCCGTCCGTGAACAATTGCGTATTCCGGATGATAACTCTGAAACCATTACACCTATACTCATGAAACTTCATAGGTACATTGCCCTAGGTGAGAGGGAGGATCCTATTGTTTCTGGGGTCAATAGGTCAAAGGTCAAGGTCACTGTAACCTTATATAGAAAAACTCATTTCGGACAATAACTTCGAAACCTTAATTCCTACACTCATGAAACTTCATAGGAACATTGCCCTTGGTGAGGGTAGAATTCCTATTATTTTTGGGATCAGTAGGTCAAAGGTCAAGGTCACCATGATCGTATATAGAAAAACACACACAGTGACCTTATGTAGAAAAAAGCATTCTGGACGGTAACTTCGAAACCATAGCAACAACACTTTTGAAACTTTTTAGGTACATTGCCTAAGGTGATGGGAGGATCCCTATTGTTTTTGGGATCAGTAGGTCAAAGGTCAAGTTCACTTTATATAGAAAGATGCATTCTGGATGATAACTTGGTAACCATAACACCAACACTCATAAAACTTCATAGGTACATTGCCCTAAGTGCGAGAAGGATCCCTATAGTTTTTGAGGTCAAAGGTCAAGGTCACCATCACCTTATACAGAAAAATGCATTCCGGACAATAACTGTGAAACCTTTACACCTACAGTCATGAAACTTCATAGGTACATTGCACTAGGTGAGAGGCGGAACCCTATTGCTTTTGGGGTCAGTAGGTCAAAGGTCAAAGTCACAATCATCTTATAAGGAAATATGAGGGATCCCTATTGTTTTTGAGGTCAAAGGTCAAGGTCACCATGACCTTATATAGAAAAACACATTCCTGACGATAACTTCAAATCCTTTACATCTACACTCATGGAATTTCATAGGTTGATCACTCTTGTTGAAAGCAAGAACCCTATTGCTTTTGGGGTCAAAGGTCAAGGTCACTGTCTTTATATGGAAATATGAATTCCGCATAATAACGTCAAAACTGTAACACCTACACTCATAAAACTTCATAGATACATTGCCCTAGGTGAAAGGAGGAACTCTATTTCCTTTGGGGTCAGTAGGACAATGCATTCCTATTGATAACATCAAAATTGAAACACCTACACTTTTAAAACTTCATACATATATTGCCCATGGTGAGTGGAGAAACCCTTATGCGTTTGGGGTCGGTAGGTCAAAGTCAAGGTCACCATCACCTTAAATGGAAATATATGAATTCTACATGATAACTTCAAAACCCCTAACATTTACTCTCATGAAATTTCGAAGGATCATCACCCTTGTTGAATGGGGTCAAAGGTCAAGGTCACTGACCTTATATGGAAATATGAATTCCGCCGCATGGTAATTTCAAAACTGTAACATCTACACTTTTGAAACTTCATAGGTACATTGCATTAGGTAAGTGGAGGGACCCTATCACATTTGGGGCCAGTAGGTCAAAGGGAAGGTCAAGGTCACAGTGACATTACATGTAAATATGCATTCCGCATAATAACTTCAAAACCGTAACAACTTCACTCATAAAACTTCATATACATTGCGCTAGGTGAAAGAAGTCCTATTGCTTTTAGGGCCAGTACGTTTAAGGTCAAGGTCACACTGACCTTACACGGAAATACACCTTCCACACAATAACTTCAAAACAGGCACTGTAACTTGTAGCTATTAGACCTACAGTTTTGAAACTACAGAAATAGTACCCATGTTAAAACTACAACCCCTATTGATTTTAAGCTTAGTAGGTCAGATTTCAAGGTCACTGTGATTCACAAACTATTTGATCTAGTCTTGAAATTTTATACATATAGTGCTCTTGGTTAAACAACATCCCCTATCAGTTATTTTTTTGTTAGAAAATCAAAGGTAAGGGTTTCATTGACCTGAAACATAGGAAATGCTTTAACATAAAAACTTCAGGAAACGGGTGTATAATGTGCCGTTAGTCGGCGCTCTTGTTTAAATTTGAATGCAGGGAAAACACTGCAATTATAATTGTACTCGTGCACTCATTATTGTAGTATCTAATACAGTGTGGCTTCAGCAATTGTCTTGGCAATATATACTGAAAGGAAAAAGAAACGCATACTGTATTTTACCTTGTATAGTACGCACCCGTGTATAATACGCACCCCCTTCTCAGAGGTCAAAACTGGGGTAAAAAAGTTGTTTCCGTGTATAATACGCATCAAAATATTAGTTTTCCTAGATGAACCATTCAACGAAAACAAAAGGTTAAAAAAATAAAATAAAAATAAATCACGATTGAGAAAATTAGCGTACAAAAGTAAATATAATTACAACAATCATTAATTGCCAATCTTCATGGGAGTACCTATATTGTATCATCTCATCAAAGAGCCAATTATAATGCCGCAGATAATTGTCCGTAATCCGATAATTACATCTACTAAAACACAACAAAGTCGTTGGTTACCATAATCCATTACGCCGATTATACTAACATTGTGTATTCACGGGAACCAGTGCTTATCATAAGTGTAGCACAAGTGTAACGCGTGATCAGTTACCTGTACCCCATGGCTAAATCTGGTAAAGGTCACACGGCGTGTCAAAATGCATCCTCAGAAATAGTCGCTACTCCCGGCAACTTCAAAGGATTATAGAAATGGAATAACCCACTCTACCCTGTGTTTAAAATGTGTCTATACTGCAGCCGAGGTGCGATTTTGTTTGACCCAATTATCAATCATCAAACGTGTACCGGTACGCATGTTTTCACAAGCATTATTGAATAATTGCCATTTCAAAGTAGGGTGATTCTGCCTTTCTACGCCGTCTAAAATTCCAATATGTATTTCAAAATAAAGCAAAAACTTCATTATTTTTTTATAAAATATTAAATAAAATCCTATAAATATTAGAATAGAATGAAAAAAATACTACATGTACCCAGTATGTACCAGTCTAAACAGCTGGAAGTCACGTGATATTACGTCACGCGATATAAACAACAAAATCGAGGGACGATTTTTCACACAATTTATTGAAGTTTTACAACAAACATGCAAACATTTATACAAAAAGAAGCATCATAATACACTTTATTCATTTATAAATCGAAATAAGTCTATATATTACTTATATGAAGCAAGTCAATTACGAAAAATTGTGTATTATCGGTATTCACAATTTTCTGTCTCAATGTCTGTTCGTCGTCAAGGTTTTTCTTCCCAGACATCGATTTTCTGCAAGAAAAAAAAAGTTCTTTTTATTGTTTCCCTATATTGTACGCAACCCCCTTTCGGAAACCGTAAAAGTGGTCAAAAAACTGCGTACTATACAAGGTAAAATACGGTAATCAAAAAATTGTCTACACTGCACTATTAGATACACCTTATTCTACGTAATATTCCAGATATATCTCCACGTGTTTTGTACAAAAAGGGGCTACAACTAATTACAGAAAGGACAACTCTGTCATGTAGTAGACCTTTTAATCAATGTATACTTTGTAACACAAAATTCATACATGTTGAAGTTTCGCTTGAAAAAGTCAAGCTATTTCAGTATTGTGTTTAATGTTAAGAGATTGCAACATTTAAAGCCTAAGTTTGCTCACCTGCTTGAGCCAAATGCGCATTTTGTCGATAATGAAACTTTAAAGGAGTAACCATTGGTGTGTTCGGTGCTGTTTAAACCTTCTTTCCGAAAGGACAGGCCTAATGTCGCCCTGTACCATTCGATTAGCAGTAGGATATTAAACATACAATATATAGCGGAAAAACTCAGTATACTAAGAAAAAATAAATTTAACATATAAAATGCATGCCATGTCCATAGGCGAGATACGAATCCGTGTATGTTCGGGGTTAAGTGATAAAATGACACAGATATGACCAATAATAATGCTACAAAGTCATTTGTAACAAAGTCGGTGATAAAAATAAAGCAAATATGATGGGAACATACTTTTAAAAGTTATCGAAAATCAAATAAAGATATTATCATTTCATTGAAGAGGGAGTTAATTTTAAAATTTGGAATGTTTTTGTTTGAGAATAACATTCATTTGTGAACACATTTCAGCGGTTTTTAAAACAATTCTTAAAAATGCCAAACAATAATTTTGTCATAGCAATACATTTTTATAAGTGTTTTTTTAAAATATGGGAGGTAATTCTGATACTTTGCTTAGAAAATAATAAAATAACACATTGTTTAGAAACTCACATCCTTACCCAACATTTCTTATGTCTTGAAACAATGAAATCAATATTCATATGTTTAATCTATGTCCCTAAAAAGTCATGCTAAACTTTTTTTGTTCAGTATAGTATTGATCAGGTAAAAACTTTTCATTTGCAATGGTGCATATAACTGTGGCACCTCAGTTAGGCTTAACACATGTCTTGGTCTGAACTGTCACCTAAATAAGTGCTTATCAAATAGCTTGGTCTAAACTGTCACCTCATTAGTTCCTACCAAATGTCTTGGTTTGAGCTGTCACCTCAGTAAGTGATTAACACAAATCTTGGTCTGAACTGTCACCTTTGTTAGTTTTTAACAAATGTCTTGGTTTGAACTGTCACCTCCATAAGTGATTAACACAAATCTTGGTCTGAACTGTCACCTTTGTAAGTTCTTAACAAATGTCTTGGTTTTAACTGTCACCTCAATAAGTGTCTTTGACACCTCTGTTAGTTCTTAACAAATGTGTTGGTTTGAACTGTCACCTCCATAAGTGATGAACACAAATCTTGGTCTGAACTGTCACCTCTGTTAGTTCCTAACAAATGTGTTGGTTTGAACTGTCGCCTCAATAAGTGATTAACACAACTCTTGGTCTGAACTGTCACCTCTGTTAGTTCCTAACAAATGTCTTGGTTTGAACTGTGACCGCAATAAGTGATTAACACAACTCTTGGTCTGAACTGTCACCTCTGTTATTTCCTAACAAAGGTCTTGGTCTGAACTGTCACCTAAATAAGTGCTTATCAAATAGCTTGGTCTGAACTGTCGCCTAAATAAGTGCTTACCAAATGCATAGGTCTGAAATGTCACCTCTGTTAGTTCCTAACAAATGTCTTGGTTTGAACTGTTACCTTAGTAGGTGATTAACACAAATCTTTGTCTGAAATGTCACCACAGTTAGTGCTTAACAAATATCTTGGTCTGAACTGTAACTCTGTTAGTTCCTAATAAATGTCTTGTCTGAACTGTTACCTTAATATGTGATTAACAAAAATATTGGTCTGAAATGTCACCACAATTAGTGCTTAATAATTATCATGGTCTAGACTGTCACCTCAATTAGAGCATAATACATATCTTGGTCTGAACTGTCACCACAGTCAGTGCCTAACAAACTGAACTGTTACCCCAATTAGTGCTTAACACATATCTTGGTCTGAACTGTCACAACAGTCAGTGCCTAACAAAGATCTTGATCTGAACTGTTACCCCAATTAGTGCTTTACACATATCTTGGTCTGAAGTGTTACTGCAATTAGCACTTAAAGACACATTTTGAGCCTATTGTATTTGTGGGGGAGAGAATTTCTATAGGTAACTGTAAATCGCTGTTAGAAATACATTTGCACAACGATATTGAGATTATTAGTTTTTTGTCAAAGGATGAGGCCCGTCCCATAAAGAGTGTATAATGTAGTAAAAACTATAACCGTTTTGCATTTTATGTGCACTCGTATATATGTTAAAACAACTATGTATAGATGTATTTTCTTAAAAGACCCGTGTTAACAATAAATAATTTTTGTATTTTTAGCACAATATACTATATTATCAGTTACTTCTCAGCCATGTTTTAGTAAATCTCAAATGCAAGAAACTCATCGGGATTTCAAAATTCAAAAATCGTTGTCATCTGTCAGTGTTTTTGATCACCTGAGCCGAAGGCTCAATGTCATGTTTTGGAATCACTCTTCGTCCGTCGTCTGTCCGTTGTCTGTCCGTTGTCTGTCCGTCGTCTGTTGTCGTCATTATCTTTTGCTTCCGACGACTTTTTCTCAGAAACCGCTTGTCGGAATTCAGCCAAATCTTATATGAATTCATTAAACTGGATTTTATAAATGCACCAACAGCTAAGGTCATTTGGCGACATTCCAGCTTTTTACTGGTGGAGGAAGACCCCAGGTGCAAACCCGGGCATTTTTTCGTGCACGGGCGCGTACCTGAGTAGAACCACCGACGTTCCGCAAGCAAGCTGGATAACTTGATACTCACATACTAAACAGTCCTGGCCCCATGGGAAATCGAACCCACAGCGGTGAGGGACATGTGGACAACCTCATATGGGCCATAGGTGGAACTAATATTAATATATGCTGCAGTAAAATTATCACTTCTAGTTTGTGTGTTTGATTTCTGATATTAATAATAACAACAAGAGACGGTAAAACCGATGGATGCATCCCGAAAGTTACACAGAAAAAAGTAATGTTTAGTGCGAGTGCTTCCTTATTCAAAATGAATCTGTATGGAACTCTATTATACTCCAGATAAGATTTTTCAAAAAAGGGAGATAATTAGAAAAAGTAGTGAAGCTAGAGTTATGGTTCCTATGAACTGCACTCCGTCTCATTGTCCTAATCATTCACACGAACTTTAATCAAGCATACATTTTTAGTTATGCTCCGGACAAAACGTGTGACTCACGGACGCACACACGGACGGACGGAAAATGCGGCAACTATATGCTCCCCCATAATAAACAATCTAGTGTTTTTAGTTACAATATATTTATATCAAAAACTAAGGTAATAGTAAATGAAAAGAAAAAACTGTGATGGGGCCTCAATATAATGTCTCTGTGGTAATCAGTCAGCAAGAAGTAAGCAGTTAAAAAGCATGCTATCCATGCTTTTTCAACAGCTACATTCAGTTGGGAAATGTGTCTTTAACAAATATCTTGGTCTGAACTGTCACCTCAGTTAGTTCTTAACAAATGTCTTGATCTGGACTGTCACCTCAATTAGTGCGTATTACATATATTGGTCTGGACTGTTACCTCAATTAGTGCTGAAATACATATCTTGGTCTTGGTCAGGAATGTCACCTCAATAAGTGATGAACAAATATCATGGTCTGAACTGTCACCACAGTCAGTGCCTAACAAAGATCTGGGTCAAAACTTTCACCTAAATAACTATTTAACAAATATCATGGTCTGAACTGTCACCTCACTAAGTGATGAACAAATATCTTGGTCTGAACCGTCACCACAGTCAGTGCCTAACAAAGATCTGGGTCAAAACTTTCACCTAAATAACTATTTAACAAATATCATGGTCTGAACTGTCACCTCACTAAGTTATAAACAAATATCTTGATCTGGACTGTCACATCAATAATTGCCCAACAAACAAATCTTGGTCTGCACTATAACTTCAGTTAGTGCACTGCAGACATCTTGGTCTGAATTTCCACTTTTTAGTGCAGAACAAACCTTGTACATATGAATCAGTTCAAGCTAGGATTCTGCTGGATTCCATTGAGTGTGAACACCCTCTGTGATTGCCAAGGTGACGTGACGTCAAACCCGGTGTGTTGGTAAATCACTTGCAGATTTCCTCCTAAAAACCAATACTGACTATAATGTTGTATCTTTATATGGGGCTAGAAACTATTAGATTAAAAGACCATCAGGAGCATTAGAAACATGGTAATTTGGTTAGGCTAAAGCAAGCGTTACTATAATGGAAGCACTCCTGTGTTCGTGAAAGTTTTATTAGTACATACGAAGAGCATGTGGTGTAATATCAAGAGATCAACAAATTTTTTAATTGCTGTGTTTGCAAGACTTACATGCATTTCTTTGTTTTTAGGTCAATCGAAGATAAACGGATCTTTATATATGTACTGACGTCCAGTATTGGTCTCTCGATACGGTTTATCTGTGAGTCTTTTAATGCCACCACCACTGAATTGTCTACCTGTCTCGAAAAGTTTGTATGTCTATCTCCTCCCAAACTTTTCAACCTATTCTTTCGAAACTTGACAGGGTGCTTACCTATGATATCAAGATGTGCATATTTATTCAGCGTCAAAATCAATCTTATATTGGCGGAGTTACAGCCCTTTTTGTTAACTTTTATGTTAAAATATCTTGTGTGTCCATCTCTCCCACAGTTTTTGACCATTTCTTTCGAAACTTTACAGGGATCCTACCTATGATTTCAAGATGTGCATGTCGATTCAGCGTCAAAATTGACCTTGTATGTAGGGGATGAGTTAAGCTCCTTTTGTCTTCAAATTTTACGTTTTCCTTGGATTGTTTTCAGTGGGGGCATCCGCCTACAGAATCGCCCTGCTACCATTTTGTAGCCCAATTGACTTTTGTGAGTACTAATCAATTTACCATCAGCAAGATTAAATCTGGTAAGAAGCTTACTATAATGATCAATGAGCAGTTCTGGACATGACATTGTGGCTTTTATGGCTTTATTAATGCTTTGTTGAGTATTTGACAAATATTTAAACAAGCTGGTGAGTTAATAACTTTGAATAAATGATGTTTGTCCACAAACACTGTCAGCTGCAGTAGTGATGCATTGATTTTCATAAAGATAAGAAAGAATAAGTTATTGGACAAATGTATTTGTACAAACTATACAATAATGGAATAGAAATGTCAGCATAGTGTAGATAGTTCTGTCTGAAGTATTTCAATATACAGGATCCTCCTCCCACACACTGCACAGACCACTCCTGCTTGTAGTTTAGGAATTAACCTTTAACCCACTACGTATATATTAAAATGGACTGATCTTTCTTTGTATTAAGACCATTCCATTTATGTGACAAAGGGGTGTTTTGACAAAGGGGTGTTTTGGAGAAAATGACTGATCAGCAGCCAGACATTGTACTGATCAGCCTGCGAGTTACTTTTTGTATTTGCCAGAATAACTTTGCACTATATTATATTATTATATCCCCGCTTTCACAAAGTGAAATGGGGGCTATATAGGAATCACGTTGTCCATAAAGTCGGGCTGCGACCCGTAACACATTTTTGTCCCGTCGCGTCCTGTCCTGTTACATATTTTTGTTACTTGAAATTTCTCAAACACTTTCGAAGGGGTTGTTCCCAAACTTCATATAAACATAACAACTGATGACCTTATGTACCTCTACATGACCCATTGTTGATTGCTTAATTTATTACAGAAATATGGCCCTTTATTAGACTTAAAATTTAAGCGGGGGTATTCGTCACCTTCAATGATAGTTCTAGTTATTATGTAAGGGCTGGCGTGGCACAGTCGGTAGCGCGGCGGCCCCGGGTTCAATCCTCCGTGGTGCCACTGAGTTCCGTCGGTGTGTTCTTGGGCAAGACACTTTACCTTAGCCTCGTTCGTCGGATGGGGACGGATGGGGACGTAAACCGGGTGGTCCCGTGTATCGGTCTATCCTCCGAGCACGTTAAAGAACCATAGGAATCTATTCGATAATAAGAGTAGGGCAGGTTCCCGGATTCCTATGTATCCTTCCCCTCTCTCTGGGGCGGCTCTAAATAACCTATACTGTGTTGATGACCCGTTAAACAACATTCAGTTCCAATTCTAGTTATTATGTATAATGACTCCTAGACAGTACTAGCTGTGAGAACCAAAGCTCTTACGATTTTGTTTGTTTGAATGGTGTTTTACATAATTTTTAGCACATGTTAGGCCATATGTGACAGTCAGTTTTTTTTTGTGGGAGAGGCAGACCACCCCGTTTTTCCTGGGTAGAACCAGTGCTGTATACCTCCAGCCATCCGTAAGAATCGACATTTTCTCACTTGACAAGTCGAGCTCCCAGTGGGAGGCGAGAAAATTTTAAACATAGTGTCTTTACTATCCCGGTCATAGGGCGCTCACGGCTTTGTTTACCTACCATATATAGAGCTATGAATTCTTTCATAAGAAAAGTAGGCAGAGGAAGTGTAACAATTCATTCTGCAGTTACGGCAAGGTTTCTGATGATATAATACGATGCCTGTCACGATAAACACAGTATTTCAATAGAATGAACCATTGTTGCCTCTCACAAACTGCACTATATGTTGTATTGTATTGCTTACTTTATATTTCAGGACTGATGTCCACCACAGTCCCTATGTACCTCGCTGAATGCTCGCCGGTCAACATTCGAGGTCGTCTTGTGTCCACACATATTGCTATGGTAGCCTGCGGACAGTTTGTAGCCAGTATTGTCGACGGTTTGTTTGGTTCTGACCAGAAAAATGGATGGAGGTAATTCTATAACTGATATTGAATGAATAGAGAATGTAGTAGTATCAGCTGGAAATTCAACCTTGAACTCTGTTATGCTAAACTAGCATCTGTTATTATTATGCCCCCACCACCGAATGTAGCGTTAGCCATGTACATCCGTATTGCTTCGAAACTTTACCGGATGCTTACCTATGATGTCAAGATGTGCATATCATTTCGCCGTCAAAATCAACCCAGTATTACCAGAGTTATGGCCCTTTTTCATCAAATTTTACGATAAAATATCTTGTGTGTCTATCTTCTCCCACAGTTTTCCTCCGTTTCTTTTCAAACTTTAAAGGAAGCTTACCTATGATACCAAAATGTGCATATCGATTCAGCATCAAAATCGACCCAGTATTACCAGAGTTACCACCCCTTTTACGTTTTACACTGATTGTTTTCAGTGGGGGCGGCATCCGTGTCCCATGGACACATAAACTAGCATCCGTTATGCTAAACTAGCCTTATTGTTTTACTTTTTTTGCTTACGATCAGTTGACCCAATTTTTCTAAGCCTCTATTTGATGGCTGATAAGACTCATCATTTGATGACCTGGGGTTCCAATCTAAAATTAGAAATAGCATAATTATAATTCAGCACAACATACATAATTAACCCGCTAAGCACGATTATAATAGCCTTATCGTCCTTTGTAAAGCCATAGCAGCCAGCGAGTAACTAAGGATTTACAATGTCTGGCTGCTGATCAGTCATTTCCCCCAAAACATCCCTTTATCACATATATGGAATGATCTGAATTCAAAGAAAGAACAGTCCATTATATATATGTAGTGGGTTAAGGGTTAATGAACAGAGCTCAGACGAGTGTGTATGTCTTCGTTACTTTTAAGGCAAGTAAATACTTTGCCAAATATAGAATGCACAAGTTTGCCTAATGTAGGCAATTTTAAGTTGATTATTAAAAATACTATTAATTTCTTGACAGTTATTGTAACAGAAGTGAAACCCTGGATTCCTCTAAACACTGTCACTCTGAGACTCCTGCTCTCAGTACCTGACAGTATCGGTGATGCAGGGCTGAATAACGCAATATGTGTTGATAGAAACTGACAATGAAGCTTTAAAAAAATCTCTAAAATCCATTAAATTAAATTCAATAAGTCCAATGGGAGAGGCAGTCCTTTATTAGCATTGCTGTGAGAGCTTGATAAAATGCCAATATATAAACTGAGCATGCACGCTGATAAATCAAATTAATTCATCTACTTTTGCAAAGATCAATTAAAGGAGAAAGCTTAATTCTTTCATATTTATATCTGTAATGTAATTGAATTGATCTTTAATTGAAACGCAAATGTAAGTCTATAGTAGCATCATTGATTGATTGGTTTGACTGCTGTTCAAATAAGATCTTGTCTGCAATGACACTCGAGTTCAGCTTACCGTAATGGTTACTAAAGACATATTTCGAGCCTATTGTATTTGGAGGGGAGAGAATTTCTATAGGTATTTCTGTAAATCATACAATTTCATGAGCAAAGTGCGATATTCAATTTTTCTTCAGATTATGAGGCCTACCCAATAAAGCATTTGTGACCAGTCCACATAATAACACATTAAAGAATGTTGTATATTTATTGTGTTGTTCTCTGATTTTTGGTCTAAAAACAATTAAGAATTACCAGATAAGCTAAATTATGAACACATATTTCTTCATTAAAGTAAATTAGAAAGTGTTGTTAAGCTATTCTTACCCTCAATATAGCAATGCTATACAAATAAAAACTAAGAGTGGGCCTCAGTTTATATACCTGAGTTGATCAGCCATGAAGCCTGCTGGCTGTAACTATTCAAGCTTCCCATGCTTTTTCAATGACCAAGTAGCTTTGGGAAATGTGTCCATGAGGGGTTGCTTTAAACCCGGTGATATGAGTTGATATGGGTTTTACAGTGCACAACACAAAAAGATTATATGGCGCAAACAGGAATGATTTGAGTCTAACCCTCAATTTACATCAAGATGAAAATATGCAGAATGAGCCTAGAACCTTCTCACCTGCAGAGTTTCTGAAAATTCTGTTGCAAGCATTCCATTTTTCGATGGAGCCACAAACATTTTTTTTTTTGCCACTAAAGTAGCATCTGAAACAACACAGGGATGATGATGAAGACCTTTAATAAACATGACACATAAGAACATGACTTCGGTGGGTGGCGGGAGGATTTTACCCTCAGCTGGATATATAAGTAGTGGCCCTATTCTTGCCCGGAAACCACCTGGGGCTTCAGTGATTTGAAGGGTTGGTGCCACAGTGGTCCAGTTGACAGCATGTAATACTGAGATCATTGGTTTGAGTCTCACTTGCACATTACTTCTGCCTGTGCAAGTTCAAGACACTTTTGCTTAACCTCTTCCGTTAGATGGGACCGTAAACCTGGTGGTTTATGTATCAACATTTATCCTCCGAGCACAGGGTTCAAATTTAACACTTATTTACTTGCTAAATGCGAGTAAATTTTATCTGCAAATAGAAAATATTAGCACTGCTAAATTGTTCAAGTAATAAAAGAAACCCACTTGTTCACTGAACATATTTATCGAACTTAGTTAAATAGGTGAATATAACGTCCCATTGGTGCAAAAAGGTACCATCCGACATTTTGGCCAAAAATGACTTTTTGACATATTTCAATCTTAATTAGATCTATATTTCTTTAATTAAGGATTTTATGACATATATGTAATAAGAAAGCCATTAACATTTCTGTCATTTCCTTGATGCAAAAAGGTACCTAGTGTGCCATTAAGGTACCTTTTTGCATATATAAAACAATACTTTATATATTATTTATTTTGTGCAAAAAGGTGCCAACTGACATATGCCATCATATGGTACCTTATTGCACACACTAGTACCTTTGTGCTTTTATCATTTTAATGTTGTTTTTGGTTATTAGATCTTTGGGCAAGGGTAAAAATTATATTAAAATGAACCTGACGATTTTTCACTTAAAATGTACAGTATCACCCAGACAACTATAATATCATCCCATTGGAGCAAAAAGGTACCATCTGACAATGCCGAAATTGTTTCATGCAATTAGGAACCAAGTACAAAAATGGCAAAAATCATCTTTAAAAAGAAAGATTAGTGAAATAAACATTTACTATCATATTCCTAAAAGTATTTTTCCCAGTTGTGCAAAGTTGCACAACTTAAATAGCAGTATGTGATTTTTCGCAACAATCCAAAACTTCAATTGCGTGTTTCTCAAAGCTATGAAAATGTCACTTGGTACCTTTTTGCACCAATGGGACGATAAGTATAATTATGTAACAACATTTCTGCTAGATGAGTGTGAAAATGTCATTATTTATATGTATAGCAATCCTTTTAAAATGAATCGATGTTTTAAATTATTAATGCAAGTACGTTTATTAAAATAGCAAGTAGAAAACCTTCGCATTTGCTTTTTTTAGCAAGTAGCTAAAAATATTAAATTTGATCCCCGGAGCACTTGCAAGAATCATAGTTATCTATTTGATAGTAAGAGTAGGGCAGGTTCCTGGATTTCTATGTATATTTTCCCTCTCTGTGTGAACCTAAATTAGGTGTTAACGAGCCATTAAACAACAATTTAATTCTATTCTTTAAGGACAATGTAAATAAAGCAGTTCAGTTATTTATCCTGTTATTCAAGTGTGTTTAAATAACAGAACCATGAGGAACAAAAAAAACATTCAAGCAAGCATAAAATATCAGTCAAGAGATAATAGCGTAGGAGAAGACATATTTATTTATGTTTACATTGCAGCAGTGACATGTATCAAACTGATATAGGGCCATCCTTAAAAATATATACTGAAAGGAAAAAGAAACGCAGGGTGCGTATTTCCGCTATATATTGCATATACTGCACACTTTATAATTCCATATATATTCCAAGGAAATCCAAAGATGTTTTGTAAAAAAAAAAAGTGCAGTTAGAGAAAGGACACAACTGTGATGTTGTAGACGTTTTAATCACAGTACACGTTGTAACAAGAAATTCATAAATGCTGAAGTTCCTCTTTGAAAAATTGAGCCAGTTCAGTACTGTATTTAATGTTAAGTGATTGCAACATTTAAAGCCTAAGTTTGCTCACCTCATTGAGCCAAATGCGCATTCTGACGATAATGAAACTTTAAAGGGGTAACCATTGGTGTGTTCAGTGCTGTTTAAACCTTCTTTCTAAAAGGACAGGCCTAATGTCGCCCTGTACCATTCGATTAGCAGTAGCATATTAAACATACAATATATAGCGGAAATACGCACCCTGCGTTTATTTTTCCTTTCAGTATACTTGTGTGCTGTTTCCCAACCCGGGATTTTATAAGTGGGTTACGAGGTAGGTAGGTGAATTTTATTTTTTTTGCCAAAGACAGTAAAAACCTTAAGAAACGAAAGGGAAAAAATACTAAAGATAGTAAAAACAAGAAATATCACTGTAAGTGACAAATGCCCCCGAAGTCACCTTTGACCTCTAAGTATGACCTTGACCTTGGAGCCACGGACCTGGATTTTGTGCGTGACACATCGTTTGGTTGTGGTGAGAAAAAAAATGTGCTAAGTTATTTGAAAATCCGTCCAGGCATGCAAAAGTTATTGACCGGACACAAATTGACCTTTGACCTCAGAGTGTGACCTTGACCTTGAAGACCTGGGTTTTGGGTGCGACACATCGTCTAGTTATGGTGATCACTTGTGCCAAGTTATTTTAAAATCCCTTAATGGGTCGTGACATTACGGTCCGGACACGAAATTGCGTACCTGTTCTTCAAGTGTGATGACCTTTGAGGTACGGACCTGGGTTTTGTGCGCGACACATCGTCTTGTTATGATGATCACTTGTGCCAAGTTAATTAAAAATCCATTCAGGGGTTTGGAAGGTACAGTCTGGAAACAAACTGCGGAATGACGGACGGACGGACGGATGGTGCGATTACTATATACACCCGAAACCTTTTCGGGGGCATTTAAAATGTTTTTGTTAAATAATTGCTATAAAAAGTTTTGGGTAGGGCCCTTTTTCGTTGGTAGGTAGAGAAACAACAAACCAACAAATTTTTATGGTCGGCCTAGCATTGATGGCCATATCTTGGAATTATTCGTTGGGAGTTTTTATTTTCCACAGTAATATGGAATTGTGTCATAGTAAAAGATCGCCATACAGTAATTTTATAAGGAAACAGTCGGGAAAGGAGATGAAATATATACTCTGTAAAAGAAGTTTTGGACCATGGCAGTGTTCGAACCCATACAATGATTGCTGAATCATGACATACGACCGTAACCCTTATTATCTCACTTGATAATTCACAATAGGTCAACAATCTACAATAATTACCATTTACAATGAAATGTTTGCGAAAAAATGATAATCTTTTTATTGGTTACTCGAATGTGTCCGTAACTGTTACTTTGTATGGATTTTGCAACATTTTTACAGACCCTTTGTGTGTTCGCGATATTTTTTTAAAATCAAATCTTGTTTGGAATTTAATGTTTCTGGTACCAAATTAACCGGGTAGAGTAGACCTTGGTTATTAAAAAAGGATACTTAAATTCTGTCCACTAGTTTTATTTTTATATATATGACTTTATATATCCTGGTCCAAAACCTTTTTTACCAAGTATATAAACAAATTGAACCGTAGTAGTACATGTAGTGCCCCCATTGCACTTTACATAGCGCCCGGGCACTACTATTAGAGGAAATACAGTTCATCTTCAGTTGGCTGACAGATAGCTTACGGATAGCTTACGGATAGCGGGAGGTATACAGTACTAGTTGTTCCCAGGAAAAATGGGGTGATATGCCACAAAAAAAACCCATTATATATGGCCTAACATGTGCTAAAAATGATGTAAAACAATTCAAATTCAAAACATTTATTTAAACATACCTGACATGAGATCAAAATACAAAATTTAATGTATACACTGGTGTTACTACACAAATCGTTTTTGATCTAACTTTTTTATAATACATTTAAACACGCTTTTATGCTTCTCCATTGTTGAAACTGTTGATTTTCTTGGATATGGGCACCAGTCAATCTGATACATTTAAATATAATATAAATTAAGATAGTAAAAAAAAAATGAAAGAGAACTGAACTGAATTGGATTTTATAGTCGCACCAACAGCTAAGGTCATATGGCGACTTTCCAGCTTCCATTGGTGGAGGAAGACCCCAGGTGCCCCTCCGGGCAATTTTCGTGCATGGGCGGGCACCTGGGTAGAACAACCGACGTTCTGCAAGAAATGAAAGAGAAAATAATAATAAAATATATCAAATTTCAATCTTTATGCCACCACCACTGAATGGTGAGGGGGCATATAATGTTAGCCATGTCCATTAGTCCGTCCGGCCGGCCGTCCCGAAAAGTTGGTGTGTCTAACTCCTCCCATCCTCCCACACATTTCAACCGATTGCTTCGAATCTTTACAGGATGCTTACCTATGATGTCAAGATATGTATACACTACTCAACTTTATTAATCGGTCATCCAAGTTTTTTGAAAGTAACACGAATACTAAAAACTGGAAATCACCGTAACACATACCAATATTTTATTAAGTTTATCAACAAGGTTTTAGTCCAATCAAGGCAGATTAAGTTTTATAAATTGCTAGCGATATTTGTTAAACGACGCCAGTTAAAATTTAAAATGAAATATGAATTATTAAAAAATACATAATTCTTTGAAAAGTGACCGATTATAACAGTTGATTAGTGTATTGTTCCGTCGTCAAAAGCAACTTAGTTTTACCGGACTTGTGGTCCTTTTTTTGTCAAATCTTACGTTGAATTATCTTGTGTGTCTATCTCCTCCCACAGTTTCCTCCATTTCTTTTCAAACTTCACAGGATGCTTACCAATGATGTCATAGGCTAGCATAAAAAAATAGTTAAGAGATAATAATAGCCTCGGGGAAGACATATTTATTTATTGGGCAGTGACTTGTAACAAACTGATATAGCATTGATGGCCATAACTCGGAATTTAAGTCCTTGGAGTATTTATTCTCCACAATAATGTGGAATGACTTAATGTAAAATGATCTGGTTCTAAAAAATAAATCAAAGAACCTGTTGTACCATGCATTGTCCTAGAACTGATGATGTTGATACTGTGATAAGGAGTCAAAAGGAAAGTTTTAAAAAAATAGAGGTAAAAAAAATCTAGTCATGTGGTATTAAAATATTGGGAGAAAAATGGTTGTGATGGAGGCCCAAACCTCGTCTATATTCTCGTTGAACACGTCATTACCTATTTGGCCACTGAGGCAATTACATCTTGCATATTGCCCAGTAAGATTTTTTACTGCACGATTATTTTGTTCTTATTATCTGATATAACAAAATATATTACCAGTGTATTTATAATATAAATATATTACCTCCATAACAAATAAAAAAAAAGCTGCAACTTGCGATCAAATAGTTCTCCTACCAAAACTAATTCAAATTGTTTTGATCTTAATTTGTTTGTTTTGTTTTGTTTGTATGGTGTTTTACGTCATTTTCAACACATACAAGGTATGATAGTGGATTTTTTGTGATGGAGGCAGACCATCCACTTTTCCTGGGTAGAACCAGTACTGTACACCTCCCGCCATCCGTAAGAATCGATAATTCCTCACTTACAAGTCGAGCTCCCAGTGGGATTCGAACCCGCAGGGGTGGGAGGCGAAGGTTTACAACGCAACGTCGTTAACCATTCGGCCACGGAGACGCTGTTTTGATCTTAAAAAACAGGAAACCATGCATTGTTTGACATGGATGAGTTAAAAAGAATATAAAATCTGAAGAATATGCCAAACTGTTTTCTTATAATCACAGTCGTCCGTCGGATGGGGACGTAAACCGGGCGGTCCCGTGTATCAGTCTATCTTCCGAGCACGTTAAAGAACCATAGGAATCTATTTGATAATAAGAGAAGGGCAGGTTCCCGGATTCCTATGTATCCTTCCCCTCTCTCTGGGGCGGATCTAAATAACCTATACTGTGTTGATGAGCCGTTAAACAACATTCAATTCAATTATAATCACAGTCATATAATCTAGGTAATTTCCGTTCAATATTGTAAATATTTACAATGGAAGAAAAGGTGGTGGTATTTCCAATTGAGGGGAAAAGTTGTTGTTTTCATAGTGAAGTGCACATATCATCTTCAGGTGGCTGAGGAAATTTTTTAGCTTACGGATAGCAGGAGGTATACAGTACTAGTACCCAGAGATCAGCAGAGCTTATGCCGTGGTGTGGTGTCGTCGTCCGTCTGTCTGTCTGTCTGTCTGTAAACTTTTTTTTTGTAGCGACTACTCCTCTGAAACTACTGAATGGATTTTCATGAAACTGTACAGAAATGTTGCCCATGAAGTCTAGTTGATCCCAGCAAAAATTCATGTTGATGTGAAATTCAAGATGGCCGCCACGGCTAAAAATAAATATATATTCAAAAACAAGTTTGTAGCGACTACTTCTTGAAAACCATAAGTGATATTGACATGCGTCTTTTCCTAAAATGATCATTATGACATGGTGTTGATCCTTGTCGAAAATTATTTTGATTCGACATTAAACATGGCTGCCGGCCATCTTTGTTTACATAGAGTTATACAATGAAAACTTGTAGCGACTACTCCTCTGAAACTACTTCACGGATTTTCATGAAACTTCACACGAATGTTGCTCTTGATGTCTAATTGATCCTAGCAAAACTTCGTCGGCCGGAAATTCAAGATGGCCACCACGGCTAAAAATAAATTTTCAAAAATAGCAAGTTTGTAGCGACTACTTCTTGAAAACTATAAGTAATATTGATATGGGACTTTTTCTAAAATGATAAGCATGACATGATGTTGGTCCTTTTCGAAAATCGTTTTGATTCGATGTTAAACATGGCTGTCAGCGTCCATTTTTGTTTGCAAAGAGTTATCTAGTAAAAAATTGAAGCGACTACTCCTCTGTAACTACTCGACGGATTTTCATGAAACTTCACACGAATGTTGCTCTTGATATCTTATTGATCCTAGCAAAATTTCAGGTCGGCTGAAAATTCAAAATGGCCACCATGGCTAAAAATAGATTTTGAAAATACAAGTTTGTAGCGACTACTTCTTGAAAACTATAAGTGATATTGATATGGGACTGTGATTACATGATCAGTATGACATGATGTTGATCGTTGTCAAAAATTATTTTGATTTGACATTAAACATGGCCGCCATCTTTGTTTACATAGAGTTATATAATGAAAACTTGCAGCGACTACTCCTGTGAAATTCATTTGCATCAAAAGAGCAGTGGCAGGAAAACAATAACGTGGCTCCAGCGTAAATGGAGTTTCTATGATAGAATTTGCAGCAACTCTGCAGTTCAGGGTGAGAAGGTTCTAGGCCCATTTTCCATATTTTATCTCAATGTACATGGAAGATGAGCCTGGCATGTTCATGCCTGTTAGGTGCCATATAACCTTTTCATGTGTTGGTGCGCCTTAAAACCCCAATTCAATTCAATTTCTCTGAAACTACATGACGGATTTTCATGAAACTTCACAGGAATGCTGATATAGCTATCAAAAACCTATCAGTAGAGCTTCAAGGTCATTGACCTCTTGTTGATCTAACTTTTTTGTAATGCATTTAAACACGCTTTTATGCTTCTCCATTGTTGAAACTGTGATTTATTAGTTATGGAGGCACCAGTTAATTTGATGCATTTAAATATAATATAAAGTAAGATCTTTATGCCACCACCAGCCATGTCCGTCCGTCCGTCTGCAAAAGTTTGTGTATCTATCTCCTCCCATACTTTTCAACTTTTCAACTTTACAGGATGCTTACCTGTGATGTCACAATGTGCACGTCGTTTCAGCGTCAAAATCGACACAGTACTACTGGAGTTAGGGCCCCTTTTTTGTAATCTTTCTGTAAATTTTTATGTCAAAATATCTTGTGTCTGTTCACTCCCACACTGTTCAACCAAGTGCTTCCAAACTTTACAGGATGCTTATCTATGATGTCAAGATGTGCATATCATTTCGGTGTCAAAAACGACCCAGTATTACCGGAGTTATGGCCCTTTTTTCATCAAATTTTATGTCAAAATTATTTGTGTGTCTATCTCCTCACACTAATTTATAACTAATAAATCCCGTGGACACATTTCTAGTTTTATTTAGCATTGGGAATTCACAACTAGTTGAACGGACCCTTTTCTTCACAAAAGATAGGGGCGAAAATATATAGTAAAACAAATAAAACATGGCTGTATGCAGTAAATTTCTCTGCACAGAACAAACATCCCTTAGATGTCATCTTGTTTTGTAGGTTCACAGTATGAAACAAAAGTAGTTCTCGTCCGTTGCATGAACAAAATGACTATTTTCTCATCAATACGTAATTGAAAATCAATTAGTTCTCTTTCCAAGAACAAAGCAAGGCATTTAATCTATAACAGACAATCAAGAATGGTGTAATTATTTTATTTCAACTTGACTCAAAAGGAAACACTTAAACAGTTGAGATCCTTTAATTTGCACTGTGTGCATAATCTTGAAATGAACTTCAAACAGTTCAGACAAATCAATTTTGGTAAATTTATCTCTGAAAAAATCTCTCATGGTCATTTATTGATCAGGTATTATGTTTTTTTCAATTTGGACAAGGAATAAGGAAGTGGATAAAGGTTTTCTACACCGATATAAAATCCTGCATTTCCGTTAATGGTCACTTATCAGAATGGTTTTCTATTCACCGAGGCTGCCGACTGGGAGACCCCCATATATTTTTATCTTATGTGTAGTAATATTAGCTATACTGGTTAGGACAAATAAAGACATCACAGGAGTCAAAGTAGGGGAAACTGAATATGTAATTTCTCAATATGCCGATGATACCTCCTTTGTATAAGATGGCACTAAAAAATCTCTTAAATATGCCCTGATTGTTTTAAAATTCTATGCGGAAATATCAGGTCTTAATGTTAATGTTGATAAAACTAGAGTTGTATGGTTTGGGAAAAATAAAGGCTCAAAGGCTAAACTTTGTAAAGATGTAAATTTAAATTGGGATCAAGGAGACTTCGTGATCCTTGGTATCACAATGTCAACGAACCTACGTTATTATAAGTCTAGTCGCATTAAATTACGATAGAAAAATAAAAGAAATTAAATCATTACTACTATCTTGGTCAAAAAGAATTCAAAAAGAATAACTACTGTCATAAAGAGCTTAGCTTTATCAAAATTAAACCATTTATTTTCATCTTTAGCCTCATTTCTATGTTCCAGCTGACAGAGTGACCTGTTCATTTATAAATCTTTCTAACGATCTTAGTTACCTTTATATGCTTTGCTTTTGGATATCGAGACTTTATACCCTTTCCTATTTGTATGTTTCGACAGGCGTTGGACCTTTTTTCTGATTCTTTCCCATAATGTGTTGTACCACTTATTCTCATGTTCAGGGACGTTCAATCGTTCTATATGCCTTAGCATGAATCTTTTCTCTTCTTTCCTGTCGCGGCTTGGTGATTTCTGCTTCTACATGTATATTGTCTTGTTGGTTTGTGGAAGAACTTTGTTTATTTTCTTGTTAATTCCTTAAGGACTTGGTTCAGGTTCAACTATTTCTTCTCTTGGATTCTCAACTCTAACAGGCGAGTTAGTGGGACTGTTATCGTCCATAAAATTGATTCCTCTTTGTTTTAGCTTTATTTCCTCTCTCTCGTTGCATTTGTTTATTTTCCATTTTCGCCTTAAAAGTTTCATTTCACGTTCACTTCTGAAAAATTAAAATCACCTCTTTCTTTTCTTTTGGCATATTGCTCTCTCTCTTTTCTGCAGATACTGTTTATGCTTTGATAGATCTTTTTTCTTGTTGTCTCTATACTTCTTGGACCTTTCAGCTGTCGTTAATGCCATGATCTGTACTTTTGTATATATGCTAACAAAAAAGATGATATTGTTTCTTTAATTTGAAGCTTTCTTGCATTCAGTGTATTAATTATCTCGTCTAGTTCTTTCTCAAAGTTTGGAATGCTAGTATTATGAATAATATTTAACACACGTCTTTGCTCTAGTTCTATATATGGAGAAGAATCTCATTTATTCTGATATACTCTTTCAAAAGTTCATTTTCTCTGGCTAACTTAGATGGGCCGGTCTTCATGAAAACATAATTATAAATGTAACCGATCCAGTCTCAATCTAAGCTAAGAAAATATTTTAGTCTTCACTGTCATAGCATCGTCTTTACCGTCACACACATTCTGTGGCAGTGAAGACTGTGGCGGTGGAGACTTGTTTTAGATAACACGTGATACTGATGTTGTTCGACCTTCAATGCAAGTTTGATCATGAATATTCTGGTTACGTATACTTTAAATACATACTGGGACAGTTGGACTTTGAAGAAATGTGTTTCTATTTTCTATTATACAGTATTGGTAAAGACAACCAAAAAGGTACGGTTTTAGGAATGAAAACATTACCTACCAATTTTCTGCCGCCATTGGATATTCTTCTCAAAATAAAAAGGATGTGACATTCTGACAACATGATGTTATCAGTGATGCCAGAATCTTCTTCAAGACTGGTTGCAGTTTCAAATACTGCTTAACCAAATGTCGTGACAGTAGAGAACTTTTTTCCATGGGACATTTTTTATTGTTTGTTTATATTCTTAAATTTCATTTTCAGTTGTGTATTTTGTTAGAACATTGCATACAGTATATAATTAATACCTTTACAGAGACAATTAACCTGGAAAATGTATTTGAATTTGTGTATGTGTTTAGTTAACATTTCAACTTTTAATGCTGGGTATGCATATACCAGGCAATCAAGGATTTTTCTAGATTTTCCAAAGTTAAATTTTCATGACAAATTTCACCAGCCAATGGCAAGTGATAATGCCTATCTAGACTTATTGGAGAGCACTGTAATAACAACACATCAAAATATTTTTTAAACTTTAATAGATTTGGCAAATATTGGGCGTGGCATGGATTGAAAAACAAGCCCCAAGCATGGGGTTTAACAATTGGGCTGCCGGTAAGCACAAAAGACCATTATGGCAAGCCCTTACAGTAGAAAGCATTAAGCAATAAAGCAGATTGAATATTACACTATTAAGGACATAAATACATGTGCACCAAATTAAATGTTCATTATGAAAGCAACTTTTCTGATAAGCATTTAAGCAAGTGTTGAAAGCACGGTTGATATTCAAGCATAATTACAAGTGCACCGAATTCAATCAATTCAAATGTTTTTTATCAATTCGTACGGACAGCAAATTTGTATATAATTTATGTTTAGATTACAATTCAGTCTCTGGGTATACAGGAGCTGAATAAATTTAAACTGAAACTTATATGTCCTTCCTTTCACACCTTCGCTGCCCGCCATTCAGTCTCTGGGTATACAGGAGCTGAATAAATTTAAACTGAAACTTATATGTCCTTCCTTTCACAAAACTTCCAGCAAGCATGTAAATGTTCTTAATATCCATACCACACCGGTAATGGTTGACTACGTAAGTGGATCCAGAGGAAGACATCAACTGAAAATATATAACTCAGAGAAAGCAACATGATCTTGCAACATAAAATACTATCTTTTGAATATAAGTATTGACAAATAATGAAATTTCTTTAATGAACTTATCGTACTTATACAACTTCATAACACTATTATCGATTGCAATCAATGATCCTGTGGGCTGGGAGGGAGGGAATTTAAATTGTTAACATAAGCTAAAGGACAGTACCTCGATGTGAATCCAACATGACGGTGTAGATCTACGAACACTGCCCCGTGAAATTTACTCCCTAAGTTCAAAACGCTAATTTTGTGTCATCCAATAACCGTTGATTATAACAGATATTATAGTCAGTATTATTGGAGAGCACTGTAATAACAACACATCAAAATATTTTTTAAACTTTAATAGATTTGGCAAATATTGGGCGTGGCATGGATTGAAAAACAAGCCCCAAGCATGGGGTTTAACAATTGGGCTGCTGGTAAGCACAAAAGACCATTATGGCAAGCCCTTACAGTAGAAAGCATTAAGCAATAAAGCAGATTGAATATTACACTATTAAGGACATAAATACATGTGCACCAAATTAAATGTTCATTATGAAAGCAACTTTTCTGATAAGCATTTAAGCAAGTGTTGAAAGCACGGTTGATATTCAAGCATAATTACAAGTGCACCGAATTCAATCAATTCAAATGTTTTTTATCAATTCGTACGGACAGCAAATTTGTATATAATTTATGTTTAGATTACAATTCAGTCTCTGGGTATACAGGAGCTGAATAAATTTAAACTGAAACTTATATGTCCTTCCTTTCACACCTTCGCTGCCCACCATATGGATGGGCGCCCGGACACTCCAAGTCATAGAGTAGAGTGTCCAGGCGCCCATCCACCGCCAAAAATAGGGGAAACATTTTTTGGCAGCAGCGAAGAGTGTGTATCACAAACAAAATATCCGAATGCCACGCCCAAAACAGAAACGGTGCCAAAAACAATATCTATTTTCTCATCACTGCCTACTTTAAATGAAACATTAAAATCCAGCCGCTAACTGGTTAAGAAACAAGTTGTTCCCCACATTTGATTAATGAACACCATCCTGTTCAAGACAGGTATCATCAGCCGGAACGTTTGGGTATGCTAACTGGTTTAAGAAACAAAGTGTTCCCCACAGTTAATTATGAACACCATCCTGTTCAAGACAGGTATCATCAGCCTGAATGTCTGGGTGTAGCAAATAAAGGCCCCCAATATCTATTATCGCCTTCGCAGCGTAACTGTTTAGCCGCTTTCTGGCCCTTGTCCTTGCTAAAGGATTGATAGAATAACGCCATGAAAGCCGAGGAAGTATTTAAGAACAAACAACGACCACATCTAAAAACCGTTAATGGGTATTTCCCTCAATCATTTCTCCACGACCACATGAGTTGATGCATCAGACATTGGCAAAATAAATAAATGTCAGTAAATTATCAAGTATGTAAAGGTTGGAGGATGATTTAACTGTAATGTGTGTCTAGAAAAACAAACTGACTGTTAAACGTGCCTAAATTAGCATCAGGAATATCGATCTTAAGCGGTTAAATAATATGAAGAGTAACATATACATGATACTCAGTTGCAGACTTAGAACTCTGAATGATTTCTGATAAAGCATGTATCTTTCCTACTGTTTCGCGTGCCATGGTTATTTTCATTTCAGACAGCAAACAACTGATATACATTTGTTTGTGTACAATATGCACATTTTCTTAAGTGTATTAACTTTTGTCCCCTGGATAATCAAGTTTATTTCTATTGTAAACATGACTTTAACTGCATTTTTACCTTTGACCTACGATCGATTTTTGTCTTGTGTAAACAATCATCATCATCAAGCGCCGAAGTAATTGATGAACAGTAAGTCAATCAATAGGTACATGAACTACAACTATCTAAAGGCTAAACCATCTAACACTCCGACAACAATACACGAAGAACATGTATCCTTTTCAAGTGAACTAGCCCGCATTAAAAAGGTTAGCCACACAACTGTGTAAACTCCCTGTAACTAATACATAAAGATGTCATCGTGATGCTGACAATTGGAATGACATTTGTCTCATTTATCATCTTCTTGTATGACAACCTAAGTTGAAGTTGGTGACTTGGAGGAAATGTGTTATTATAGTACAATTTGCAACCTGCCCAGGATCTATTGTGCATATACCTTTTGGACGCCATGTTGTTTATATAACTTTGACTATGACTATTGACTAAAAACCCCAGAGCTACACACACACACACGCACAAACTGCATTGTGGAACCCTGCAGAGAAGTTGTTATTTTGAATAGACACAGCACAGAAGTGGTTTTATAATTTAGTGACCATGCACATAACTGGTTTAAAGTGCGGTGTATTGACTAGGGACAAGCCGAAAAGGAACAGATAACTAAATTTCAATGAACCCCTGGCAAAAATACCTAGTGCAGGATAAATAAAACCTCATCGATCTAATGGATTGGCCCAACAATAAACCAATGATAAAATGGAATAGCCTTAAAATGAGGCATTATGATAAGTATGCAACCATTTGCCATGTCTTGAATATGTCCACCACTGATGAAGCACTGATAAGGCACTGTCGATGCATTAAATATGAATGTATTAAACATTGTAGGGATATATTTCCAAACTCTACACGACAAAGTTTCGAAATTCACAAAGCTGCTATGAGTAAGAAGTAAAAAGTGGAACTTTACATACAATACCAACACTGGAGGACTATATGACCTGTTCCACACATTGCATCCGATACCGACATAGAAAATGTTGACTCGTGTTAAGTCAACTTGATGGTTACACAAACTGAAAAATAAGGCAAAATGTCATAAAGATTGAAACAAAATAAGCCTTGAAAGATGTAATAGAGATCCAATTAAAATTAGGCAGCATCAGCAACAGCGTCAGTATAAAACAACAGCCACTGTAATGAAAACATTATTGTACGCAAACTGAATAAATGTCAAGTTGATCGCTAGACGATAAGCATGGAATGTTTTATAAACAGTTAATTTAGAAGAACGGCAAGTACAATTGAGGCATGAATAATTTTTAACTGTTAAACAGTATTAATTCAAATTAAAATAATGCCATATCCAACACAATACTTCCGCACCATCTTAGACGCACGCTCGGACGGTATGACGTCACCTACCGCTCTGGGTCATGAATATTCATTGCCTCCATTGGCAGACCAACAACTTACAGCCAAAAGCAGCAAGGTAAAATTAGGTGAAATGAACAACTGGTGAGACGTACTTATCAGCAGTAAGAAAACATATTACCTAAACACTCCAATTACATGGTTAGCATCATAAAACACAATTACACGAACAGCCTTGGAGTTAAATAATAGCAGCAGAAGCTTAAACAACGCTGATTACAAACAGGATAATGATTACTTGGAGACCATTTTAAACTTCCTAGCTTTTAAACTTTCTAGTGTGAACTGTTTGCAGTAACAATGTGTAACAAAAAGGAAAGGTGTGAACAATCTACAGCCATACATCACTTACCCACATCTCCAATGAAAATGCAATTTGCATTTGCAGACTCCTGGTGTAAAATATGATATTTGGAGAGGTTTGCATTATACAACAGCAGGAAGTGGTGTAAAAAAGTATACCATAAAAAACAAAACATATCTAGCCAATTATTTATGTTTTTTTTTTTTTATGATATTATTAGTATTATATATGACCCAACTGACTAACCCACTGACTTTAAACCCATAATAAAGTGTATAAAAACGAGTCCTGTTTCCGTAGGCATCTGTAACATCTGTTCCTCTAGCTGCCTAACATCTTTGTATGGCCTGTACGACCTCTTCTGCAATCAAACGAGCCACCGAACGATCTGTGACATAACTGACTTGCTGAACGATATGTCTTTACACCGGGAGACAGTACATGCAACCGCTGACTTTTCCCGGCAGAGCTGGCTCGCACCATCGAACTCGCTCGCTTTCCACGACGCATTATCCAGTGTGAATATGAAAACAAAATCAACGTATATTGTATAAACTGAGAAAATAAAATCCTATTCGAAATATTAATACCAACTAACTGGAATATTTTTATTTATTTATTTATTTTTTTTTTTATTTTTTTTTATTTATTATTTTTTTATTTTTATTTTTTATTTTTTTTTTTTTTTTTATTTTATTTTTTTTTTTATATATTTATAATAATTACGATTATTATTATATATATATATATTCATCATTGTTATTAGCCCACTATCATTATAAAATTATTTATTTATTAAGCTATGCCGTAAACATTTTCAGTTAGAATGCAGGGGCGAATCCAGGATTTCAGCTTAGTGGGGGCGTAAGATTTGGTAAATTTTCGGGTACGTCTATAGCCTTATAAAACGGATGCGATAGTGCATTGCTAGGATAAAACAGTCCGTTTTCAAACAAAAGGATTTAACAATGTGTTAATTAAACAACTCATTAGCCATTATGCGTTGAGCGAGCGAAGCGAGAGAGAACATTTTTTTTTTTTTTTTTTTTTTTTTATTATTATTTTTTTTTTTTTTTTTTACTGAGGGCGTGCAACGAAATTGTTTGATATTTTATCTGCAGTAACATGGACATACATGTATGAATAAAAAAGGGGCGTTCTCAAACAAAAGGATTTAACAGTGTGTTAATTAAACCACTCATTAGCAAATTATGCGTCGAGCGAGCGAGCGAAGCGAGCAAGAACATTTTTTACACTGAGGGCGTGCAGCGTAATTGTTTGATATTTTATCTACAGTAACATGGACATACATCCTTTGATATTTGATCTACAGTAACATGGACATACATGTATGATCCAGATTTTTTAGGGGGCGCGCACCAGGGTTGTTTCCCCCCCCATACCCCGGTATCCGCTAGTGGAATGTACCAAACCGCATTATTCTTGAAACACACTCAAATACCACTCATTGTTCTATCAACTACTGACCCAGTTAACTTGAAAATAAATGCAGTATAGGCTGTAGCCAGTACGCAAAATGTTGCTGGTAGATAAGAGTTGCATTATTACACTTTAAACCTGCGACAGGCTCTGCAGTGAAGTAAAGGGACATTCCACTTTGGAATTGAGGGTCGCAGGTGGAGTAGTTTCGCTCAAAACCTCGCTTAAAATGAACGCTTTAAAAAACAAACAAAGCAAAAAACGAAGTTATCAACGTTTAAGACTCTATTTAAATTCGTCAACGTTGACGTCACACATAAACCCGCAATATGAGAGTAATATTAATCAACGTTTACCTACTCCCTGGCATGACGTCATTCATAAACCACGCAGCATATTTAAGGCAAAACTAATCGCGTGGGAAACCCCACATTTCGGGAATATTAATTAAATAATATACGAGAACGTTGTTATTTATTTACAGTTATATCAATTAGCAAAGGAATCGCACATAATAGAAACAAAGAAAGAGACGAAATAAAGCTTACGTTAATTGAAAGAAAAATTGTTCTGACTAGAATCAAAATGGCCGACCTAGTAAGGTGAAATAGGAGACTATATTTACATCGACCAACAACGTATATACTGTATGACTAAAATAAAACGAATACAACCTAATCGAAGATAAAATCATGAGCAACAGGAATATGACAAAAAGAATTGATAGATCATGCGAGTATGATTTCAATGAATTTAAATTGTTAACATAAGCTAAAGGACAGTACCTCGATGTGAATCCAACATGACGGTGTAGATCTACGAACACTGCCCCGTGAAATTTACTCCCTAAGTTCAAAACGCTAATTTTGTGTCATCCAATAACCGTTGACTATAACAGATATTATAGTCTGTATTATATTAAGAAACTAACCTACCAAATAACGGCAAAATTACACTGCAAAAACTTTTATCAAAACTCGATCCAGACATTCAGGCATATATTAATGTAATGTGCCTATTGAAAGTATAGGTTTATTCACAGGTTGTTAAAATATGTTCGATTAAATATTTGTAAAATGAGTTGTTAAAGCCATTTATATTGTGTTTTTAGCTCTACTGATCAAAGATCAGCAGAGCTTATGCCGTGGTGCGGTGGCCGTCGTCTGTCCAGCCGTTGTCTGTCCGTAAACTTTTGATTGTGGCGACTACTCCTCTGAAACTACTGGATGGATTTTCATGAAACTTTACAGAAATGTTGCCCATGAAGTCTAGTTGATCCTAGCAAAAGTTCATGTTGATGTGAAATCTAAGATGGTCACCAAAGCTAAAAATAGATTTATACAACAAGTTTGTAGCGACTGCTTCTTGAAGACTATTAAGTGATATTGATATGGGACTTTTTCTAAAATGATCAGCATGACATGTTGTTGGTCCATGTCAAAAATCATTTTGATTCGACATTAAACATGGCTGCCAGCGGCCATCTTTCTTTACATAGAGTTATATAGTAAAAACTTGTAGCGACTACTCCTCTGAAACTACTTGACGGATTTTCATGAAACTTCACAGGAATGTTGCTCTTGATGTCTAATTGATCCTAGCAAACAAAATTTCAGGTCGGCCCGAAATTCAACATGGCCGCCACGTCTAAAAATAGATTTCTAAAAAACAAGTTTGTAGCGACCACTTCTTGAAAACTATAAGTGATATTGATATGGGACTTTTTCTAAAATTATCAGCATGACATGATGTTGGTTTTGACGATAATAATTTTGATTCGAAATTTAACATGGCCCTCAGCGGCCATCTTTGTTTACATAGAGTTATATATAAAAACTTGTATGTAGCGACCACTCCTCTGAAACTACTTGACGGATTTTCATGAAATTTCACAGGAGTGTTGTTCTTGATGTCTAGTTGATCCTAGCAAAATTTCAGGTCGGCCGATATTCAAGATGGACGACACGGCTAAAAATAGCAAAAAACAAATTTGTAGCGACTACTTCTTGAAAACTATACTTGATATTGATATGGGACTTCTTCTAAAACGATCAGCATGACATGTTGTTGGTCCTTGTCGAAAATCATTTGATTCGACTTTAAACATGGCTGCAGCGGCCATCTTTGTTTACATACAAAGAGTTATATAATAAAAACTTGTAGCGACTACTCCTCTGAAACTAATAGACGGATTTTCATGAAACTATACTGGAATATTGCTCTTGATATCTAGTTGATCCTAGCAAAATTTCAGATCAGCCGGAAATTCAAGATGACCGCCATGGCTAAAAATAATTTAAAAAAAACACGTATTCAGCGACTACTTCTTTAACACTATAAGTGATATTGATATGGTACTTTTTCTAAAATGATGTTGGTCCTTGTCGAAAATCATTTTGGCCATCTTTGTTTACATAGAGTTATATAGTAAATACATGTAACGACTACTCCTCTGAAATTACTGGACGGATTTTCATGAAACTTAACAGAAATGTTGCTCTTGATGTGTAGTTGATCCTAACAACATTTCCGGTGTGCCGAAATTCAAGATTGCCACCATGGCTAAAAATAGATTTTTAAAAAACAAATTTGTAGTGACTACTTCTTGAAAACTATAAGTGATATTGATATGAGACTTTTTCTAAAATGATCAGCATGACATGATGTTGGTCCTTGTTGAAAATTATTTTGAGTCAACATTAAACATGATTGCAAGCGTCCATCTTTGTTTACATAGAGTTATATATAAAAACTTGTAACGACTCGCTGGCAGTAGGTTTAGAAATGGCGTACACCTGTTGTAAAATTTGCCCATTGATACCGGAATGATTTTAATCATTGAATTGTTGTTCAATGGCTCATCAAAGTATAATCTTGGGTTATGTAGAGCTGCCCCCAGAGAGACGGGAACGATACATAGGAATCAGTTCCGAGCCAGGCTTGCTACACTGACTGCTCCCCTCTTCTCCACCTACTAGATTCTTCGTTCCTCATAAATAATTTTGTTGTACATAGCGACGATTGAAGTCGACTGTTTTTACCCGCATAGCGCTAGTTTTTACACAGGACAATTACATTCTTTAACCCTTAACCCGCTAAGCATGACTTTTATAGCCTTTGTGTCCATTGTAAACCTAGATCAGCCTGTGAGTAACTCGCGACCTAAATGGAATGGTCTTTAAATTCAAAGAAAGAACAGCGCGCAGTCCATCATATATATGTAGCGGGTTAAGGGTTAAAGAAACAGTCCTTCAATTGGATGAAGAAGAAGAATCCAGGAATAGTGCCATACTCTTACTAGTGAAGAGATTACTATGGTTATTTAACACTTAACCCGCTACATATATATAATGGACTGTTTTTCTTTGAACTAAGACCATTCCATTTTATGTGACAAAGGGGTGTTTTGGAGAAAATGACTGATCAGCAGCTGGACATTTTAAACCCTGATCAGTTACTCGCAGTTATATTTGTGCTAAGCGGGTTGAGGGTTAATGTGCTCAGAGGATAGACTCCGAGACATTGGATCACCCGGGTCTGTATTCATAAAGCTTCTTAGCAATATCTTAACTTAAGTCGGATTTTATCAATTTTTAGCTCTACTGGCCAAAGGCCAGCAGAGCTTATGGGATGGCGAGTTGTCCGTTGTCTGTCGTCCGTCCGACGTCCGTCGTTAACTTTTGCCTTGTGAACACTCTAGGGCCTTCATTATTAATAGAATCTTTACGAAACTTTACCGGTGTCTTTATATCAATGAAAGCTCGGACAAGTTAAAAAACCAGCCAGATCGGAATATTTTCACTGGAGTTATGGCCCTTGTTTTGCTGAATAATGCCATATTAAGCCTTGTGAACACTCTAGCACCTTCATTAATTATTTGATCTTTACCAAACTTGCACAGATTTTTAATGTCAATTAAAGCTCGGACAAGTTCGAAAACCAGCCAAATCAGATCAGTAACACCGGAATTATGGCCCTTGTTAGCTCTACTGGCCAAGGGCCAGCAGAGCTTATGGCGAGTTGTCTGTCGTTCGTCCGTCCGTCGTCCGTCGTCTGTCGTCCATCCGTCCGTCGTTAACTTTTGTCTTGTAACCACGATAGGGCCTTCATTTTTCATCCGATCTTTACCAAACTTTAACAGGTTGTTAATATCAATGAAAGCTCGGACAAGTTCGAAAACCAGCCGGATCGGATAAATTTCACTGGAGTTATGGCCCTTGTTTTGCTGAAAAATGCCATATTAAGCCTTGTGAACACTCTAGCACCTTCATTTATTACTTGATCTTTACAAATCTTGCACAGATTATTAATATCAATGAAAGCTCGGACAAATTTAAAAACCAGCCAAATCAGATCAGTAACACCGGAGTTATGACCCTTGTTTTTTCTGAAAATTGCTATTTTCTGCCTTGTGAACGCTCTTACACCTTCATTTATTATTTGATCGTTACCAATCTTGCACAGATTGTTAATACCAATGATAGTTTGGACAAGTTCAAAAATCAGCTAAATTGGGTCAGTAACACTAGAGGTATGGCCCTTGTTTTTTCTGAAAAATGCCATTTTCTGCCTTGCGAACACTCTAGCACATTCATTTATTATTTGATCTTTACCAAACTTGCACAGATTGTTAATATCAATGAAAGCTCAAACAAGTTAAAAAACCAGCTAAATCGGATCAGTATCGCCAGAGTTCTGGCCCTTGTTTTTTCTGAAAAATGCTATTTTCTGCCTTGTGAACACTCTAGGACCTTCAATATTAATCGGACCTTTACTTTACTTTGCCAGTGTCTTTATATCAATGAAAGCTCGGACAAGTTCAAAAACCTGCAAGATCGAAATAATTTCACCAGAGTTATGACCCTTGTTTTGCTGAAAAATGCCACATTAAGCCTTGTGAACACTCTAGCACCTTCATTTATTATTTGATCTTTACAAATTCAAGCTCGGACAAGTTCGAAAACCAGCGAAATCGGATCAGTAACACCGGAGTTATGGCCCTTGTTTTTTTCTGAAAATTGCTATTTTCTGCCTTGTGAACGCTCTAACACCTTCATTTATTATTTGATCGTTACCAAACTGGCACAGATTGTTAATATCAATGAAAGCTCAAACAAATTCGAAAAAACCAGCTAAATCGCATCAGTATCACCGGAGTTATGGCACTTGTTTTTTCTGAAAAATGCTATTTTCTGCCTTGTGAACACTCTAGAGCCTTCAATATTAATCGGACCTTTACTTATATTTGCCAGTGTCTTTATATCAATGAAAGCTCGGACAAGTTCAAAAACCGGCAAGATCGAAATAATTTCACCGGAGTTATGGCCCTTGTTTTGCTGACAAATGCCATATTAAGCTTTGCGAACACTCTAGCACCTTTATTTATTATCTGATCTTTACCAACCTTGCACAGATTGTTAATATCAATGAAAGCTCGGACACGTTTGAAAAACCAGCTAGATTGGACCATTAACAGTGGAGTTATTGCCCTTGATTTAGTTAAAAATGCTATATTTTGCCTAGTTAAGGCGATAGGGTTTTCATCTTTCATCCAATCTTTACTAAACTTTACCAGATTGTTTATATAAATAAAAGCTTGGACAAGTTCGAAAACCAGCTAGATCGGAAAATTAACAGCGGAGTTATGGCCCTTGATTTAGTTAATAATGCTATATTTTGCCTCGTTAATTCGATAGGGCCTTCATCTTTCATCTGATCTTTACAAAACTTTACCTGATTGTTTATATCAACGATAGCTGAGACAATTTTGAAAAACCAGCCAGATCAGACCAGTAACAGATGAGTTATGGCCCTTGATTTAGTTAAAAATGATATATTTTGCCTCGTTAAGATGATAGGGCTTTCATTTTTCATGCGACTTTTATGAAAATTTACTAGATAGTTTATATCAATGAAAGCTTAGTCAAGTTCGAAAACCAGCCAGATCAGAACAGCAACAGTGGAGTTATGGCGCTTTATTTAGTTAAAATCCTATATTTTGCCTCGTTAAGACGATAGGGCCTTCATCTTTCATTTGATGTTTAAGAAACTTTACCAGATTGTTAATATCAATGAAAGCTTGGACAAGTTCGAAAACCATCCAGATTGGACCTTTTACATCGGAGTCATGGCCCTTTATTTTCTGAAATATGCTATATCTTGGCCTCATTAAGACGAAAGGGCCTTTATTTGGCCAGATTTCATTGAAACATTGCAGGGATGATCAGTACCAAGCCTAGTTGTACATAGTCACCGTGTTCCAGTTGAATGATTTTGGCGGAGTTATAGCCCTTTAAAGGTTTTAATACACAAACTTTGTTTTGACTAGTTCTCCTGAACCCCTGGCTGGATTAAACAAAACTTGTTAGGGATGATCGATTCTATGTCTAGTTGTGAAAATCATCGCCGTGTTCCGGTTGAATGATTTTTGGCAGAGTTATGACCCTTTAAAGGTTTTAATACACAAACTTTGTCTGACTAGTTCTCCTGAACCCCTGGCCGGATTTAAACGAAGCTTTTTAGGGATGATCAATTCCATGTCTAGTTGTGCAAATCATTGCCGTATTCCGGTTGAATGATTTTTTTGGCAGAATTATGTCCCTTTAAAGGTTTTTAATACACAAACTTTGTCTGATCTACTTCTCCTGAACCCCTCGCCAGATTTCAATGAAACTTTGCAGGGATGATCAGCACCAAGCCTAGTTGTGCATGTCATCGTCACGTTCCGGTTTACAGATATTTGGCAGAGTTAAGGATTTTGATATCACTTTTTTTTTCAGGGCTAGTTCTCCTGAACCCCTGGCTGGATATAGACGAAACTTGACAAGGATGATCAGTATCAAGCCTAGTTGTGCATATCTTCGCCATATTTTGGTTGAATGATTTTAGGCAGAGTTGTGACCTTTTAAATGTTTTAATTCACAAACTTTGTCCAGATTTCAGCGAATCTTGGCGAGAATGATCAGGACTAAGCCTAGTTGAACCTATCATTGCCATGTTCTGGTTGAATGATTTTTGAAAGACTTATGGACCCTTATACATAATCTTTATCTTTAGCCGGTAGAGCGTCCACAGGCCCTCTTGAGCCTTTTTTTTCTTTCTGAAAATTGCTATTTTCTGCCATGTGAACGCTCTAGCACCTTCATTTATTATTTGATTGTTACCAAACTTGCAGAGATTGTTAATACAAATTATAGCTTTTACAAGTTCGAAAATCAGCTGAATTGGGTCAGTAACACCAGAGTTATGGCCCTTGTTTTTAGCTCGACTGATCAGAGATCAGCAGAGCTTATGCCGTGGTGCGGCGTCCGTCGTCCGTCCGTCCGTCCGTCTGTCCGTAAACTTTTTTTTGTAGCGACTACTCCTCTGAAACTACTGAATGGATTTTCATGAAACTTTACAGAAATGTTGCCCATGAAGTCTAGTTGATCCTAGCAACAATTCATGTTGATGTGAAATCCAAGATGGCCGCCAGATCAAAAAATAGGTTTTTAAAAAACAAGTTTGTAGCGACTAATTCTTGAAAACTATAAGTGATATTGATATGGGACTTTTTCTAAAATGATCAGCATGATATGATGTTGGTCCTTGTCAAAAATTGTTTTGATTCAACGTTAAACATGGCTGCCAGCGGCCATCTTTGTTTACATAGTGTTATATAGTAAAAACTTGTAGCGACTACTCCTTTGAAAGTACTTGGCGGATTTTCATGAAACTTTACAGGAATGTTGCTCTTAATGTCTAATTGATCTTAGCAAAATTTCAGGTCGGCCAGAAATTCAAGATGGCCGCCACAGCTAAAAATAGATTTTTAAAAAAGAAGTTTGTAGCGACTACGTCTTGAAAACTATAAGTGATATTGATATGGGATTTTTTGTAAAATGAATCAGCATGACATGATGCTTATCAGAGTCAAACATTATTTTGATTCGACATTAAACATGGCTGCCAGTGGCCATCTTTGTTTACATAGAGTTATATGACGAAAACTTGTAGCGACTACTCCTCTGAAACTACTTGACGGATTTTCATGAAACTTCACAGGAATGTTGCTCTTGATGTCTAATTGATCCTAGCAAAATTTCAGGTTGGCCGGAAATTCAAGATGGCTGCCATGGCTAAAAAAAGATTTTCAAAATACAAGTTTGTAGCGACTACTTCTTGAAAACTATAAGTGATATTGATATGGGACTTTTTCTAAAATGATCAGCATGATATGATGTTGGTCCTTGTCAAAAATTGTTTTGATTCAACGTTAAACATGGCTGCATCTTTGTTTACATACAGTTATATAGTAAAAACTTGTAGCGACTACTCCTTTGAAACTACTTGGCGGATTTTCATGAAACTTTACAGGAATGTTGCTCTTAATGTCTAATTGATCCTAGCAAAATTTCAGGTCGGCCAGAAATTCAAGATGGCCACCACAGCTAAAAATAGATTTTTAAAAAAGAAGTTTGTAGCGACTACGTCTTGAAAACTATAAGTGATATTGATATGGGACTTTTTGTAAAATGATCAGCATGACATGATGCTTATCAGAGTCAACCATTATTTTGATTCGACGTTAAACATGGCTGCCAGTGGCCATCTTTGTTTACATAGAGTTATATGATGAAAACTTGTAGCCACTACTCCTCTGAAACTACTTTTCGGATTTTCATGAAACTTCACAGGAATGTTGCTCTTGATGTCTAATTGATCCTAGCAAAATTTCAGGTCGGCCGGAAATTCAAGATGGCTGTCATGGCTAAAAATAGATTTTCAAAATACAAGTTTGTAGCGACTACTTCTTGAAAACTATAAGTGATATTGATATGAGACTTTTTGTAAAATGATCAGTATGACATGATGTTACAGTTAGTCCTTGCCAAAAATCGTTTTGATTCGATGTTAAACATGGCTGTCAGCGACCATCTTTGTTTACATAGAGTTATATAATGAAAACTTGTAGCGACTATTCCTCTGAAACTACTTGACGGATTTTCATGAAACTTCACAGGAATGTTGCTATTGATGTCTAATTGATCCTAGCAAAATTTCAGGTTGGCCGGAAATTCAAGATGGCCGCCACGGCTAAAAATAATTTTTCAAAAAACAAGTCTGTAGCGACTACTTCCTGAAATCAAAATCAATCAGTAGAGCTTCAAGTTCATGGACCTCTTGTTTTCTGAAAAATGCCGTTTTCTACCTTGTGAACACTCTAGCACCTTCATTTATTATTTGATCTTTACCAAACTTGCACAGATTGTTAATATCAATGAAAGCTCGAACAAGTTCGAAAACCAGCAAATCGGATCAGTAACTCCGGAGTTATGGCCCTTGTTTTTTCTGGAAAATGCTGTTTTCTGCCTTGTGAACACTTTAGGGCCTTCGATATTAATCGGATCTTTACTTAACTATGCCAGTGTCTTTATATCAATGAAAGATCGGACAAGTTCGAAAACCGGCAAGATCGAAATAATTTTACCGGAGTTATGGCCCTTGTTTTGCTTAAAAATGCCATATTAACCTTCTGAACACTCTAGCACCTTCATTTATTATTTGATCTTTACCAAACTTGCACAGATTGTTAATATCAATGAAAGCTCGAACAAGTTCGAAAACCAGCAAATCGGATCAGTAACTCCGGAGTTATGGCCCTTGTTTTTTCTGGAAAATGCTGTTTTCTGCCTTGTGAACACTTTAGGGCCTTCGATATTAATCGGATCTTTACTTAACTATGCCAGTGTCTTTATATCAATGAAAGATCGGACAAGTTCGAAAACCGGCAAGATCGAAATAATTTCACCGGAGTTATGGCCCTTGTTTTGCTTAAAAATGCCATATTAACCTTCTGAACACTCTACCACCTTCATTTATTATTTGATCTTTACCAAACTTGCGTAGATTGTTAATATCAATGAAAGATCGGACAAGTTCGAAAACCAGCTAGATCGGACCACTAACAGTGGAGTTATTGCCCCTGATTTAGTTAAAAATGATAATTTTGCCTCGTTAAGATGATCGGGGCTGTATTGTTCATCCCATCTTTACCAAACTTTATCAGATTGTTAGTATCAATGACAGCTTAGACTAGTTCGAAAATCATTGATATCAGACCAGTAACAGCGAAGTTATGGCCCTTGATTTAGTTCAAAATGCTATATTTTCCCTCGTTAAGACGATAGGGCCTTTATTTTTTATCCGATCTTTACCAAACTTTATCAGATTGTTAATGTCAATAAAAGCTTGGTCAAGTTTGAAAACCAGACAGATCGGACCAGTAATAGCGGAGTTATGGCCCTTGATTTTGTTAAAAATGCTATAATTTGCCTCGTCTTACAATAGGGCCTTCATTTTGCATCTGATCTTTACCAGACTTTACAAGATTGTATGACTTTCTTTTTTTATATTATTATTATTACTTTTCTTTTTTTTTTTCTTTTTTTTTGTTTGTTAATTTTTAGCTCTACTGATTCTACTGATCAGAGATCAGCAGAGCTTATGCCGTGGTGCGGCGTCCGTCGTCCGTCTGTCCGTCTGTCTGTCCGTCTGTCTGTCCGTAAACTTTTATTTGTAGCGACAACTCCTCTGAAACTACTGGATGGATATTCATGAAACTTTACAGAAATGTTGCCCATAAAGTCTAGTTGATCCTAGCAAAAATTCATGTTGATGTAAAATCCAAGATGGCCGCCAAAGCTAAAAATAGAGTTTTAAAATACAAGTTTGTAGCGACTACTTCTTGAAAACTATAAGTGATATTGATATGGGACTTTTTCTAAAATGATCAGCATGACATGATGTTGATCCTTGTCAAAAATCGTTTTGATTCAACGTTAAACATGGCTGCCAGCGGCCATCTTTGTTTACATAGAGTTATTTAGTAAAAACTTGTAGCGACTACTCCTCTGAAACTACTTCACGGATTGTCATGAAACTTTACAGGAATGTTGCTCTTGATGTCTAATTGATCCTAGCAAAATTTCAGAAATGCCAGAAATTCAAGATGGCTGTCACAGCTAAAAATAGATTTTTAAAAAAGAAGTTTGTAGCGACTACGTCTTGAAAACTATAAGTGATATTGATATGGGACTTTTTCTAAAATGATAAGAATGACATGATGTTGATCCTTATGGAAAATTATTTTGATTTGACGTTAAACATGGCTGCCAGTGGCCATCTTTGGTTACATAGAGTTATATAGTAAAAACTTGTAGCGATTACTTCTCTGAAACTACTTGACGGATGTTCATGAAACTTCACAGGAATGTTGCTCTTGATTTCTAGTTGATCCTAGAAAAATTTCAGGTCGGCCGGAAATTCAAGATGGCCGCCACAGCTAAAAATAGATTTAAAATAAATAAGTTTGTAGCGACTACTTCTTCAAAACTATAAGAGATATTGATATGGGACTTTTTCTAAAATGATCAGTATGACATGATGTTGGTCCTTGTCGAAAATCGTTTTGATTTGACGTTAAACATGGCTACCAGTGGCCATCTTTGTTTACATAGAGTGATATAATGAAAACTTGTAGCGACTACTTCTCTGAAACTACTTGACGGATTTTCATGAAACTTCACAGGAATGTTGCTCTTAATGTCTAATTGATCCTAGCAAATTTTCAGGTCGGCCAGAAATTCAAGATGGCCGCCACGGTTAAAAATAGATTTTCAAAAAACAAGTCTGTAGCGACTACTTCCTGAAATCAAAATCAATCAGTAGAGCTTCAAGGTCATTGACCTCTTGTTATATATTTTTTTATATATTTTTTTTCCTTTTTTAGCTCTACTGATCAGAGATCAGCAGAGCTTATGCCGTGGTGCGGAGTCCGTCGTCCGTCCGTCCGTCTGTCCGTCTGTCCGTCTGTCCGTCTGTCTGTCCGTAAACTTTTATTTGTAGCGACTTCACAGCTGAAACTACTGGATGGATATTCATGAAACTTTACAGAAATGTTGCCCATAAAGTCTAGTTGATCCTAGCAAAAATTCATGTTGATGTGAAATCCAAGATGGCCGCCAAAGCTAAAAATAGAGTTTTAAAATACAAGTTTGTAGCGACTTCTTCTTGAAAACTATAAGTGATATTGATATGGGACTTTTTCTAAAATGATCAGCATGACATGATGTTGATCCTAGTCAAAAATCGTTTTGATTCAACGTTAAACATGGCTGCCAGCGGCCATCTTTGTTTACATAGAGTTATATAGTAAAAACTTGTAGCGACTTCACAGCTGAAACTACTGGATGGATATTCATGAAACTTTACAGAAAAGTTGCCCATAAAGTCTAGTTGATCCTAGCAAAAATTCATGTTGATGTGAAATCCAAGATGGCCGCCAAAGCTAAAAATAGAGTTTTAAAATACAAGTTTGTAGCGACTTCTTCTTGAAAACTATAAGTGATATTGATATGGGACTTTTTCTAAAATGATCAGCATGACATGATGTTGATCCTAGTCAAAAATCGTTTTGATTCAACGTTAAACATGGCTGCCAGCGGCCATCTTTGTTTACATAGAGTTATATAGTAAAAACTTGAAGCGACTACTTCTCTGAAACTACTTGGCGGATTGTCATGAAACTTTACAGGAATGTTGCTCTTGATGTCTGATTGATCCTAGAAAAATTTCAGGTCGGCCGGAAATTCAAGATGGCCGTCACAGCTAAAAATAGATTTTTAAAAAATAAGTTTGTAGCGACTACTTCTTGAAAACTATAAGTGATATTGATATGGGACTTTTTCTAAAATGATCAGCATTACATGATGTTGATCCTAGTCAAAAATCGTTTTGATTCAACGTTAAACATGGCTGCCAGCGGCCATCTTTGTTTACATAGAGTTATATAGTAAAAACTTGTAGCTACTACTCCTCTGAAACTACTTGGCGGATTGTCATGAAACTTTACAGGAATGTTGCTCTTGATGTCTAATTGATCCTATCAAAATTTCAGGTCGGCCAGAAATTCAAGATGGCCGTCACAGCTAAAAATAGATTTTTAAAAAATAAGTTTGTAGCGACTACTTCTTGAAAACTATAAGTGATATTGATATGGGACTTTTTCTAAAATGATCAGCATGACATGATGTAGATCCTTGTGGAAAATTATTTTGATTCGACGTTAAACATGGCTGCCAGTGGCCATCTTTGGTTACATAGAGTTATATAGTAAAAACTTGTAGCGACTACTCCTCTGAAACTACTTGACGGATGTTCATGAAACTTCACAGGAATGTTGCTCTTGATGTCTAGTTGATCCTAGAAAAATTTCAGGTCGGCCGGAAATTCAAGATGGCCACCACAGCTAAAAATAGATTTAAAATAAATAAGTTTGTAGCGACTACTTCTTCAAAACAATAAGAGATATTGATATGGGACTTTTTCTAAAATAATCAGTATGACATGATGTTGGTCCTTGTCGAAAATCGTTTTGATTTGACCTTAAACATGGCTGCTTTGTTTACATAGAGTTATATAATGAAAACTTGTAGCGACTACTTCTTTGAAACTACCTGACGGATTTTCATGAAACTTCACAGGAATGTTGCTCTTAATGTCTTATTGATCTTAGCAAAATTTCAGGTCGGCCGGAAATTCAAGATGGCCGCAACGGTTAAAAATAGATTTTCAAAAAACAAGTCTGTAGCGACTACTTCCTGAAATCAAAATCAATCAGTAGAGCTTCAAGGTCATTGACCTCTTGTTTTTTTATTATTATTCTTTTTTTTCTTTCTTTTTTTTTTAGCTCTATTCTATGTTGGACCAGTCAAACCAGTAACAGAGGAGTTATGGCTCTTGATTTAGTTAAACATGCAATATTTTGCCTCGTTAATACGGTAGGGCCTTCATTTTTCATAGGATATTTACCAAACTTTATCAGATTCTTTAGTTATGGCCCTTGATTTAGTTGAAAAGCTGTATTTTACCCCAAACTGTCAAAAAAACGTAAATGGCAGTCTCTCGCTTCATTGATGTTATAAGAGCCATGTTAGCCAGTAGAGCGTCCACAGGCCCTCTTGGGCCTCTTGTTTAAACACCTTTTTCTATCGATTGAAGACGTTTTCTTAATATTGCCAATAAGGTTATGGATAAATAAAATCTACAGCTAAATATTTATCGTTCCTGAGAGGTAAATAAGGTGATTTAAAAATATATAAACATTTTAAATTTTCATATTTTCCACATTAGTTGCAATCAGGTGACATGGAAACATTTACTTCTATTAAATAATGCCTAACCCAAGTAAATCCAGTCATGACTTTACACAGACAGTTCATTGACAGTGTTGAAAAACAATGAAATGCTTTAGAAGTGTGTTAATCAGTCATTTAATGGTTGCAGTTCGTGTTTGTGACCATTAAATGACTGATTTACTGTTGCAGAATTTTAGATTTCAATACAGTTAACCCTATTACAGTAACGTTATCGTAATATACCACAGCTTTATCTGTTGCCGTATTATTGGGCAAATTCAAAGGCGGGATGATTTGATATAAAACTTGAATTTTATGTTTTCTGTATTTATGTTGATAAATTGTGCCTTAATCATGATAATGTAGCATCACACACATGTTGATGTTCATTCAAATGCAAATAAACAATTTTTTTCATGCCTTTTGTTTTCCATATTTTATCACAATTTGCATTTTCCTATCTCAGAACTGCAATGGTTCCCCAGTTGGTTCCACAGTCATACCTCAGATTAAACACTGTGAAAAATACCTTATTTATGCTTATAGCCCTAATAAATAAGGGCACCCACTTGGCATTTTGCATAGCGCCCTCAGGCGCTACTTTCATATAAATATAATCGGTGTGTTTCATAAATAATTTTGCATAAGACATTAACAATATGGTTAAACAAGCCTGTGTTTAATTGTGTCTTTTCAATTTCAAAATGTTTATCTACAAATATAAAATAGTTTATAAATTATATATGTTATGTTTAAGTTTACTAAACAAATCGCAAATCACTTTGGTTATAAACAGACTATTGATCTGTTAATAGTCTCTGCTTGGACATTTCACTGAAGCATCATATTGTCATTCCCAGATAAGGGACTGGTAGTATTGATCTGTTTATAGTCTCTGCTTGGACATTTAACTGAAGCATCATATTGTCATTCCCAGATAAGGGACTGGTAGTATTGATCTGTTAATAGTCTCTGCTTGGACATTTAACTGAAGCATCATATTGTCATTCCCAGATAAGGGACTGGTAGTATTGATATGTTAATAGTCTCTGCTTGGACATTTAACTGAAGTATCATATTGTCATTCCCAGATAAGGGACTGGTAGTATTGATCTGTTTATAGTCTCTGCTTGGACATTTAACTGAAGCATCATATTGTCATTCCCAGATAAGGGACTGGTAGTATTGATCTGTTAATAGTCTCTGCTTGGACATTAAACTGAAGCATCATATTGTCTTTCCCAGATCAGGGACTGGTAGTATTTATCTGTTAATAGTCTCTGCATTTAACAAGTATCAGATTGTCTTTCCCAGATGAGGGACTGGCGGTGCCAGAGGGCTAACACATTGATCTGTTAATAGTCTCTGCTCGGATATTTCACTGAAGCATCATATTGTAATTCCCAGATAAGGGACTGGAAGTGCCAGAGGGCTAACACCTTTGTAATTTCTATTTCTGTCTTTTATACTCTTGTATTTGACAATATCTTAAATTTCTTTTTAATTACAAACGAGGCAGTAGAGCTTGATTAGTTTAAACTTATATGTTTTTACATCGAATGTAACGAAAGCACTGTGAACTTATTTTAATCACTCTCGATGTCTTCCTGGGTAGAACCAGTACTAAGCAAATGCAGATGAAGTGTCTTGCTCAGGGGCACAACACACAAAGTCATGGCGGAGATCGAACCCACGACATCAATCCTGGGTCCAACGCTCTACCACAGCGTTCCACTGCTTGATTGATAGAGCTATAGAGCTTCAGAACTCTAGATAAGCTGCGTATCTGCGTAATTTATACAAATAAATGAGCCAAAAAACAAAAGATTTCTTTCATGCATATTTAAAATGTAAAAAATAAGAAAAACAAAACACATTTATTTCAATGTGTAGCGAAACGTAAATACACCACGCTTCTCAATCTCCATCTTCTAAATTAAATGGTTTGTTTGACTGATGAATGGTTCCGTACTTATCACACGTTTGTAGAATATGTGCCAAGAACTGTATGATGCAAGACTCGATTAGAACATATTGAGAACGAGTCTACATTTGACTAAACAAATATTTCAGAGACGTGTTTCGGGTTATGAGTACTGTATAAACCGTGTTGAATTGAGGTATATCTAATAAGTACCGTAATCCAGTCTGTGTACTGCTATCCTGTCAAATTTTTCCTTAAAATATGAAAAGATGTCCGGTAAAAGCGTTCGCGGAAGGAAAAAGTGCACAAACATTGTTCCAAACTTCATTTGCCATTGACCGTTCCAAGGTGGTAGCCCTATTGTCAACCCTTTTGTGTTTGTGATGTCTTATTTGGCCTTTTATTCATCTTTAAATTTGTTCTTTGTTTCTGTGTGTGTTTGTGGTTGACTGTCGTCCTTGAATGCTGCTTTTCCTGTTCGATATTTATATCTATATTAAATAAAATTACCAGTTATATTTCCGTTAAAGCAGAGTCATTTGTCCAGCCAATACTATTTGTTTGATCAAAGTGTTTTAAAGTCGAAAAAGAAACAAGGTGGAAGCACTATTACAGATAAAACTATTGCCGGCTGGAAATTGTTACACTTCAGACAATTTACTGCAATTGCACTACCCAGAGCAGTGCGAGGAAAAATGTTGTAACTATATACAAATAAAAAACACGATACAATAGTTTCACACTCAGCGCCCAGAATATTGATGGATTGGAGATGGCAGTTCAAAGCTACTTCACTTAATCACTCTTGCCCTGGGAGATATCCTAATATGAGGTGATGAGTTGGGAAAATCAATTCAATTAGGCGGAATTAGTCTTCTGGAAGGAAATGCACTCGTATATTCATCGTGATTTTATTGAACATTTAGTATATATACATAATTACTTGTTGTAAATTATATTAATTGAACATCTTTGTGACAGATTGATATTCAGGCCTGCCAAAATATTTTAACACAAATTCCTGAGATTTTTAAAATTTAAGATTTAAAGCGCGCAAATTGCATTTTTAAATGGATATTTGTAGCAGGCGACTTGTTCTCGGTTTGTTTTTTTACAGCGCAAATTTAAATTATTTATGCAAATTAATAGAAGTTGATGCATTGTTTGATAGTTGTGTAGAAAATAATAGATTAGCACAGTAATTCTATTAGAATGACTTGCTTTAATTTCTACCACAACTGTTGTTTTTGTCTAGCCTTTTCAAAGAAAAAAAGAGACATAGGTGTTGCTTTTCCAGCGGCAGCGGCGGCGGTGAAGGCGAAGGTCATTTTCTCACAAACTGTATACACTAGACCTTTGCTTATAGTTGTATCTTGGGTGGTAAATCGCAACGTGACAAAGCATATGTGGTAGTGACCTTGACCCTCCAAGCAAAGGGCAGATAACTTAATAATTTTTAGGTTCAACATTTGCATTTAGGTCACTTTTTCACAAACTATGCACTAGATCTTTAAAACTTTGCTTATAGTTGTATCTTGAGTGGTACATCGTAACGTGACAAAGCAAATATAGAAGTGACCTTGACCCCCAAGCAAAGGGCAGATAACTTAATAATTTTACCTTTACTACGTTGAGGTCAATTTTGCGCAAACTGTATGCGCTACACCTTTCAAACTGTGTTTATAGTTGTATGTAGGGTGGTACATCGCAATGTGACAATGCAGATGTGAATCTTGACTCTCCAAGCAAAGGGCAGATAACCTTATAATTTTTACCTTCAACTTTGGTGTTTAGGTCACTTTTTCACAAACTGTATGCACTAAAACCTTTCAAACTTTGCTTATAGTTGTATCTTGAGTAGTACAGTGCAACATGAAAAAGCAAATGTGGATTTGACATTGACCTTCTGAGCAAGGGAAAGATAACTGAATAATTTTTACCTTCAACATTTGCATTTAGGTCATTTTCTCACAAACTTTATGCATTTAGACCTTTCAAACTTTGCTTATAGTTGTTTCTTGGATAGTACATCACAACATGTCAATAAGCAAATATGGATGTGACCTTCACCATCCAAGCAAAGGGCTGATAACTTTAATTGGTACATTTACATTGCTTTCTCAGGAACTATAATTATGCACTAGATGTTTTAAACATAATTTATAGCTTAATCTTTGGAAGACAAAATATTCTATTTTGACATAGTTGTGTCTTGGATAGTTTTGGACACATGGATTTCATCTATGACATTGACCTACTTAGAGGCTGATGATTTTTTTTAAATATAATGGCATTTTGTTTTTAAACAAATTCACATAAATGTCATGTCAGCAAACTGCAAACTCCATTGTTTTCAGTTACTAAAATGTTTACAGACTTTCATTTAAGCATCATTGACCTTTTTTATTTTTAAGTCCCGCCCCCGTTAGGCGAGACATGTGAATCTGCAGATTTCTTGTTTTCAAATGAAAGTGCACATGCTTTTCTACACAGATGCATGCTAAATGCAAAAACAAAGTCTTCATAACTCTTATATACAAATTATAATCATCGTATACAACAGCAGCTGTTGTAGTGGTATCACACACAATGAGTTGCTAGTTCCCCACACTTGCTATTTCAGTTAGGTTGACCAGTTAAAAAAAAACGCAAATATATTGCTGCTATGGCAAATGTCGTTATGTTACTGAAGGAACTAATTATGTCCTTAGGTGTTAATTGTACGAGGGTCATTCAATAAGTTCTGTCACTAACGCGTTTTAACAATTATGTGCTCGTTGTGAGTGTTGATGTTTGGTACCACATGAAAGAGAGTTTCAATACCATTCCATTGATGGTAACATGAATTCTGTATCTTTTGTGTGACGAAAGTTATGGAACATTTAATACACATCACTTATACATACTGAGGCATTTTCATCCCGAGTTTTTTCAGGTATGTTAATTGTTACTTTTTTTAAATGCCTGTTTTTCTTTAAGTACTTGTCGAAGACCTTTGAAATTTCTCATACATTACCTGCTATATCTGTGCATTACAAGATTCAGAATTTAAGCATGGTAGATGAAAATGCTTTGTCTTAGAAATTAACATTTTAAGGTAACGTGTAAAATTAATTTAATGATAAATGGGCATTAAATGGAAGGGCAGTCTTCTGAAATAGCGTATTTGGATGATCAATAATTTCACTAAACATTGTACAAAATTCTACAATAATGTGTTGAATATGAAATTTAAACACTGAAGGACTAGGTTTTTGTAAAAAAATATGAAAACATATTAATACTATGAGATAATTACGACATTTAAAAGATAGTATAATATTTCCGTAAACAAAACGAAGAAAATCAGTGTTATTTCTGCTAAACTTAAGGGATATGCATTCACTCATATCTGGTTTGCAGCAAGACCTTTCCGAATTCTCGACAATCATTTTCAAGGATTATGGGCGAATAACAACAGATGGCGTACAAGAAAATTTAAAAGCATAGAATTATTCAAATAATTTTTACAACGTTTTGTAACAAGGACATTTTCAGAGATGACAGTATCCAAAAGGTGTGGTAGGGGGTGGTAATTCAAGGGTATAAATAACCGGAAAATTTTCATTTTTGTTGTGGAATTTAAGAGAGCGAACCCAGTAGTACTATAAATACACTACTTTATCTCAGTGTAATATCCAGTTCAAAGGATATATGCCTAGTGACAGAACGTTTTGAAGCACCCTCGTATATTCAGATGACCCCACTGATTCGACACCTGTAATTACTCCTCTGATTAGGGAGCGTAACAGGACCAATTTGGGAAATAGCTGATAAACTAGGAAAGTATAGCTGTTAAATCATGAACATTTTGTTTTTATGGAAAATCTGGGAGGTTATACACTTAAATCCGGAGATCCGGATAGCGACTGAAAACTCCGGAGAATCCGGATTTTATTCGGAGATTTGGCAGGCCTGGATTTTCAATGCAGGAGATTGATTGATTGAATTGGATTTTATAGTCGCACCAACAGCTAAGGTCATATGGCGACTTTCCAGCTTCCATTGGTGGAGGAAGACCCCAGGTGCCCCTCCGGACAATTTTCGTGCACGGGCGGGCACCTGGGTAGAACCACCGACGTTCCACAAGCCAGCTGGATAGCTTCCTCACATAAAGATTCCTAGGCCCCTGAGGGATCGAACCTACAGCGGTGAGGGGCAAGTGATTTCAAGTCAGAGACGTTAACCACTCGGCCACGGACGCCCCTCAATGCAGGAGAAGAATGGTCAGTGTCAGAATATGATATTGAGTTAGACTGTGTTAAATTCAGAGTGAGTTAGACTGTGTTAAATTCAGAGTGCGTTAGACTGTGTTAAATTCAGAGTGAGTTAGGTTGTGTTAAATTCAGAGTGAGTTAGACTGTGTTAAATTCAGAGTGAGTTAGACTGTGTTAAATTCAGAGTGAGTTAGACTGTGTTAAATTCAGAGTGAGTTAGGTTGTGTTAAATTCAGAGTGAGTTAGACTGTGTTAAATTCAGAGTGAGTTAGACTGTGTTAAATTCAGAGTGAGTTAGGTTGTGTTAAATTCAGAGTGAGTTAGACTGTGTTAAATTCAGAGTGAGTTAGACTGTGTTAAATTCAGAGTGAGTTAGACTGTGTTAAATTCAGAGTGAGTTAGACTGTGTTAAATTCAGAGTGAGTTAGGTTGTGTTAAATTCAGAGTGAGTTAGACTGTGTTAAATTCAGAGTGAGTTAGACTGTGTTAAATTCAGAGTGAGTTAGACTGTGTTAAATTCAGAGTGAGTTAGACTGTGTTACATTCAGAGTGAGTTAGGTTGTGTTAAATTCAGAGTGAGTTAGGTTGTGTTAAATTCAGAGTGAGTTAGACTGTGTTACATTCAGAGTGAGCTAGGTTGTGTTAAATTCAGAGTGAGTTAGGTTGTGTTAAATTCAGAGTGAGTTAGACTGTGTTACATTCAGAGTGAGTTAGGTTGTGTTAAATTCAGAGTGAGTTAGGTTGTGTTAAATTCAGAGTGAGTTAGACTGTGTTACATTCAGAGTGAGTTAGGTTGTGTTAAATTCAGAGTGAGTTAGACTGTGTTACATTCAGAGTGAGTTAGGTTGTGTTAAATTCTGAGTGAGTTAGGTTGTGTTAAATTCAGAGTGAGTTAGGTTGTGTTAAATTCAGAGTGAGTTAGGTTGTGTTAAATTCAGAGTGAGTTAGGTTGTGTTAAAATTCAGAGTGAGTTAGGTTGTGTTAAATTCAGAGTGAGTTAGGTTGTGTTAAATTCAGAGTGAGTTAGGTTGTGTTAAATTCAGAGTGAGTTAGGTTGAGTTAAATACAAAGTCAGTTAGGTTGAGTTAAATACAGAGTGAGATAGGTTGATTTAAATTTAAAGTCAGTTAGATTGAGTTTGAGAGTGAATTAGGTTGAGTTAAATTCAGAGTCAGTTAGGTTGATTTGTTTGTTTGTATAGTATAGTGTTTTAAGTCATTTTCAACACATGTATTAAAGGTTATATAATTATGATGGTCGATTTTCTGTGGTAGAGACAGACCACCCCCTTTTACTGTTAAATACAGAGTGAGTTAGGTTGAGTTAAATTCAGAGTGAGTAAGGTTGAGTTAAATTCAGAGTGAGTTAGGTTGAGTTAAATTCAGAGTGAGTTAGACTGAGTTAACTTCAGAATGAGTTAGGTCGAGTTAAATTCAGAGTGCATTAGGCTGAGTTAAATTCAGAGTGCATTAGATTGAGTTAAATTCAGAGTGAGTTTGATTGAGTTAAATTTAGAGTGAGTTAGTTGAGTTAAATTCAAAGCGAGTTAGGTTGAGTTAAATTCAGAGTGAGTTATGTTGAGTTAAATTCAGAGTCAGATAGGTTGAGTTAAATTAAATACAGAGTTAGTTAGGTTGAGTTAAATTCAGAGTGAGTTAGGTTGAGTTAAATTCAGAGTGAGTTAGGTTGAGTTAAATTCGGAGTGAGTTAGATTGAGTTAAATTCAGAGTGAGTTAGATTGAGTAAAATTCAAAATGAGTTAGGTTGAGTTAAATTCAGAGTGCATTAGGTTGAGTTCAATTCAGAGTGCATTAGATTGAGTTAAATTCAAATTCAGAGTGAGTTAGATTGAGTTAAATTTAGAGTGTGTTAGTTTGAGTTAAATGTAGATTGAGTTAGTTGAGTTAAATTCAGAGCGAGTTAGGTTGAGTTAAATTCAGAGTGAGTTAGGTTGAGTTAAATTCAGAGTGAGTTAGATTGAGTTAAATTTAGAGTGAGTTAGGTTGAGTTAAATTCAGAGTGAGTTAGATTCAGTTAAATTCAGAGTGAGTTAGGTTGAGTTAAATTCAGAGCGAGTTAGGTTGAGTTAAATTCAGAGTGAGTTAGGTTGAGTTAAATTCAGAGTGTGTTAGATTGAGTTAAATTCAGAGTGAGTTAGGTTGAGTTAAATTCAGAGTGAGTTAGGTTGAGTTAAATTCAAAATGAGTTAGGTCGAGTTAAATTCAGAGTGCATTAGGTTGAGTTCAATTCAGAGTGAGTAAGATTGAGTTAAATTTAGAGTGTGTTAGGGTGAGTTAAATTTAGAGTGAGTTAGTTGAGTTAAATTCAGAGCGAGTTAGGTTGAGTTAAATTCAGAGTGAGTTAGATAGGTTGAGTTAATTTCAGAGTGAGTTATACTGAGTTAAATTCAGAGTGAGTCAGGTTGCTTTAAAATCAGCGAGAGTTAGGTTGAGTTAAATTCAGAGTGAGTTATGTTGAGTTAAATTCAGAGTCAGATAGGTTGAGTTAAATTAAATACAGAGTGAGTTAGGTTGAGTTAAATTCAGAGTGAGTTAGGTTGAGTTAAATTCAGAGTGAGTTAGGTTGAGTTAAATTCAGAGTGAGTTAGATTGAGTTAAATTCAGAGTGAGTTAGGTTGAGTTAAATTCAAAATGAGTTAGGTTGAGTTAAATTCAGAGTGCATTAGGTTGAGTTCAATTCAGATTGCATTAGACTGAGTTAAATTCAAATTCAGAGTGAGTTAGATTGAGTTAAATTTAGAGTGTGTTAGGTTGAGTTAAATTTAGAGTGAGTTAGTTGAGTTAAATTCAGAGCGAATTAGGTTGAGTTAAATTCAGAGTGAGTTAGGTTGAGTTAAATTCAGAGTGAGTTAGATTGAGTTAAATTTAGAGTGAGTTAGGTTGAGTTAAATTCAGAGTGAGTTAGATTCTGTTAAATTCAGAGTGAGTTAGGTTGAGTTAAATTTAGAGTGAGTTAGTTGAGTTAAATTCAGAGTGAGTTAGGTTGAGTTAAATTCAGAGTGAGTTAGGTTGAGTTAAATTCAGAGTGTGTTAGATTGAGTTAAATTCAGAGTGAGTTAGACTGAGTTAAATTCAGAGTGAGTTAGATTGAGTTAAATTCAGAGTGAGTTAGGTTGAGTTAAATTCAAAATGAGTTAGGTCGAGTTAAATTCAGAGTGCATTAGGTTGAGTTCAATTCAGAGTGAGTTAGATTGAGTTAAATTTAGAGTGTGTTAGGTTGAGTTAAATTTAGAGTGAGTTAGTTGAGTTAAATTCAGAGCGAGTTAGGTTGAGTTAAATTCAGAGTGAGTTAGATAGGTTGAGGTAAATTCAGAGTGAGTTATACTGAGTTAAATTCAGAGTAAGTTAGGTTGAATTAAATTCAGAGTGAGTCAGGTTGCTTTAAAATCAGCGAGAGTTAGGTTGAGTTAAATTCAGAGTGAGTTATGTTGAGTTAAATTCTGAGTAAGTTAGGTTGAGTTAAATTTAGAGTGTGTTAGGTTGAGTTAAATTTAGAGTGTGTTAGGTTGAGTTAAATTTAGGGTGAGTTAGTTGAGTTAAATTCAGAGCGAGTTAGGTTGAGTTAAATTCAGAGTGAGTCAGATAAGTTGAGTTAAATTCAGAGTGAGTTATGTTGAGTTAATTTCTGAGTAAGTTAGGTTGAGTTAAATTCAGAGTGAGTCAGGTTGCTTTAAAATCAGAGAGAGTTAGGTTGAGTTAAATTAAGAATGAGTTAGATTGATTAAATTCAGAGTGAGTTAGGTGGAGTTAAATTCCGAGTGAGTCAGGTTGCGTTAAAATCAGAGAGAGTTAGGTTGAGTTAAATCCAGAGTGAGTTACATAGAGATAAATTCAGAGTGAGTTAGGTTGAGTTAAATACAGAGTGAGATAGGTTGATTTAAATTCAGAGTTAGTTAGATTGAGTTTGAGAGTGAATTAGATTGAGTTAAATTCAGGGTGAGTTAGGTTGATTTGTTTGTTTGTATGGTGTTTTACGTTATTTTCAACACATGTAAGGTTATAATTATGATGGTCGATTTTTTGTGGTAGAGACAGACCACCCCCTTTTCCTGTTAAATTCAGAGTGAGTTAGGTTGAGTTAAATTCAGAGTGCATTAGGTTGAGTTAAATTCAGAGTGCATAAGGTTGAGTTAAATTCAGAGTGAGTTAGACTGAGTTAAATTCAGAGTGAGTTAGATTGAGTTAAATTCAGAGTGTGTTAGGTTGAGTTAGATTCAGAGTGCATTAGGTTGAGTTAAATTCAGAGTGAGTTAGACTGAGTTAAATTCAGAGTGAGTTAGATTGAGTTAAATTAAGGGTGTGTTAGGTTGAGTTAGATTCAGACTGAGTTAGGTTGAGTTAAATTCAGAGTGAGTTAGGCAATGAGTTAAATTCAGAGTGAGTTAGACTGAGTTAAATTCAAGATGAGTTAGGTTGAGTTAAATTCAGAGTGCATTAGGTTGAGTTAAATTCAGAGTGAGTTAGACTGAGTTAAATTCAGAGTGAGTTAGATTGAGTTAAATTCAGAGTGTGTTAGGTTGAGTTAGATTCAGAGTGAGTTTAGGCTGAGTTAAATTCAGAGTGAGTTAGGCAATGAGTTAAATTCAGAGTGAGTTAGACTGAGTTAAATTCAGAGTCAGTTAGGTTGAGTTAAATTCAGAGTCAGTTATATTGAGTTAAATTCAGAGTGAGTTAGGTTGAATTAAATTCAGAGTGAGTCAGGTTGCTTTAAAATCAGAGAGAGTTAGGTTGATTTAAATTCAGTGTGGGTTATGTTGAGTTAAATTAAGAGTGAGTTAGCAGTGTGTATTAGGTTGAGTTAAATTCAGAGTGAGTTAGGTTGAGTTAAATTCAGAGTGAGTCAGGTTGCATTAAAATCAGAGAGATTTAGGTTGAGTTAAATTCAGTCTGTGAGTTAGGTTGAGTTAAATTCAGATTGAGATTTAACTGATAAAACACAAAGAATTATGTTGACAAATATTACACAACTACCATTATTGAATATTAAATAAATAGAAACAAGTTAGATGTTTGGACAGAATTCAATAGCGGTACAAAAAAAAGTACCACTTGATGGGATTGAACTACAAGCCGACTCTGAAATTACACTTGTGGATAAGATGGAACGCGTTCCTTATTGAGTTATACGGGACAGTTATGTGAATTGTTACATACTGTAATCAAAATCTAATGCACTAATGGATATCATGCGAACAACAGAAATGTAATATTGCAGTCCCAGTGATGTTTACATACAATAATTACAAACAATAATTTATTTATTTTTACAAATTACCATACTTATTTGGGTCTATGCTCTTGTTTTCCTGACTACATTAAATTTTTCATAGAATAAAAAATCAGACTTATTTACTTATGCTCAATATTTGCTTTGCTTATGGACAGTGTCCCTTTAAATTGACAAAATTGGATGAAACAAAAATAGAACTATGTGCAAACGGGTAAGTTTTGGCTTAAAAGTATGAGCATTTTGCTTATTGTGTAAACATTCGTAAGTTTACAGACAATAGCTCATCTACTTTCCACTAATGTATTGACATAATTTGCATGCATATCTAAAAATCCTAGCATACTAATGTTTGTAACATCAATTACTTATATGCATAGCTATAATTACTGGTTCCCAGCATTACATCGTATAGCGGGGAACCTATGTCGTGTTAACGTGTTATAAATAGAAACTGGTTCGACCAGTTATACTCCGGTATTAATAGACGGGTATATAAGAACAAGGGCGTTGTTGAACATCAGTTCTATCGAGTATTTTCATCGAGACTGACGTTTGCATTCAAATTCAATGTTTTCCTATTAAATGAAAACTCCATTTCATAAACGTTTTGTCATAAAATATTTCTGTATGATATTTGCATGTCTGAACAAGGTCCGTAGTTTCAATATTCCGAAGAATACAACTACTTAGTAGTCTGAGCGGTGCCACGGATTCTATGTTTCCTCGCAAAAGAGAAAAGAAGAAGGGGTTTTACGCAGGCGGCTCGTATTCTCTTGACGAATATACGTTCAAACCAGTTGTATCGCGGATATTTAAATTATTGGAATTCCGTAAAGTAGTAAACTGTTTTGAACGTAACATGTTAAACATTTATGTTATGAGACCATATATATATATGTATATATAAATATTCCAAAAGACTATTTACATGAATAGTAATGATATGTCTTATGTACTATAACAGTAACAATAAACCACACTATTGTAGTGTATCTCTAACCAAGTCTCGAAATAAAATCCGCTCGATGGTCGCAAAACAGAGTTTTGTTGTTTTATATTAGAGTTAAGACGTAAAATAAAAAATACCTTTTACATAAATTTTAAATGAGCAAAGAATCTTTTATAAACATTTGTATAGCTCAAGTAAAGCAACCATAGATAGAGAGGTTTTCTTTGATGATGAAAATCCACTTTTAAATAAATTAAATGTAGAAGAAATTAAGGGATTCAGTCGAGGGCACACTATCAATGGCCGAATGTCTGAACAGCATGAAGAATATGAAAAACAATAGATATTATAATTTTTTCTGTTCAGATAGATATAGGACAGTATTTAGTGAACTCAGATAGATATAGGACAGTATTTAGTGGACTCAGATAGATATAGGACAGTATTTATTGGACTCAGATAGATATAGGACAGTATTTAGTGAACTCAGATAGATATAGGATAGTATTTAGTGAACTCAGATAGATATAGGACAGTATTTAGTGAACTCAGATAGATATAGGACAGTATTTAGTGGACTCAGATAGATATAGGACAGTATTTATTGGACTCAGATAGATATAGGACAGTATTTAGTGAACTCAGATAGATATAGGACAGTATTTAGTGAACTCAGATAGATATAGGACAGTATTTAGTGGACTCAGATAGATATAGGACAGTATTTATTGGACTCAGATAGATATAGGACAGTATTTAGTGAACTCAGATAGATATAGGATAGTATTTAGGGAACTCAGATAGATATAGGACAGTATTTAGTGAACTCAGATAGATATAGGACAGTATTTAGTGAACTCAGATAGATATAGGACAGTATTTAGTGGACTCAGATAGATATAGGACAGTATTTAGTGGACTCAGATAGATATAGGACAGTATTTAGTGAACTCACATAGATATAGGACAGTATTTAGTGAACTCAGATAGATATAGGACAGTAATTAGTGAACTCAGATAGAAACAGGACAGTATTTAGTGAACTCAGATAGATATAGGACAGTATTTAGTGAACTCAGATAGATATAGGACAGTATTTAGTGAACTCTTTGAGCTGTGCTTACACACATCAGCAATTATCTGTAAGTCAAAAACAGGGACTTATCACTTGCATACCTAAAGAAGGGAAACCAAACTGTTTCCTAAAAAATTGGCACCCAATAACCCTCTTACCTGCGGACCAAAAATTAGCATTACCGGTCATTGCAAAGCGGATAAAAAAAGTACTAGATAAACTCATTTCCGAAACACAATCTGGCTTTATTAAAGGAAGATATATTGGAGATTGTAACAGATAATTTTTTGATATTTTGGAAAAGGCGAAGAAAGAAAATTTACCCGGTATTCTGTTATTAGTCGATTTCGAAAAAGCTTTCGATTCGTGAGAGTGGCATTTTATAAAAGATATACTTGTATTCTTTGGCTTTGGGGATTCCATTATTAGATGGTTTAATACCTTGTACAATGATGTAACCGTTTTACAATTAACAATGGGCATTTATCTGAACCCTTTAATATAGAACGCGGAGTGAGACAAGGCGATCCTCTTTCTCTGTATTTATTTATTTTGTGTGTAGAACTATTAAGTGCTGCTTTAACAATAAACCCAAACATAAAAGGATTTCAATATAACGGATCAGAATATCTCATTACCAGTATGCAGATGATCCATCACTTACACTGTCAGGAGACGAAATGTCACTTAATACATGTCTGAATGTCATTGAACAATTTGCTGGTTGTTCTGGAATGAGAGCTAACTATGAAAAAACACAAGCACTATGATATGGTTCGGGGCTAAAAGGGGTTTTGGTGAGGAACTAGTTAACGAAAAGGCAATACTTTGAAATCATGAGGGTAACTTCAAATTATTAGGAATAGTGTATGACCGAAATAAGGATGATATGACAATGGATAATTTTAAACAAAAACTATCATCCATATAAAACCTTTTAAAAGATTGGTCATTTAGACAATTAACAATACTTGGGAAAGTCACAGTGATAAAATCTTCAGCCCTTCCTTTTTTTGTCCAGTGTTTTACTGTACTTAACACTCCATCTACAGAAATATTACATGAAATAGAAACTGTATTTTACAACTTTATTTGGGATGAAAAAAGGGACAAAATAAAAAGGAAGACTGTATTTAACGAGAAACAAAATGGAGCAATAAAAATGATACATGTAGCATCTTTCTGTGATGCACTTAAAATGATTGAATTGAATTGAATTGGATTTTATAGTCGCACCAACAGCTAAGGTCATATGGCGACTTTCCAGCTTCCATTGGTGGAGGAAGATCCCAGGTGCCCCTCCGGGCAATTTAGTGCACGGGCGGGCCGCTTAAAATGACATGGTTTAAACAAATATGTGATGTGAATTGCAAGGCTCAATGGAAACCTTACTTTTGGACAATATTGAACGGTTTGGAGGAGATAAATATTTGTTTATATCACCCCTGGGATTGAAACATATAGCAATACATTTTAATACCTTTTGGCAAAGTTTAATATACACATGGGCTAACATGGAAGATCTGCCTCCCACAACCCTTGAACAAGTTCTGTCTCAAAGCATACGGAACAATAATAACGTCCATATAAATAATAAAATGCTCCTTAAGGAGTCTTGGATCCGTCAATCAATATTCTTTATTGATGATTTAGTGAAAGATGACTGTTCATTCCTAAGCCATCAGGAGCTTTTGACAAAGTACAATCTAAATACCCATTTCTTAGATTATTTTGAAGTTTTTAAGTGCTATCCCTAGACAATGGAAACATGCTATTGCAAATCAGAGAAAGCTTGAACAGCCAGAAACTAAATATACGAAAATGTTTAAAGGAAACGAAAAGATAGCAGCTCTTTTTTACAATTTGCTTATTGAAAAAATAGCTGTTAAAAATGAAAAAGCTATTATAAAATGGGAAACGGAAATAAAACTGGAAACTATGCTTCAATGGGAAACAGTTTATATCAAGGTTCTGGAATATTCCAGATCCTTGATATAAAGATGCAAAACTTTCAATTCAAATTTTTACACAGGATTATTTTTTATACAAATGCAATGTTATATCAATTTAAACTTATTGAAACAGAGTTATGCACCTTTTGTAACGAAAGTAAAGAAACACATAATCATTTATTTTACGACGTACGTATAGATATATGTGCTCGTATAAAAAATCTGAAATCAGAAATCATTACAAAAAAATAGGATTGCTTAAAGAATATATGTATCTCTCAATACTAACTGTAGTTGATGATTCTCTTGAAAATCCTAATAGTAACATTGCAAAGAATAAAACACAACTATTATAAAGTGATAAAGAAGTCTAGACATAGCTGTTACTCTGCAATTGATACATTGAGGTGTGTACATAAACATGATGCTACTAACATTGATTTACGCAGTTTTTACATTTGCTATTGTATCTATCTTTGTTATTTTTGAACTACTGTACTAGAATTATGACAAATGATTTTTTTTTCTAAAAACCAAAAAAAAACTACCGTTTCAACAGCGCTTCAAAATAGAAACTGATTTGAAAACTATATCCATCTTTATTCGACTTTGCGATTGCCGGTTATACAGTGTGTTATGTCGGACATCGTCTTGGGAGGTTTACACAATATTATGACATCATTGCAGTTTAGCCCAGATTTATACCTATTCTGGAGGATTTTACGTCTCTGCTTGTATAAGTAGTGGCCCTATTCTTGCCTGGAACCACGTGTGATATCAGGACTGACATGGGTTGTGGGGAGGAGCCCACTAGGACAAATGAAATGATTGACATCGGTTGTGGGGAGGAGCCCACTAGGACAAATGAAATGATGGACATCGGTTGTGGGGAGGAGCCCACTAGGACAAATGAAATGATTGAAATTGGTTGTGGCGAGGAGCCCACTAGGACAAATGAAATGATTGACAACGGTTGTGGAGAGGAGCCCACTAGGACAAATGAAATGATGGACATCGGTTGTGGGGAGGAGCCCACTAGGACAAATGAAATGATGGACATCGGTTGTGGGGAGGAGCCCACTAGGACAAATGAAATTATTGACATCAGTTGTGGGGAGGAGTCCACCGGGATAAATGAAATGATTGACAGCATTTGTGGGGAGGAGCCCACTAGGACAAATGAAATGATTGACAGCGGTTGTGGGGAGGAGCCCACTAGGACAAATGAAATGATTGACAATGGTTGTGGAGAGGAGCCCACTAGGACAAATGAAATGATTGACATCGGTTGTGGGGAGGAGCCGGGCGGGCACTAGGACAAATGAAATTATTTTACATGGGTTGTAGGGAGAAACCCACTTGGACAAATACATTGGTTGTGGGGAGGAGCCCACTAGGACAAATGAAATGATTGACATCGGTTGTGGGGAGGAGCCCACTAGGACAAATGAAATGATTGAAATTGGTTGTGGGGAGGAGCCCACTAGGACAAATGAAATGATTGACAGCAGTTGTGGAGAGGATCCCACTAGGACAAATGAAATGATTGACATCGGTTGTGGGGAGGAGTCCACCAGGATAAATGAAATGATTGACAGCGGTTATGGGAAGGAGCCCACTAGGACAAATGAAATGATTGACAGCGGTTGTGGGGAGGAGCCCACTAGGTCAAATGAAATGATTGAAATTGGTTGTGGGGAGGAGCCCACTAGGACAAATGAAATGATTGACAGCGGTTATGGGAAGGAGCCCACTAGGACAAATGAAATGATTGACAGCGGTTGTGGGGAGGAGCCCACTAGGACAAATGAAATGATTGACAGCGGTTGTGGAGAGGAGCCCACTAGGACAAATGAAATGATTGACATTGGTTGTGGGGAGGAGCCGGGCGGGCACTAGGACAAATGAAATGATTTTACATGGATTGTAGGGAGAAACCCACTTGCACAAATACATTGGTTGTGGGGAGGAGCCCACTAGGACAAATGAAATGATTGACATCAGTTGTGGGGAGGAGCCCACTAGGACAAATGAAATGATGGACATCGGTTGTGGGGAGGAGCCCACTAGGACAAATGAAATGATTGAAATTGGTTGTGGCGGGGAGCCCACTAGGACAAATGAAATGATTGACATCAGTTGTGGAGAGGATCCCACTAGGACAAATGAAATGATTGACATCGGTTGTGGGGAGGAGTCCACCAGGACAAATGAAATGATTGACAGCAGTTGTGGGGAGGAGCCCACTAGGACAAATGAAATGATTGAAATTGGTTATGGGGAGGAGCCCACTAGGACAAATGATATGATTGACAACGTTTGTGGGGAGGAGCCCACTAGGACAAATGAAATGATTGACAGCGGTTGTGGGGAGCAGCCCACTAGGACAAATGAAATAATTGACATCGGTTGTGGGGAGCAGCCCACTAGGACAAATGAAATGATTTTACATGGGTTGTAGGGAGAAACCCACTTGGACAAATACATTGGTTGTGGGGAGAAACCCACTAGGAAAAATGAAATGATTGACATTGGTTGTGGGGAGGAGCCCACTAGGACAACAAAAATGATTGACAGCCGTTGTGGGGAGGAGCCCACTAGGACAAATGAAATGATTGAAATTGGTTGTGGGGAGGAGCCCACTAGGACAAATGAAATGATTGACAGAGGTTGTGGGGAGGAGCCCACTAGGACAAATGAAATGATTGACAACGGTCAGTGCTCCAAGAAAATTAAAATTGGGGACTAGCCCAGGACAAGTAGATTTCAAAAGTCCACTTGCCCTGACTGAAAAGTCACTTACCCTGATTTATTTTTTAGTTGCCCCGAAATTGTTAGTACCAATGAATAGTTGCTGGTACATAGCTTTTGTTGATATTGAAAACTTTGCTTTTTTACTTTGTTTTATTTATAATTAATTAATAATACATCTGTGATTAGAATCAAACAGTAAGGTTCTATTTTCCTTTATTTCCATTTGTTTATCCGTTGCTTCATATAACAAAAACAATACTAGTTTCTTTTACATTTTTAGGATCGCGCAACAAATCACATTAAAACCCGTACCGGATCCCGCAAATTAAACCATCCAAAATCAGCGTGTTCCCGGTGTTATTTAACAGCTTGCATTTGTTGTAAAGCGTTTTTATGATACAGACTTGCTAAAAATAGAAAATACAGCAATTCATTGAAAAAGAAGAATATAAAATCGAAATCACCGTTCAAAAAACGGTTTATATTCGAGTGATCTTTCAAATTGATGAACTTCAATCAAGGGAGAGAACTCTTTATTGTTCAACAAATAACATTACGGCTTCAAATTACACGTGATTAAAGATGAATTCTGGTTGAATTTTTAGTTTGCAAAGTTTGATTGTCCCGAGATTTTCTTGACTAGCCTGATGAGCAACCATTTTTGAAAGAGAGACTAGCCTGGATTCAGATTGGACTAGCCCCAGGCGTCGGGCTATCCTATTCTTGGAGCACTGACAGTTGTGGGGAGGAGTCCACTAGGATAAATGAAATGATTGAAATTGGTTGTGAGAAGGAGCCCACTAGGACAAATGAAATAATTGACAGCGGTTGTGGGGAGGAGCCAACTAGGACAAATGAAATGATTGACAGCGGTTGTAGGGAGGAGCCCACTAGGACAAATGAAATGATTGACATCGGTTGTAGGGAGGAGCCCACTTGGACAAATGAAAAACAATGTGTATAATAAAGTCAGACAGGTTTTGTTCTTATTTCAATGTAAAGGGTGATAATAATTTTTTTAAAACTTTGGTTTGATATTTCAATTCAATGACATGTTATTATCAATTTTTTTTTTTTTTTTTGACGTATTGTACCCAAAACATTTATTTAAGAAAGTTTTACCATGTTCTTGATAGTACTTTTATATGAAATAATTATGCAGGTTTAACCCTTAGCCCGCCATGAATATGTAATGGACTGTCCTTTCTCCCATTTCTGCTCATGTGAGATAGGCATTTTCCTCATGTGAGATAACTCTATCTTACATGACATGTGACTTACGACGTCATGACGTTACGTCAACGTCGCCTTATTCTGGCGTTAAATCAGCAAAGTCATTGATTTTATGCCAGTAATAAACACATAATGGGAGAAAAATAATCCATCATGAGTGATCCATGTTAGACAGAGGAAATCTCACCCTCGGGATCAGAATTGCAACCAGGCACTCGGCAGAGCCTCGTCCCTGGTTGCAATTCTAACCCCTCGGGTGAGATTTCTCTATCTCACATGGATACTCATGATGGATTCTTATATTCTTTAAATTTAGACCATTCCATTTATGATGTGTTACTCGCAGGCGGATCTGGGTTTACAATGGACGCAAAGGCTAGTGTAGTCGCAGGCTGTAAGGGTTAATTAAATGGGAGATAACTCCGATACTTACCTTGGAACACAAAGTGTAAGTAAAAAAGAAAAACACCCTATGTCATGTTTTCAGATACTTCACATTATCAAATAACATTCAGTTTCTTCAAGCTAGATGTGCAAAGGATAGTGCTAAACTTATAATATCCCCGCTTTCACAAAGTCAGGTGGGGGCTGTATAAGAATCACATTGTCCGTAACGTTCCATTTTTGTCATGTCGCTTCGCACATTTTCTAATTGCCAGGTTCGTTACTTCATCTTGTTCTGTGTCTGAAGTTACAGATCAATAATGAAATAATATCTTGAAATCACACACACACTCAGGTGGGTCTTTTTTAATTAAAAAGACGGATAAAATTGAGTCAAGGATAATAAACTTATTGATTAGTCTCTGTTCTGATTTATGTGGGTAAGGTGACATTAAAAATGTTGTGTAACCATGTCCAAGTGGGGTTTTAAAGTGGTATTGGCTGAATGAGCAGAAGGCTGTGATGGCCCAGTAGAAAACTAGTTTCTTGGGTGTGTCCTGAGGCAAGACAATTCTCCTAGCTAGACCATGTTTCATCATATGCAAGGTTGATTACAATACTTACAAATCATTAAAATAGGGATAAATATGTGCTAAATCTCAGTGACATCATACATTGTTTAAACATCTTAGACGATATCCGACATAATAATGATTTGGCTGTTAAACAACTATTCATTATGGCTCCCCCACTCAAAGTGTGGTAGGGGAGCCATATTGATTTTGTGCTTTCTGTCTGTCTGTAGGTCTGTGTCACAAACGATGTCCGATCAATAACTAGAGAATGGTTGGACCTAGGGTCCTCAAACTTGGAAGGTTGGTTGGTCATGACAAGTAGATGACCCCTATTAATTTTGGGGTCACTAGGTCAAAGGTCAAGGTGGCGGTGACATCGACTATCAAAACGATGTCCGATCAATAACTAGGAATGGTTTGACCTAGGGTCCTCAAACTTGAAAGGATGGTTGGTCATGACCAGTAGATGACCCCTATTGATTTTGGGGTCACTAGGTCAAAGGTCAAGGTTGCGGTGACATTGACTATCAAAACGATGTCCGATCAATAACTAGAGAATGGTACCTAGGGTCCTCAAACTTGGAAGGATGGTTGGTCATGACCAGTAGATGAAGCCTATTGATTTTGGGGTCACTAGGTCAAAGGTCAAGGTCGCGGTGACATTGACTATCAAAACGATGTCCGATCAATAACTAGAGAATGGTTTGACCTAGGGTCCTCAAACTTGGAAGGATGGTTGGTCATGACCAGCAGATGACCCCTATTGATTTTGGGGTCACTAGGTCAAAGGTCAAGGTTGCGGTGACATTGACTATCAAAACGATGTCCGATCAATAACTAGAATGGTTGGACCTAGGGTCCTCAAACTTGGAAGGATGGTTGGTTGGTCATGACCAGTAGATGAACCCTATTGATTTTTTTTTGTTTAATTTTTTTTTTAATTTCTTTTTATTTTTATTTTTTAATTTTTTAAAAAAAAAATTGATTTTTTTTTATTATTATTATTTTTTTTTTAATTTTTGCATAAAAAGTTTTAGGGTCGGTCGGGTTACCTGAACCACACATACTTTTTATGTGGCCTTACTGATACAGATAGTAGATACAGTCACAGGGATATTGAATATCAAAACGATCTCAGATCAGTAGAGAATGGTTGGACCTAGAGTCGTCAATTATGCCTGTTCGGGCGAGTGGGGGAGCCATACATTTTTGTCCCATGGACAATAACAATTTCTACTTATGTTTGATGGGGTATTCAAAAGCTAAATTATGAACATATATTTCTTCATTAAAGTAAATTAGAAAGTGTTGTTAAGCTATTCTTACCCTCAATATAGCAATGATATACAAATAAAAAACTAAGAGCGGGCCTCAATTTATATACCTGTGTTGATCAGCCATGAAGCGTGCTGGCTGTAAATAGTCAAGCTTCCCGTGCTTTTTCAATGACCAAGTAGCGTTGGGAAATGTATCTTTAAAGCCCCTATCCCACGACCAACAGACAAATATTACAAGATATGTACACTGTTTCTAAACCTACTGACGACGAGGTTGTATCACCCGTACATATTACGAAGCTATTCTTTAAAGTCCCTGTCCTGCGACCAACAGGCAAATATTACAAGATATGTACACTGTTTCTAAACCTACTGACGACGAGGTTGTATCACCCGTACATATTACGAAGCTATTCTTTAAAGTCCCTGTCCTGCGACCAACAGGCAAATATGAAAATTTTTGTTAATTTTAATATTTGTCTATTATACTTACGACAACATTACAATTGCAATATACTCAACTTGCCTTAATCCACGAACGGAAAAACTTCCCCAAATACCCTTCCCGGGACTCCCGGCACCAAGGGCGCCGCCAAATACACCCGTACAAGCAAGAGTCACACAGAGTTACTTCCTCTTTCTGCAAATAAGTCCTAAATTTAAGGAGGGGTGGGTAGTTAATGTTGTCGTAAGTATAATAGACAAATATTAAAATTAACAAAATTTTTCATATTGGTCTATAGATAGCTTACGACAACATTACAATTGCGACTTTAACACAATGAGCTGGGGTGGTACAATGTAACCTGTTATGAGTGCCCGAATATGTAAAGGGGATTTGAACAACTCTGAACAACAAGTAACAAAGCACGCTCAAACCTGCTCTAATTACAAGAAATTAAAGCAGACGAGAGCATGAACCCAAGCAACTTACACTCACCATAGCGTAATCTAGGATCCTGACTGGCGATACAGCCAGTAGGAGGAGCCTCTAAAACTTCTTAGATGGGCAGATGAACGTTACAAGGTGAATATGGCATCCTCATAAGTCCTTCAATTCGTTCAAGGACAATAAGTCCACCACCATCTAAAATTATAATCGGCAATTTCAAGCTAATCCATGGAACAGAAAATTTCTAGTATTACATAGATCAGGTAAATAAGTATTGACACCTTGATTCAATACTTAAAATAACAGCTTCATAACTGAGCTGTAAATGTAACTATGAACACAAGATAACTGTGTGAAGCATAGATAACTATGAACAATACAATATGTATAAACCAAACACATTTGGAACATAGTGGTATGAAGTGCTTACAAACCAAGATAAGTAAAATAATAAATAAAACTACAACTGATTTATATGCCTAAAGTTACAGACTTGGGCAAGGCCAAGTCAGCTAACTGGTAGAGCAGCACAACCCCATGACTGACTGGGTAGTAAGAACTGGACCCAGTGAAAAATTATTTAAGATAGAATCTAAAAAATAATTTGAATTTTAAGAAATATAAAGGCTCTGACTTTAGTAGCCTTATTGGAATTGCATTAGGTATATACTCAGACAAAATCCAAACAGATTGTTACTGGAATATCTCTAGAAGGGGTTAAACGAGATCCCTTTAGTAGCATGAGCCTGATGACACTTCAGTTCCTAGAATGGGCTCACTAAATCTGAGCCACAAGGCTAAAAGAAAGATAGTCTAAAGGGTAGTCTATCTAAGATTAACCGAAAGGTTCAAAGGAGGGCCGGAGAACAGAAGTCAAACAGGCCAAAAAGAGTCACTTTAACTTCTAAGTATTCAAAACTAAGAAGGGGAGTGATATAAGTTCAAAGTGGGAAACAAGAAAAAACCCAACTCCGACTGCGGTGGAAGTGTAAACAAACAATGCGTTACACTTATTTTAACCAGCTAAACCTCTGTGACCTCAGAGTAACCCAGTGAAGGACCTCCTAGAGGTACAATTGTGTTGGCAACTATTACAGAAAACTGAAGTCTGAAGATGTAGTTTGAATCGACAAACGTGAGGTTGCAAACTGATTCCGAATGAATCATAGTGGCGGAGGTAGACTGTAAACCCTGATATAAACCCCGCTTAGGGAAGAAATCAAGATGGACAGAAGTGCTGAGAAAAAAGGGAGACACTATTAAATTAATAATAATAGAATTTATTTATTCAGGGCAACACACCTAGTTAGTGAACAAATCTACCATGTGGCCCTCTAAAGCCAAACTGAGAGATCCTTAGACATGCATTTAGGGCAGCTCTACGAAACCCCTAGACCACGGCAGAATGTCCCCTTGAATGTGGCTGTGTACGGGCACGCACCCCCCCCCCTTTGTTCTGACCAAGGCAGAATGTCACCTTGAATGTGGTTGTGCACACGCATTCACCCCCAAATTTGTGTTCAAGTAAAAGGCCAACGAAATTTTAACATGGCATGAGTAAAGATGTGGCCTTCCAAAAGATCTAGCCGAAAAGAAACTGTGTTTCCATACGAATGTGGCATATAGAACCAATAAATAAATAGATGACAGATGTATCTCAAACTGCCTGAAGGAAAGACTTCAAAAAGAGAAGTCCGGCTCTTATGGCATAATTAATGTACGGATTAGAAGCCGGGTCTAACAATAGTATAGCCTACCATAATGTTAGGAACTTACTCATACTGATAGACCTACTCTCTAAACTGATAGAAAACAAGGAGAATGTATCCTGGTTCTAGCAATACTAAACAGGGGTGGGGTATGAAAAACAAATACGCCAACTATCATCAGTACCCCTAGGGCTAATGGAGAACGAACCCTGGCACTACAGCCCATTAACTGTATGACTGTATGGGGAAGTGGGAGGGGTAAGGAATCTAGAATCTGGACAATGATCTTAGCTGCAAGAAAGGAGTGTTATGTCCTGCAACCGCATCTAATAAGCTACACAAGGAACGCAACCCCAGAGGTAAGAGATGAATGACGAAGAACTCCATCAGACAAGGTCTAGTACGAGGAACCGGGAACAAACCCACTTAGGGTAGAGGATAGCGGCTTTGAAGCCGATTACTCCGAACTTACTGAAACTGCCTGGAGATTTAAGAGGTACAGAAGGAGACCTTAATCAACCCTAGGGTAATCCCAAAACCCCACAGGTGTATCAGTGAGAAAACACGCATAATACACTCGTGCTAAGGCTCTGGTGAAAATAAGTTTCTTCTAATAAGAAAATCCCTATATTCACGACAAACCAAAATTGATTCTATTAATAATTTATTATGTACTCAAACCTTGATACTTAAGCAGCAAAACATAATGCGCTAAAACAGAGACGACAAAACGTCAACAGCGGCATTACGTCATTGTCGATATTACACAAGTGAAACACAAACAATGAAATATAAGGTATATCATAATATCCACAAAAAAACAAGATGCCAGTTGTCTTTGTGGCTGGTATGGGACACGTAAAACTGGACTCCTCCCTTACAGGGCGAAAGCTCTATCAACTGAGCTAACCGGGACACCATCATAAAACAGAGGTGAGTGGCAGTGATATCAAGTAAGAGACTAACCACTCAGCCACGGAAGTCCCCCATATCAACTTACCAGCAAAAGGAAGACTCAGCCAGCAACTGCATGTGCAAATGAATAAAACAGCATCTGCCAGTAATTAATTTATATAACTTACCTAAAAAAAGGTGGTGATATACATAGATATCATTAACTTTTCAAGTAAGAGGCACACAGAGCAAAGTAGCCGGGTATTTGATAGATACTAGTATACAATATTAGTAAAAGTATTCATATTAGCCCGGTAGAAAGGTTTAAGTAGCAGGGCGAATTAACCGCCTACCTCTTAATGACACCCCTTGATATAAATACTACCAGCGCTAAAAAATAAATGCTCATATACCTGCAAGTCTGATGAGCATAATCCATAGACTGGCAATAATCATCTTAGTCCTGCCACAAACAGTACTCAACAAGGCGATAGGACAAGTTGAATTAGGTGTCCTGATAAGGAAAACCATATACAGAAAGAAATAAACTGATTTACTTCTTAAGACTGTGGCTACAATTAACGCTGAAACCTATGCACGTTATGGCGAAGGCCATGAATTCTTACCATAATCATTAGAGTATGACGGAGAAGCCGTAGTCACTTACATCATCCTTGATATTCTTTAGACGGAACTCGACAGCAGGTATCGACTTCTATCGAGGTTACCTGCAAAACTAGTTCTGTAGTTAAGTCCATAAGGACAGAAAAGAACAAAAATAATTCACTAAGAATCTTTAGTTTAAGACAAGTATCAGACTCCTGTAGTGGTTATAAAGCAAACCATGAGAGGAATTACTTTAAATTGAAATACTCTTAACGCTTTTTAGTAAACGCCGAGATATTCAAAGATACGAAAGCATTAAATAAGTTTCTAAAATCGAGAACATAGGCAGACAATGCTTAAGAAGTGTTTACAAATGTTGCAACAACTTGGAAAAAAAAAAAGGGTAATTCTGTTCGACAAAAGAATGAATTCTATTTGAGAATAGAATACCACCAGGCCTGTTATTAATCAGAATCAGCGATAAGACTTCGATAATTTACCTTCTCTGAATGTAGATGGCCTGTATAGAGCGCCCTGTCAGTAGGAAGATATGACTTCCCTACGAATTAAAAAGGCCTTTCCCAGTAGAGAGCACCGTCTAGGAAAGTATGATTTCCTAAAGAGGTCTCAGTCCTATTGATGGTAAGTGTTTCTGACACCACACTGAAAAGGAAGAACAAGGAAAGTGTCTCTGACACATTTTACTAGTATGTTAAAAGTATGTGTCAGAAGTGGGATCTGAACCCACGTGTACGGTCGTGGACCAGAACACTCGTTTATGAAGGTATAACCTTGAGTCTGGCGCCTTAGACCATTAGGCCCTCCTGACAGGTAATCCATATGTTTATCTTTATTTCTTAATTGCTATCATATGATTTGATTACCTGTTAGTTCAATGTCATGTTCACATTGTTATGAATATTACAATAAAATATTCTATTCTATTCTATTTAATCTGTGATTATACAACACGTAAGAAATTATAATAACAGATAATTGTGACCCATGACAGAAACTTCCCATTACATGTGAGTACCAACACAGAAACCTAAGTCCTCTTCCCATACCATAGAAAGAAGTCTTATTTAGCTTCCCTCCAGACAACTAGTCTGGATTTTATACTAGCAGAGACCTTCAGAAGAGACTACATCCTTCGTTAGGTGGCCCTAACCATAACAACGGTATTGAATACAGTAAGAATACCGTAAGAATACCCTTTCGGCCCTAGGCCGTGCTTAAAAGTATAAATTTCAGCTGAGGAAGTATTACCTGAGCTGTCTCTAGACAGGTGACGGTTGCTCCTAGACCGCCCTCTGTGTGTTGACTCTCTGAAAGGTGACCTGGAGGAGTGAATGGAATCTGTTCTGAGGACCTTCAGATTACCCATGAGGCAGAGAGTTTGTAGTCGGCGTGACCCCCGCACTACCTGGTAGCTTGAGCAGGAGTGGGTGGGGTACGGGACTTTCTTTAGTGAGCGCAAGATAGTCGATGTCGTTCATTGACTGAGCTAAGCGGGCTATTGAGCTACAAAGGAACGAGTAGCCTTTGTTTTGGTTGTCTCCAAGCGAATGCGACCACTCCAACAGTGTACCCACGAGGTAGAGAGTTATCTGAGCCACCATGGTCCCCCGCACAGGAGTGGGTGGGGTATGGGACTGCATATGGCTGGGTTGGGAGACATCACCGATAGAAGGTCGAGACTTCGTACGGGTGACCTTTCCAATCCCTGGGAGTCCGGACGGGCCGTAGTGGGCTAGGGCCCGACTCCCCATTGCTGTTACGTTCACAGGAGTGGGTGGGGAATGGGACTGCATATGGCTGGGTTGGGAGACATCACCGATAGAAGGTCGAGACTTCGTACGGGTGACCTTTCCAATCCCTGGGAGTCCGGACGGGCCGTAGTGGGCTAGGGCCCGACTCCCCATTAGACTAGGGTCCCACTCCCCATTGCTGTTACTGAAATATAAGAAAATAACAGCAGAAGGTGTTCTAAAAGCACCAACTGTGATTATATAACAAACAACACGAACCAAATAATATAAGAAAAAAAACTATTTACTGGCGTGTTGACACGAGTAGGAAGGGTGTCTACGTTCCGGTGTCAAATTCAAAACTTCTAATAGAAGTTAAAAGCCATTTTTCGACAGAATTTACAAATGTTGGTAAACCGGAAGTAGACAGCATATGGTTGTGTTTACGAATTGCGGTCTGAATTAACTGCGTAAAGAACAAAAACCGGTGTAAAAAACACCAATTACGATCATAAACTCGTAAGAAAATAACATATGGGAAGTAAAATTAAAGTAATAAAACAATTAAAACCATTTGTTACGTGGAAAAAGACAAATATTTTGAGACCGTCGATTTATGGCTGTTCTTAACGATGACGCCACGACGGAAAGAGGAAGTAACTCTGTGTGACTCTTGCTTGTACGGGTGTATTTGGCGGCGCCCTTGGTGCCGGGAGTCCCGGGAAGGGTATTTGGGGAAGTTTTTCCATTCGTGGATTAAGGCAAGTTGAGTATATTGCAATTGTAATGTTGTCGTAAGCTATCTATAGACCAATATTACAAGATATGTACACTGTTTCTAAACCTACTGACGACGAGGTTGTATCACCCGTACATATTACGAAGCTATTCTTTAAAGTCCCTATCTCGCGACCAACAAGCAAATACTACGACTGGCACAACAGGTTAGAGTTTCCCCATTTTGTGGCAAGCGAAGTCGGTAGCAACATCACAGACATTTCCGCACCCACTGACCTCAGTCGACGGTTCACCTCGTGAAACGCTGCTGTCAATCAATTTTGACACAGCTGGGGTAAATGTGTGTAACTACCTACACGCGGTGTATAAAATGTACATGGGACTCGACTTACTAGTATTGTTTGCGTACATCATGACCTCGCTGTTTTTTGTGTGGCTTTTGTTGCTTTTTATGTACACAGCCAGATGAAATGTCAAAATCATAAAAAGGGCTGGTAAGGTCAGAGAAGGCTCGGATTAAAAAAACACGCGACCGAAAGTGGTGGTACATTTCCCCGGGGTACTTTAATCAGGAACCGCGACCAACAGGCAAATATTACAAGATATGTACACTGTTTCTAATCCTTACTGACGACGAGGTTGTATCACCAATATATTTTACGAAGCTATTCTTTAAAGTCCCTGTCCTGCGACCAACAGGCAAATATTGCAAGATATGTACACTGTTTCTAATCCTACGGACGACGAGGTTGTATCACCCATACATATTACGAAGCTATTCCCTATCCCATGACCAACAGGCAAATATTACAAGATATGAACCTACTGACGACGAGGTTTATATATATAGCTTACATATTTTGAGACTGCAGACTGTCGAAACCATATAAATGGCTTTAACCAGCCAGGCAAAACCCAGAAACTGCGGCGTCGAATTAAAAGTTATCAACGCATAATTTTTATTTTATATACATATTCAAATCCATGTATTTTAAGAATCCGTAAATAAACCTATACTTATTATCAGCACATATACATTATAATATGACCTGAACACCTGGAGTTTCACTAACCGGTTTTGTAGTGTAATTTTGCCATTATTTGGTGGGTTAGTTTCTTTAATGAAATGTATTTAACACGAATCATGGTGTTCACGTTCGGCAATGTACCCGGTAATAAAATGATATAGTAAAATTCTGACGTTATTTCGTTACGTCTGTTAAAAACAGCATGTCATTCAACCTCTAGGCGGGCTTCAACATTTTAAGTCACACTATCACAGCGTTGCCATTATTTTAAGAGCAGGCACAATCCATGGCAATAATAAAACATTCTATGGATATGGTCAAGGATATAGTAGCATTTCTTAGTCCTCTACAAACGATGGTAATAACAGCAGATCTTCCGATATTTGCATTATCAAAATATTCAGATGTAATTGTTATCATTATAATGGAAGTGTTGCACATCAAAATGCCAATTTTGAAGGTTCTATGGAATATATTGAAATACAACACCTGGATAACTCTCCTATCTGAAGCTCCTTTCGAATCAAATGATACGGCCAAATCGTTTATATCTGGTTCAAATGTTTTGAAAACTATTTTAAGAGAATCAGAATGTGTCTGCGAGATGTCGATGAAATAGTTTTATATCATTTAAAGTCACTCTCCCGCCAACAACAGGCAAGTTTTAAGCCTACTAACTATAAGGTATATATGTTAAATCTAAACTCGACAATTATAATATAACCGCCTTAACCGGTCAGGCAAAACATCGCCCTATCGTATTTCATAATTATGTTACTAAATATAGACTGCTAAATGGCAGACATGCATAATTTTATGACCTCTACACATGGAAATAGTTTGGAAGAACGGTTTTGTGTTGTAAAATTCACCTGTTGTTGGCGGGAGAGTGACTTTAAAGAAGGTATATACAATTGCAGTTATAAAATCAGGTCCTGAATTTTAAAGTACTGTGTTCACACTTATAGAGAAAAATATTCAGCCAGACAAAAAGTGTACCTCAGAACTCATCCTCTACGTGTTTGCCTTTGTTCAGCTAGACGGTTTCCAATTCCTTTACTTGATCGACAAGTATCCTGTGAGTGCACTAAATTCATAAAGCGTACATTTCCGAGCGTAACTGAAGAACATGTTTTCAGCAATCTATTTACAAGGTTCATGAATAAAAAATTGCAAGTAAATGGATATGGTTGGGAAATGTGATTGACCAATAATCTGTCTGCCTTAATAAGGAAATGGATGGCTTCAGTTATACAAATGTGAAGCCTTTTAGAACAGTCTGAGATTCACTATGGTGAAAGTGAAATTTCCTCATCCAAATAAAAATTTAGAGGATATATTGGAGATCCATTCCTTGATGATTCTAGCAGCATTTCAATATTGATTTCAATATGGCTAAGAAATGGGTGGTAGATAAACGAGTAGCAGATTGCTATGCATCAATAAGGATTTTTTGTCTCGCCTTTTCGAAGAAAAAAGAGACATAGGTGTTGCTTTTCCGGCGGCGGCGGCGTCAACATTCAAGTTTTGCATTGAGGTCATTTTTGTCTCGCCCACATGGCGAGCGACATAGCAAGCGAGACATAGCAGTCACTTTTCCGGCGACGGCAGCCACGGCGGCGTTACATTATAAATCAAGTATATCTCAACAAGATATCTGCTCAAATTTTTCTGAAACTTTGTCAGATGCTTTGTTGGGTCAAGGGACATCACGTAATGTCAAAATTACCAAGGTCATGTCATATTTTGCGTTATTTTCCCAAAACTTAACCTTGGTTAGGTAACTTAACCTCAGTTAACTGTATGTGATTGCCTCATTTTCTTTGTTTGCTACTTGGTCATATGTATTGTTGGCATTGGTGGACATCACTGAACAACAAAAATTACCAAGGTCAAGGTCATATTTTACTTATTTTCCCCAAACTTAACCTTGGTTAGGTAACTTAACCTCAGTTAACTTCATGTGATTGCCTAACTTTATGTCTTTGATACTTGGTCATATGTATGGTTGGCATTCAGGTGGACATCGCAAAACCTTGTCCGCACCATAACTCCTCTCCCACTGAGACAAATCTCATCCAACTTCATAGGTGAACTGATTTGATTTGAGGTCAGTAGGTCAAAGATCAAGGTCACTGGGACCCAATAATTAAAAACCTTGTGCGTTCCATAACTCCTGTCCCCCTGAAGTAAATCTCATGAAACTTTAAAGGTGAACTGCCTGTGGTGAAAAAATGACCCCTATTGAGTTTGAGGTCAGTAGATCAAAGGTCAAGGTCAGACCTTTTAAATTTTGCTTTATAATAAAGCAATTAATGCACTTATTTAAAATGTCATCTCAGCAAACTGCAAACTCCATTGTTAGCTCTACTGATCAGAGATCAGCAGAGCTTATGCCATGGTGCGGCCGGCTGTCTGTCCGTCTGTCCGTCCGTAAACTTTTTTTTTTGTAGCAACAACTCCTTTGAGACTGCTGTATGGATTTTCATGAAACTTTACAGAAATGTTGCCCATGAAGTCTAGTTGATCCTAGCAAAAATTCATGTTGATGTGAAATCCAAGATGGCTGCCAAATCTAAAAATATATTTAAAAAAAACAAGTTTGTAGCGACTACTTCTTGAAAACTCTAAGTGGTATTGATATGGGACTTTTTTTAAAATGATCAGCATGACATGGTGTTGGTCCTTGTGGAAAATCGTTTTGATTTCGACGTTAAACATGGCTGCCAGTGGCCATCTTTGTTTACATAGAGTTATTTAGTAAAAACTTGTAGCGACTACTCCTCTGAAACTACTTGACGGATGTCCATGAAACTTCACAGGAATGTTGCTTTTGATGTCTAAATGATCCTAGCAACATTTCAGGTTGGTCAGAAATTCAAGATGGCCGCCACAGCTAAAAATAAATTTTCAAAAAACAAGTTTGTAGCGACTACTTCTTGAAAACTATAAGTGATATTGATATGGGACTTTTTCTAAAATGATCAGCATGTCATGACGTTGGTCCTTGTCCAAAATCGTTTTGATTCGATGTTAAAAATGGCTGTCAGCGGCCATCTTTGTTTACATAGAGTTATCTAGTAAAAATTTGTAGCGACTACTCCTCTGTAACTACTCGACGGATTTTCATGAACTTCACAGGAATGTTGCTCTTGATGTCTAATTGATCCTAGCAAAATTTCAGGTCGGCCGGAAATTCAAGATGGCCGCCACGGCTAAAAATAAATTTCAAAATACAAATTTGTAGCGACTACTTCTTGAAAACTATAAGTGATATTGATATGAGACTTTTTCTAAAATGATCAGTATGACATGATGTTGATCCTTGTCCAAAATCGTTTTGATTCGATGTTAAAAATGGCTGTCAGCGGCCATCTTTGTTTACATAGAGTTATCTAGTAAAAACTTGTAGCGACTACTCCTCTGTAACTACTCGACGGATTTTCATGAACTTCACAGGAATGTTGCTCTTGATGTCTAATTGATCCTAGCAAAATTTCAGGTCGGCCGGAAATTCAAGATGGCCGCCACGGCTAAAAATAAATTTCAAAATACAAATTTGTAGCGACTACTTCTTGAAAACTATAAGTGATATTGATATGAGACTTTTTCTAAAATGATCAGTATGACATGATGTTGATCCTTGTCAAAAATTTTTTTGATTTGACTTTAAACATGGCCGCCAGCGGCCATCTTTGTTTACACAGAGTTATATAATGAAAACTTGTAAAGACTACTCTATGAAACTACTTGACGGATTTTCATGAAACTTCACAGGAATGCTGATGTAGCTATCAAAAACCTATCAGTAGAGCTTCAAGGTCATTGACCTCTTGTTTTCAGCAGAGCTTATGGGATCGTGTGTTGTCCGTCTTCCGTCGTCCGTCGTCCGTTAACTTTTCTTCAAACAACTTCTCCTCAGAAACCACTTGGCTAATCCTTAGATGAATGCTTTTTAGATTTGTTAAAATTAGGTCAGCGCTACATCCAAGATGGCTGCCATTACCATATATGGTTGAAACCTTAAAAAATCTTCTTCTCCAGAACTGCTGAACGGATTTCAACAGTTTTTCTTTTAAAATGATCGCCAACGCCTAGACTATCAAGTTTGTTCAAATAAAGTCCCCTTGGTCAAAAATGGCCATGCCCTGGGGGTCCAGAGTTTGTATATTGAGGATTTGCATGTTTTTCATATAGACATATAGTAGAACACTTTAAAAAATCTTCTTCTCTGAAACCACAAGGCACAGAGCTCTCATGTATTACATGTAGCATCAGCTTATGGTCCTCTACTAAGTTTGTTCAAATGGTGACCTGGGGTCAAATTTGTCCCCGCGCTGGGGGTCACAGTTTTACATAGATTAATATAGGATTTTTTTTTTAAAAATCTTCTTCGCGGAAACTACAACAGCCAGAGGTTTGATATTTTGCATTTACTATAAGCTTATGGTCCTTTACCAAGTTTGTTCAAATGGTGACCCATAAAAATCTTCTTCTCTGAAACTGCAAGAGCCAGAGGTTTAATATTTTGCATTTGCTATAAGCTTGTGGTCCTCTATCAAATTTGTTCAAATGGTGACCCAGGGGTCACATTTGGCCCCACCCCGGGGGTCACAGTTTTACATAGGCTTGTATAGGGAAAAACTGAAAAAATTCTTCTTCTCTGGAACCACATGGCACAGAGCTCTCATGTATTACATGTAGCATCAGCTTATGGTCCTCTACTAAGTTTGTTCAAATGGTGACCCTGAGGTGAAATTTGTCCCCGCCCCGAGGGTCACAGTTTTACATAGACTTATATAGTGTTTTTTTTTTTTAAATCTTCTTCTCGGAAACTACAAGAGTCAGAGGTTTGATATTTTACATTTATTATAAGCTTATGGTCCTTTACCAAGTTTGTTCATATGGTGACCCTGGGGTCACATTTGGCCCCGCCCAAGGGTCACATGTTTTACATAGACATATATAGGGAAAAACTTAAAAAATCTTCTTCTCTGAAAGGTTTAATATTTTGCTGTTGCGCTATAAGCTTATGGTCCTTTACCAATTTTGTTCAAATGGTGACCCTGGGGTCACAGTTTTACAAAATGCTTGTTTTAATTTCTTTATTTTATTTCTTTATTTTTTTATTTATTTTTTTATATATATTTTTTTTTTTGATTTTTTTTTTTTTTTTTTATTGATTTTTTTTTTTTGATTTTTTTTTTTTTTTGAATATTTTGATTTTTTAAATTTTTATTATCTCTACTGGCCAACTTTGGAAAACCAGCCAGATCAGACAAGTAATGGCAGAGTTATGGCTCTTGATTTAGTTAAAAATGCTATATTTTGCCTCTTTAAGACTATAGTCACTCACTTCATTAATATCATATGAGCCATATTAGCCAGTAGAGCATCCACAGGCCCTCTTGGGCCTCTTGTTAGTTACTAAAATATTTACAACCTTTCATTTAAGCATCATTGACCTTTTTATTTTTAAGTCCCGCTCCCGTTAGGCGAGACATGTGAATCTGCGGATTTCTTGTGATTCAAGACAATAACATAACTTCTCTGCATGTCTCACAGAGAATTCTGAAACTGATTCAGCTACACAATTACATCATTCAAGCAAGAAAAACAATGTATAAAAGTAAACACAGGTGAGAAGTCCGAAACAGTTGTTTATCGATGTCAGTAAAATGAATGAAATCTCTTTCCTCGATTTTTTAGATTTTTTAGTTCATGTCAATATAGGAGAATTTTTTGAGAATGAAAATCAATACAGCCGTTCCCGATTGAGCAGGGAAATACATCGCTTGTGTCAATAGATGTTTGACGCATCAGACATGTAAACAACCGATGACGCCGTCCTACTCAGTGAATTGAAACTAATTGACGCCTCCCACTCGTCCCGCCTACAAGTCTCATGTGACCAAAATCGACTCGTAACGGAACACCGTATATGTACTTCTAAAGACTCGCCTTTTCGCTATTAGATGTTGATATATTCCACTAATATAAAATTTTACTAACATTTTTCATTTGACGTATATTCCCGTTATGACTTTAGTTTTCGTGTGTAAAAACGTTTGCACGCGTCTTTTTGTTTAAACTTGTTGCCATTTTTTCTCGTCTAATTTATTAGAAATAGGCTGAAACTACCGTACGTGCACGAAATAAAAGAATTCCTATGATCGACATTCTCGCTTGCCAGAGCAATTAAAACCGTGCGGACAATTTAACTCTGGACATGTAAGAATGATGATCGACCATTAAAAATAAATCATTGTACTAATTTGTCATGAACCATCAAGCATCGTTGACTGCGCTAAATATTGTATTATTTTCACTGCAAGGCCGAGTGAGACCTTTCATACACATTCAAAAAAACAATGATGTAGACTACACATAATTTACTTGTTGCGTGTAAAGATCGCTAGATACTGTGGCGACAATCGGTGACGACTACTCATTATATATTCACACTCTTGTTTACATTGAGCGAGGAATGGGGCGGAGTTGAACACACGATGACACTGCGTCAGTATGAATGTAATTCCATGCTCAATCGTGAACGCCTGTAAATGCCATCTTAAAGGAAAATTCAAGATATATTGAGACCAAAGTTTGAGTCGTACTGTCGAAAATTAAACAAGATCTACGTCGCAATTGACAGATATTTCAGTGATAGTTTAGAAAGTAATGTAATACAAGGGATACCAGAGTTTCAGGTGCTGGGACAAGTGTTTGATATTTAAGCAAAGTGCCGGTTAATTGTCAAAACATATTACGATTATCTGGAAATAAAACTGAACTGTTTTTGCTCATAAAATCAGTCGTAGACATGTTTAACAAAGCCAATTGATGTAACAGCAATGAAAAAAGTTTATGTGTCTACTTAGAAAGATAACGTGTACCCTGTAAGCACGTAGTGGCTGACACGAATAATTATAGGTGGAATTAACATAAATCAAGAACGGATTTAGAGAAATTATAATGTCCCTCTCTGACACTGCGGGACTGTCATCAAAGCCCCCTAACAACAACACTGGCATAGATCCGCTCTGTATTGCCTGTGGAAGAGGGAAGGATTACAAATGGATATGAATACATTACATTGTGCTCCAGTTATGTCCAAAGGCCGGAGCTTTTTCTTTATTTCATGCTTTCACATGTTGCAACACTGTTGCAACCTTCCACGGAAAAGGGGAAAACATGCATGGAAAACTTGGTACATATACTTGAAACTGCAACAGAAAACATTGTAAACCTCAGCAACATGCCTAGCAGTTTTGATGAATCAGATAATGATGCTTTAGGAGAATTTATACGACTTATGTATGATAAATAAAGCAGTACACGGATGATAAATGAAGCCCCATGATACAAAGCAAATCACGTGTTATGTATGATAAATACAGCATTACACGGATGATAAATGAAGCCCCATGATACAAAGCAAATCACGTGTTATGTATGATAAATACAGCATTACACGGATGATAAATGAAGCCATGATACAAAGCAAATCACGTGTTATGTATGATAAATAAAGCAGTACACGGAGGATAAATGAAGCCATGATACAAAGCAAATCACGTGTTATGTATGATAAATAAAGCAGTACACGGATGATAAATGAAGCCCCATGATACAAAGCAAATCACATGTTATGTATGATAAATACAGCATTACACGGATGATAAATGAAGCCATGATACAAGGCAAATCACGTGTTATGTATGATAAATCAAGCAGTACACGGATGATAAATGAAGCCATGATACAAAGCAAATCACGTGTTATGTATGATAAATAAAGCAGTACACGGAGGATAAATGAAGCCATGATACAAAGCAAATCACGTGTTATGTATGATAAATCAAGCAGTACACGGATGATAAATGAAGCCATGATACAAAGCAAATCACGTGTTATGTATGATAAATAAAGCAGTACACAGATGATAAATGAAGCCATGATACAAAGCAAATCACGTGTTATGTATGATAAATAAAGCAGTACACGGATGATAAATGAAGCCATGATACAAAGCAAATCACGTGTTATGTATGATAAATAAAGCAGTACACGGAGGATAAATGAAGCCATGATACAAAGCAAATCACGTGTTATGTATGATAAATCAAGCAGTACACGGATGATAAATGAAGCCATGATACAAAGCAAATCACGTGTTATGTATGATAAATAAAGCAGTACACGGATGATAAATGAAGCCATGATACAAGGCAAATCACGTGTTATGTATGATAAATAAAGCAGTACACGGATGATAAATGAAGCCATGATACAAAGCAAATCACGTGTTATGTATGATAAATCAAGCAGTACACGGATGATAAATGAAGCCATGATACTAAGCAAATCACGTGTTATGTATGATAAATAAAGCAGTACACGGATGATAAATGAAGCCCCATGATACAAAACAAATCTTTTAATTACGCAGTTCCACCAAAAGCTACATTAATACAGCATGCATATCGATGTGGCTATCGAGCAAGATGTGAATGGTATCAGTTAGGTATGCACCTATGTGGTGGTCCTAGGGATGGGGGTGGGGTGTAGAGGGTGGGCGGGCGCACCCAGTGAGTATTAAACAAATGTACAAATTGATTGTCTAATTACCATCACTAAGATTGATGTATAATTCCCCAGGCTAGGGGTTAATATCAAAATTCCATGTTGGTGTAGGATTCCCTACCACAGGGAAATTATTTTTGTCTAATCCCCGGGGTATGCCCCAGCCACCCCCACCCCATGTAGTGTAAACGATTGATAGATGTATAATACTAAAATATCTTGTTATACTTTACCGTATTCCTCGTCATATATACCGCGCACTTTTTTACCCCAGATTCTGTGGTTGTAGAAGGGGTGCGTGGCTTAGGCAACAAGTAATGTTTTACCCTTTTATTTTCAACCAAGTCGAACAGTTTTGTTGGTTTCAAAAAGTCGCAAGGCCGGCCGTTTACTAGAGAGATTGAATCGAACAAAAGTTGGCTTGTTTCTATTGTTCAATCAAATGTGTTGTATGTTATATGCTTAGTATCAATAAAAATAATGAAATCAATCTTTATCATGTGTTTTGTTGATTATAGTTGAGAAAATAATGCACTGAAGTGTTGAAATATTTCAATGTTTACATCAATCGGCAAAGTGAAATGATAACGAGGCTGGGGTTTTCAGAAATCGCAGACTGGTTTAATTCGTTTTATTAATAGAATAGAATAGTAAGGACATCTAATAAACAACGACTACCGGTATTTAATACAATCTACTTATTTATTTGTTATTAAAGTCAGTTTCTGAATTTCGATAACGTAGAATCTTGATTATTCATAAAGGAATTAATTGGCTGGGAAAATGTGTGAAATGTTTGGTTTTTGCTAATCTGACCGCAAACAACGATGACTATGGTGATTATTAAACAAACATGTAACAATACATGTACGCAGTAAAATGTCAATTCCTTAATTGTCCTTGATTACTTGAGAAGTTTGAGTATGTGCTGACACGATGTGTTAGGGAAATGCGTTTAATAGGTGATGCCACAAGACAATGCATCTCATTTCGAGAAACCTCTCAAACTGTCAACACCTTCAAATAGTCAACACCTTCAAATTGACAAGCAAGAGTTAATAACCGGGAAACAACACCAGTCATACAACGCTAGATTAATAAATTTAATATGATCGAAATAAGTTGAACACGGGCGTGGGGATTTTTATTTTATTGAAACTCGAATAAACAACAAAAGTACACTCAAAAGTACAAGTTTATTTACACTTGAGTAAATAACACAGTCTTACACGCGGCTTGGTTTTAGCCAATCAAAATTCGTTTTACCTTTCCTCTTTGTTCAATGCTTCAAAATGGTGGTCTACTGTTCTGAAATTGAAAACACACGTTTTATATGCGCAGTTTATGCTGCAATACGTAACAAAAAGTTTTTTTCCAAGGATGTCGAGTCCAAAGTTGGGGTGCGCGTTATACGCCGAGGTATACGGTATCCATCTTAATGGGTCCGGACATGTGCTGGTGACCACTGGAACCGTATTGGACAACTCCGCTCCGCATTTCAGCTATATATCAACCATTCTGCAATGTGGTTGTAAGAAAAGAAACCGTATATGTGGCATGAAGATGCTACCCTCGCTACTTTGGCGTGTAAGGCTCTGTGTAGCTATGCGTGGCAATTTGAACAGAATGCAAACTTGAAAGTAGTTAATCACGACTAAATATAAAAGTAGATATACAATTTGAACAGGAAATGTAGCATTCACAGAATACAATCAACCAAATCATACATTCAAAACAAACAACAATTATAAGGGAAAATAGAAGCAAAGCATGCGACACTACAACAATAGGGTTGATAATATGGCTACCGCCTTAGCATAGTCAGTAGGAAAAAAGGCCGCTGTAAGGTATTATTAGTCCAAACTTAAGATTAAGATGATAAGAAATAAAAACTCTAAAATATGTCAATATTGATAGTTTTTTAGCTTGACTGATCAGAGATCAGCAGAGCTTATGTCGTGGTGCGGCGTCCGTCCGTCCGTCTACTCCTCTGAAACTACTGGATGGATATTCATGAAACTTTACAGAAATGTTGCCCATGAAGTCTAGTTGATCCTAGCAAAAATTCATGTTGATGTGAAATCCAAGATGGCCACCAAAGCTAAAAAAAGATTTTTAAAATACAAGTTTGTAGCGACTACTTCTTGAAAACTCTAAGTGATATTGATATGGGACTTTTTCTAAAATGATCAGCATGACATGATGTTGGTCCTTGTCAATTTTTTTTTTGATTCGACGTTAAACATGGCTGCCAGTGGCCATCTTTGTTTACATAGAGTTATATAGTAAAAACTTGTAGCGACTACTCCTCTGAAACTACTTGACGGATGTTCATGAAACTTCACAAGAATGTTGCTCTTGATGTCTAGTTGATCCTAGAAAAATTTCAAGCTGGCCGGAAATTCAAAATGGCCACCACAGCTTAAAATAGATTTAAAATAAATAACTTTGTAGCAACTACTTCTTGAAAACTGTAAGTGATATTGATATGGGACATTTTCTAAAATGATCAGCATGACATGATGTTGATCCTTGTCGAAAGTTATTTCTATGCGACTTTAAACATGGCCGCTAGCGGCCATCTTTGTTTACATAGATTTATATAGTAAAAACTTGTAGCGACTATACTCCTCTGAAACTACTTGACAAATTTATATGAAAATTCACAGGAATATTGCTCTTGATGTCTAATTGATCCCAGATTTTTTTTAGGTCAGCCGGAAATTCAAGATGGCCACCATGGCTAAAAATAGTTTTTTAAAAATGTTTGTAGAGACTACTTCTTGAAAACTGTAAGTGATATTGATATGGGACTTTTTCTAAAATGATCAGCATGACATGATGTTGATCCTTGTCGAAAATTATTTTGAAACAAAATTAAACCTGGGCACCAGTGGCCATCTTTGTTTACATAGAATTTGTATAGTAAAAACTTGTAGTGACTATTCCTCTGAAACTACTAGACGGATTTTCATGAAACTTCACAGGAATGTTGCTCTTGATGTCTAGTTGATCCTAGCACAATTTCAGGTCAGCTGGAAATTCTAGATGGCCACCACGGCTAAACATAGATTTTTAAAAACAAGTTTGTAGCGACTACTTCTTGAAAACTGTAAGTGATATTGATATGGGACTTTTTCTGAAATGATCAGCATGGCAAGATGTTGATCCTTGTCGAAAATTATTTTGATTCAACATTAAACATGGCTGCCAGTGGCCATCTTTGTTAACCTCGAGTTTAGTTATATAGTAAAAACTTCAACTTATAGCAACTACTCCTCTGAAACTACTTTACAGTTTTTATGAAACTTCACAGGAATGCTGACCTAGCTATCAAAATCTATCCGTAGAGCTTCAAGGCCATTGACCTCTTGTTCATATTTCTAAGGGAAATTTGTGGGTGGGGTAATGATTTAATTGGCAATAGCAAAGAGTAAGTAAGTGTGTTCCATTAATAAGTAATTAATCACCACAGAATATAAAGCATAAGATTGAGCATATAATTTGTTGTGGGTGGGGTATACTCATATATCTTTATTTTGAATAAATGCATAATCATGCCGAAATATTTGCAAAAATGAGTGTTGGTTTTACAGTCGAAGTCAAAATATAGTGAATGAGATAAAACATTTGCTTAATATACATCTTTATCACATAACTTATGGTGTGGGAGTGGAATAACACCATCTATAACGCTGATCCAATTCGGTTTTGCATGGTAAAGCGACAGGCAAAATGCAATAAAAGTCATTATGTGAGTTATATGATAAATAGAATCTAACATTCGTTCTCATTCTTTATTGAATTTATTAAACAAGTTGGCAAAATGAGTTTAATACTCATGTAAGATCCTCTTGTATCTTATATTTACAGTTTTTTGGCCAAAATTGAATTGGCTATGTTTTTTTTTCATTTGAATATAATATTTGCAAGCACTGTGCAAAATGTCATACTTGTATAACACTGACTATTTTCTATAAATTCCTCCGCTATAAGTTGAATGAATTTAAATGTGGTTTGTTACCCTCGATACTGAAACAAAATTAGTTTTTTAGTGAAAAAAATGCTTTTAAACAGCTGATGGTGGACTTGATTCCAAGATTTCAAGAAATGTCTTGCAGGATCAAGTTACTGCCACCTGAAAGTTCTGCTGATTTCTGACATTCACAATGAATTTTTTGCAGACTCAGTTATCACATTGATTTTGTAACATCATATTATTCATGAGGCGAGAGTTTTAATATTTAGAAAAGTTTAAGATTCTCTATTACCTGGGGACTTTTGGAGACGTAACACCTGACCATTGTTGACCTTCGGTGACCTTTGGTGACTTACCAAGAGTCCTTGAAAGATAATCAATAATAATTTGCTGTACACTAAAGTGAGTCGATTATGTTTAATTAATTAAGAAATCTGATTTATTTGTAATAAGTCAACCATTATACCGTGTGGGTGGACGCTGGGGAAAGAATGATGCTGGGGGCAGTGTATAATATAGTTTTATACCATAGCTCTAATGTTTTTTCTTTGTTCTTGCTTATAATGTAATGATGTTCATAAATCTGAAGGTCTGAGCCTAAACCATGCTATAACTGCCGGTATATTTCAGACGTGCTATAATTGACAGATTCGGCAGTTCTACCATGGTCTACCCAATTTACACGCTCGTAGTTGTAATGTTTAGACACAACCTGTCAATCAAAATGTCAATTACTGGCATTGAATGGCTGTTTTTCTTATATGCGATTTATACTGCACTGTCGGGCCTGTGGCCCTTGAGAAGCAGTATAAATCGCATATACTCGAAAAATTATGTTATAAATATTACATGTATGTATAGGGTTTAACGTCACATTGAACAATCTTTCAGTCATATCACGTCAGTGTCGTCTAGTAGCAGTGAGATTAATGCTCAGATTTATAGTGCTGCCATACTGAAATATCATGACACGATACCCCACCCAGTCTCATTATACAAACACCAAGCTGACCTGTCCAAGTATAATCCTTTATATATACACTGAATGGAAGGGTGATGATGGGGGAAAAGTAACTCTGAGAAATGTGGAACATTTATTATACCCCAATTTTCACAAAACAAAGTAGGGGCTGTATAGGAATCACGCAGTTCGTAACGTCCCATCGCGGCACGTAACACATTTTTGACGCATCCCGTCCCATCCTGTAAAACATTTTTATTACTAGCATTTCTTAAACAGTTTTCAATGGGTTATTCCCAAACTTTGTATACTCTTAAACAACTGATGACCTTATATCCTTCTACATCACCCATTGTTGATTGCCTAATTTATTACAGAATTATGGCCCTTTGTTTGACTTACAATTTAAGCAGGGGTATTCATTACCTTCAGTGATAGTTGTAGTTGTTGATACTGCAGGGACCAGGGAAAGATGAAGAAGGACTTTCCCACTTTACAGGGTTGATAATTCTGACAATGTATCTATCCAAACAGCAAATATAAAAAAATGTCAAAAACTAATAAAAATGACTAGGAAGTAAGTAAATATATAGACCTTATGTAGACAGGCACGCTATTCATTTTAATTAAGTTGATTGTTGTTAAATAGCCTAGCCATAATGAGAAAACAATCAAATATCAGGAATGTGATCACCATAGCTACCGGCCTGTAATTGACTAGTGTTCAATTATTTAGGTCATTTGTAGCCTCCATAATTGGGTGCGATTAAACAGTTAAGAATAGTTAACCCTTAACCAGCTAAGCACTATAATAGCCTTTGTGCACTTTTCACAAATACTGCAATGTGTGAATTGTTAATATCTATTGTTGTGTATTGATACTATTGAAGGATACTAATTGCACTCTGCATGCCGCCTTGTGCAATAGTACCCTACTCGGGTCAGTCACTCCCTCTGATAAATAGTTCTAACCATTAAGTTTTAAGGAATTAAATAGTGGTATAAAATCGAACTTGAGAGGATATTGGTTGAAGTAGAAGTAGTAATTGCCTACAATCTCAGAGATATGATTGGAATTAAGTTTACTTCAAGCCTACTACTGATGGCATTAGATGCTATTGACATCATCATCACAAACATGTCAAACTGAAGTGCCTAATAGTATGATGTATTGATTCATATTGATGCGTTTAATATATAGCATGCAAAATATAGTAATTAGAAATGCTTTGTATATAGTCATACTTGTGTTATCAGAACTTGCGTCATATCGTCCGTTAGCTAAATATGGTATTTCCCCTAATAGTAGCGCCTCCCCAAGTAAAAGCATTCATCGCCCCGCAATCTTTAAAAAAAACAACAAGAAATGTCACTGTAAAAAACAAACAAGAAATGTCACTGTAAGTGACAAATTCTCCCGAAGTGACCTTTGACCTCTAAATATGACCTTGACCTTGGAGACCTGGATTTTGTGCGTGACATGTCGTCTGGCTGTGGTGACCACTTGTGCCAAGTTATTTGAAAATCCATCCAGGCATGCAAAAGTTATTGACCGGACACAATTTGATCATTGACCTAAGTGTGACCTTGTCCTTGGGGCCACAGACCAGGATTTTGTTAGCGACACATCGTCTTGTTGTGGTGAGCACTTGTGCCAAGTTACTTGAAAATCCGTACAGGAATGCCAGAGTTATTGACCAGTCACAATTTGACTTTTGACCTCTAAGTGTGACCTTGACCTTAGAGCCACAGACCTGGATTTTGTGTGCAACACATCGTCTTGTTGTGATGAGCACTTGTGCCAAGTTATTTGAAAATCCGTTGAAGATTGCCAGAGTTATTGACCAGACACAATTTGACCTTTGACCTCTAAGTGTGACCTTGACCTTAGAGCCACAGACCTGGATTTTATGCGCGACATGATGTCTTGTTGTGATGAGCACTTGTGCCAAGTAATTTGAAAATCCGTCAGTTATTGTCAGAGTTATTAACCTGACACGATTGTGACTACTATATGCCATCCTTTGGGGGCATAAAAAAAATAATATATGTATGTGTGCATTTTTAAAACTTACTAAAAGATGCAAGTTAATCTGTTTCATTCACAATGGAACTCACAAAATCACTAGAAAACTTAAAATCCGATGCATTAATTGATTGATTGACATCCGGACATTGGTTTTCTTGGTAAAGAAAATCTTTAAAATTTCTAATAATGTCTGATTTAAAAGTAAAATTATGTATTTTTGGTCTCAAATAATAGCCCCCTTTTCAAAATATTTACGCCCCCTGGGGATTATACGGTAATAAAACAGCGATTTTTTTCACGCTTTTGGGAATGGTACCGATACCCATTCAATTTGGAAAATTCGAGGTGTTTTGCCTTAATTCGAGAATTGTTCACTATCAAACAAAAGCAATATTGTATGCTTAAATACATTCCAAACACATTACCATGTATACATTCTCTTTTATTATTTCATTACCCTCACCTAAAAGAAGATAGTTCCCCATTTCTTCTCTTTAAATAAAGTATTTCTCGAATTATTTAAAATTTTACTCCAACGGGAAAAAAACATGCTTTCTTCCATTGGGAATAGTACCATTTTTCGGTACCACTTATATAAGGGGGGAAAAACATTGTTATAATAACAAAAAAACACTTCAAAATTCAATACATTTTTCATCTTTGTCCAAATAATCAGCCACAAAAAATAAGAAACAGTGAAACAGAAAACATTAAGTTGTAAAACACATCATATTGTCAGCAGATCCCTTATTCGTAAATAGTTTTTATCTTTATATATTTACATTAATTTTTAATTACTACTTCATTTCTTCATCTTTAATCATTTTTGCGCACAATGTGACCTATTTATGTGTCGACGTGCTGTAAAACACCATTCATTCGTTATTGTCAGCTGGAGTTGAGTCAAACCTCCATCTCATTTGTACTGAGATGACAAAAATGCAAAATTATTGATAAGAATTCAGTGTTACAATAATCATCTTTACATTAAACGAAAACACAAAAACACAGATGATGACACAGATAACAGTCTGATACGAACCTGTGGCATACTAGACCTCATGGTTTCTGCTCCTCAATAACTTTTGTTTGGAATGAGGTATTGCGACGAAACTTGCTGTGTAGGTAACTTATTTGGAAAGGAAGCTTGGGATTGCATTTGAGGTCACTGGGGTCAAGGTCAAGGTCGCTCTAACTCAAAAATAGAAGACAATTCCGCTCAATTACTTTTGTTAGGAATGAGATATTGCAACAAAACTTGCTGTGTAGGTAACTTATTTGGAAAGGAAGCTTGGGATTGCATTTGAGGTCACTGGGGTCAGGGTCAAGGTCGCTGTTACTAAAAATAAAAATAAAGTTTCCGAGCAAGAATGGGATATTGGAACGAAACATGGTCTGTAGTTACACAGGGTCAAGGTTACTGTTACTTTAGTTTGGAATGATATATTGAAACAAACCTTGGTGTGTAGGTAGCTTATATGGAAAGGAAACTTGGGATTGCATTTTAGGTCACTGGGAACATTAGGTCAAGGTTGCTTTTACTAAAAATAATAAAAAATGGTTTCAGGGCTGTTACAGTTAGTTAGAAATGAGATATTGGAAAGAAAGTTGCTGTTTATGTAGCTAGTATATGGCAAGGAAGCTTTTAAGGCCAGTTGATTAATGTCAAGGTTACTGTTTCTGGTCAATAATTTCTATTATGAATGAAATATGAAAGTGAAAGTTAGGTTATATGGAAGTTGGTGTATAGGTAGGTTATATGGAAGTTGGTGTATATGTAGGTTATATGGAAGTTGATGTATAGGTTGGTTATATGGAAGTTGGTGTATAGGTAGGTTATATGGAAGTTGGTGTATAGGTAGGTTATATGGAAGTTGGTGTATAGGTAGGTTATATGGAAGTTGGTGTATAGGTAGGTTATATGGAAGTTGGTGTATAGGTAGGTTATATATATGGAAGTTGGTGTATAGGTAGGTTATATGGAAGTTGGTGTATAGGTAGGTTATATGGAAGTTGGTGTATAGGTAGGTTATATGGAAAGAAATATTAGAAAGAAGCTCTGTAGGAAGGTTATGGAAAATCTGTTTTTCGTGGAATTTCCATGTTTCTTGTTTTGATTGAGTTTATTGGAGGTTGAATCTAATTGAATTTGTTTTCTCTTCTATTTCTAAACAGGTATATGCTAGGGCTTGGAGGCATACCATCTTTTATACAGTTTGTGGGTTTCATCTTCATGCCAGAGAGCCCAAGATGGTTGATCGTATCAGAGAGGGAGGAGAAGGCCCGCCGGGTCCTGCAGTCCATACGGGGCCAGCTAGATATAGAGGAGGAATACAACAGCATTAAGACCAACAGCCATCAGAGGGATCCACTAGTAGTAGGTGAGTCAGGGCTTTCCCTTTGTTTCTGAGTAAAAGGGAATATTTTTCAGTTCTTCCTTTTGTTGTTGTATTGGGGACTGCTAAATGTAGGCGGTCAGCTAACCAAAGTAGGATGGTAAATCGCCCGCCTACCGGCTATAAAGGAAAGCGCCTAAGTGTAACAAAACAATCAACAATACACTAGACTCAACCTTTACAATTGGTCACCTTTCAAAGAATTGTATATTTTTTAATAATTCACATTTTCATTTGAAATTTTAACGCGTCGTTTAACAAATTTCGCTAGCGATTTATAAAACTTAATCTGCCTTGATTGGACTAAAGCCTTGTTGATAATCTTAATCAAATATTATGTGATTTTCAGTTTTTAGCTCTACTGGCCAAGGGCCAGCAGAGCTTATGGGATGCTGTGTTGTCCGTCGTCCGTCGTCTGTCTGTCGTCTGTCGTCTGTCGTCTGTCTGTCGTCTGTCGTCCGTTAACTTTTCTTCAAACAACTTCTTCTCAGAAACCGCTTGGCTAATTTTGACCAAACTTCACGTGGATGATCCTTAGTTGAATGCTTTTTAGATTTGTTAAAATTAGGTCAATGCTACATCCAAGATGGCTGCCATTACCATATATGGTCGAAACCTTAAAAAATCTTCTTCTCCAGAACCGCTGGACAGATTTCAACAGTTTTTCTTTTAAAATGATCGCCAACGCCTAGACTATCAAGTTTGTTCAAATAAAGTCCCCGGGATCAAAAATGGCCGTGCCCCGGGGGTCCAAAATTTGTATATTGAGGTTTTGCATGTTTTTCATATAGACATATAGGAAAAAACATTAAAAAATCTTCTTCTCTGAAACCACAAGGCACAGAGCTCTCATGTATTACATGTAGCATCAGCTTATGGTCCTCTACTAAGTTTGTTCAAATGGTGACCCTGCGGTCAAATTTGTCCCCGCCCCGGGGGTCACAGTTTTACATAGACTTATATAGGATTTTTTTTTAAAAAATCTTCTTCTCGGAAACTACAAGAGCCAGAGGTTTGATATTTTGCATTTACTATAAGCTTATGGTCCTTTACCAAGTTTGTTCAAATGGTGACCCTCGGGTCACTTTTGGCCCCGCCCCAAGGGTCACATGTTTTACATAGACATGTATAGGGAAAAACTTAAAAAATCTTCTTCTCTGAAACTGCAAGAGCCAGAGGTTTAATATTTTGCATTTTCTATAAGCTTGTGGTCCTCTATCAAGTTTGTTCAAATGGTGACCCAGGGGTCACATTTGGCCCCACCCCGGGGGTCACAGTTTTACATAGGCTTGTATAGGGAAAAACTGAAAAAAATCTTCTTCTCTGGAACCACATGGCACAGAGCGCTCATGTAATACATGTAGCATCAGCTTATGGTCCTCAACTAAGTTTGTTCAAATGGTGACCCGGGGGTCAAATTTGTCCCCGCCCCGAGGGTCACAGTTTTACATAGACTTATATAGGATTTTTTTTTTCAAAATCTTCTTCTCGCCAACTACAAGAGTCAGAGGTTTGATATGTTACATTTATTATAAGCTTATGGTCCTTTACCAAGTTTGTTCAAATAGTGACAATAGTGACCCTGGGGTCACATTTGGTCCCGCCCCAAGGGTCACATGTTTTACATAGACATGTATAGGGAAAAACTTAAAAAATCTTCTTCTCTGAAACTGCAAGAGCCAGAGGTTTAATATTTTGGTGTTGCTATAAGCTTATGGTCCTTTACCTATTTTGTTCAAATGGGGACCCTGGGGTCACATTTGGCCCTGCCCCGGGGATTCACAGTTTTACATAAATGCTTGTAGAGGGAAAAACTGAAGAAAAAAAATCTTCTCTGGAACTGCAAGAGCCAGAGGTTTAATATTTTGCATTTGCTAAAAGCTTATGGTCCTTTACCAAGTTTGTTCAAATGGTGACCCTGGGGTCACATTTGGCCCGCCCCAAGGGTCACATGTTTTACATAGACATGTATAGGGAAAAACTTAAAAAATCTTCTTCTCTGAAACTGCAAGAGCCAGAGGTTTAATATTTTGCTGGTGCTATAAGCTTATGGTCCTTTACCAATTTTGTTCAAATGGGGACCCTGGGGTCACATCTGGCCCCGCCCCGGGGGTCACAGTTTTACATAAATGCTTGTATAGGGAAAAACTGAAAAAAATCTTCTCTGGAACTGCAAGAGCCAGAGGTTTAATATTTTGCATTTGCTGTAAGTTTATGGTCCTTTACCAAGTTTGTTCAAATGGTAACCCTCGGGTCACATGTTTTACATAGACATGTATAGAGATAATTTTTTGATTTTTTTTTTTTAAATATTTTTTTTTGATTTTTTTTTTTGTTTTGTTTTTTATTGAATTGATTTTTTTTTTGAAATATCTTCTCTTTTTTTTTGAAATGTTTTGCAATTTATTTATTTTTTTGCAATTTTTTTTGGCAATTTTTTGAATTTCTTTTTTTTTTTTGGATTTTTTTTTTTTTTTTTAGCTCTATGTTCGACCAGTCGGACCAGTAACAGAGGTGTTCTTGATTTAGTTAAACATGCTATATGTTGCTTCGTTGATACGGTTGGGCCTTCATTTTTCATCTGATCTTTACCAAACTTTACCAGATTCTTTAGTTATGGCCTTTGATTTAGTTAAAAAGCTGTTTTTTGCCCGAAACTTTCAAAAAAACGTAAATGGCAGTCACTCACTTCATTGATGTTATAAGAGCCATGTTAGCAAGTAGAGCGTCCACAGGCCCTCTTGGGCCTCTTGTTAGTATTCGTGTTATTTCCAAAAAACCTGGGTGACCGATTATAAAAGTTGAGTAGTGTGTGTTTGCAAAGAGGAGGATTCAAAGCCAGAATTATTTTTTTGTGCGCTACTTGATAAAGTAAGTATTATTATATCCCTGCTTCGAAGAAGACTAAACAGTAACGTCATGCATGTCACGCACGTCACACACGTCATGCATGTCACAGACTTTTATTACTTGCATTTCTCAAACAGTTTCGTATGTAATTGTTCCCAAACTTTGGGAATATTAAATAGTGAATAAACCATCCAATATCCATTCATGTGATGCTAAACCATCAAAAATGTAACGTAATTTAGTTTTATTTCGATGTTTTAGAGAGTTTAAACTGTCAGAAACAATGAAATGTGTCAGAAACATGTTAACCAGTGTTGAAATTTTGACTTTTGCGACAAAAATATCAATCGTTTTATGATCATAAATCATGTTTAACAGCTCCAAACGTGAGCTGCCATTAAACAAAACTTTCGACTATTAGACGACTGACACCATCGGAAACTTAAAAATTGCAATACAGTTAACCATGTAATTACAAATGTTGAAATGAATTGAATTGAATGTTGTTTAACGGCACATCAACACAGTATAGGTTATTAGAGCCGCCCCAGAGAGAGGGGAATGATACATAGGAATCCGGGAACCGTGCCCTATTCTTATTATCAAATAGATTCCTATTGTTCTTTAACGTGCTCAGAGGATAGACCGATACACGGTACCACCCGGTTTACGTCCCCATCTGACGGAAGGCTAAGGGAACGTGTCTTGCCCAAGAACACAGCGACGAAACTCAGTGAAGTCCCCAGTGTAATAATGGTCCCGCTCCAGGTGTTCCATCTAAATTTTTGACAAAAGTAAGTCATCGTGACAAACTTTGACCAACCTGTTACTGAAAAAAAAACTCTTCTCACCAATATGATCCAAGTGAGAGAGTATGGGGGAATGCCCATTCTGTTCTGTGGTTTTCCTGTTTTCCGACTACTCTAAGAAAATGTTAACACCATCATGCACATCATCCAGAATAATTTGTAAAGGTTATACAATGTCATGCAGTGCTGACAAGCACGTAATTTACTGAATATTCGAAATGAAAGATGCCAGCCAAACATCAAAAGTTCATTCATCAAAATGGGATCTAAGAAGTTCTTAGAACTGGAGTTTTGAATGTTATTATTGATTCAGCCAAGCAAGTGCCATTACATTTCCCATTATATAGAAATAAGCCTTTACATCACAATCATTAGAAAACTTCATGCCAATAAAATGTGCTGTAGGCATGTCTACAAGCTGTTCTTTTGACTAAATTGGATGCAAATTGCAGTACATAGCTGTTTGTTTTTTGTTATCTTTATTGGATCTGAAGTCTTTCATGATTGCACATGCTAGATTTAATAATGTTTCATAAAGCATACTTTTACAATTTCTTACCCAAAAGGTAGAAAGAAATATAGAGCCCAATTCTATTTTCTGTAACTTTATTTCTACTTAAATTCTACTTGCTACGAAACTTCTATTATGACGAATTAATATTAGTAATAACGGTATTGTCTCTCTCACATGATTACTGATCTCTTGTATCTCAAAAAAAGCCCCGAACAAAGAAAACCCTCCCTTTTTAAAAGGTCCCTTCCAAATAAGGGGTTAGCATGGTCGTAAATATTAGCATGCTAACTCATCAATCTTATAGCATCTACAAATAAGGAATGCTAAAACATAAATCATGTAGCATTAGCATTAGCCTGGTTCATAGAGCATCTCCCAATTAAGGGATGCTAACCCATAAATTATGATCATTAGCCTGGTTCATAGAGCATCTCCCAAATAAGGGATGCTAACCCATAAATTATGATCATGAGCCTGAGTTAGCCCTGTAGAGAGATACACATCTAGATTTATGGTGCTAACAGAAGACAGACATAGGACCTCAGTAACCAGGCTTGAATACTGGTACCTGTACAAAATTACAACAATAATCAAAGTTGTCTTGTGCAGAATATTCTTTCAAAGTAAAGCATCCAGTATTTAGAGTAAATGAGTAAACATTTACATTTAATGAACACAGATTCTTTGTAACATGCATAAATCTTTACTTGAAATAAATGAAAATATCTGGTATATGTTTAAAGAATTAGAACAAGCATCGAACAATAATAAACAAAATCCCTGGTATATGTTTCATAATGCTCATACAAAATCCTCAAGGCATAAACTTGCCACACTGTTAAACAAGAGTCTTAATTCTGCACAGTTGGCGAGTCCCACACAAACGTTTATTTTTGTTTCATTCACACTGTGTCCTGGTGCCATTTAATAAAATAACTCATTTAATTTCAACAAAATTAACACTGAAAATGACAATAATGGCCTTATAAAGATAATATTGGCTCAATATCTAGCGTTTCTGCATTATCATACCCACGTTTTTGAAAAAAAACAGGGTATATTAAAATCGCCTCCATTTGTCTGTCCGTCCTATTAAAATTGCCTCCTTCCGTCCGTCCGTCTGTCCGTCCGTTACCGCATCTTCTCCTAAACCGCTGAACGGAATTCAACCAAACTTAGGGTATGACATCACCATATGATGACGGCTTGCAAGAGCACTATTATTTTTGGCTCTGAGCACAGGGGCCCTCAAGGGGGGTGAAAAGGTCAAATAAACTAAAAAATCAATTACACTGTCATTTTTTCATATTTTTGCACATAACATGGTATATGTAATCGTCTATAAAAGATAAACAACATATCAAACGATTTTTATATTTTGCAAACTCGAACGTCTGCTCTGTACAAAATTACAACACTCCCCACTCCCAGGCATAATGGTCCCCATTAAAACATTTTTAACCCATTAAAACCTAACCAAAGACAGACATAATGTCCTCAGTACCAGGCTTGAATACTGGTACCTGTACAAAATTACAACAGTCCCCTCTCCCAGGCATACTGGTCCCCATTAAAAATCTTATTAACCAATTAAAATCTAACGGAAGACAGACATAATATCCTCAGTAACCAGGCTTGAATACTGGTACCTGTACAAAATTACAACAATAATATACTTGACATTTACAGCAGTTAAGTTCCATACAGCATACTAGCTATATGTGCTTGACATTTACAGCAATTTAGTTCCATACAGCATACTAGCTACATATGCTTGATATTTACAGCAATTAAGTTCCATACAGCATACTAGCTACATCTGCTTGACATTTACAGCAGTTAAGTTCCATACAGCATACTAGCTACATGTGCTTGACATTTACAACAATTAAGTTCCAGACATCATACTAGCTACATGTGCTTGACATTTACAGCAGTTAAGTTCCATACAGCATACTAGCTACATCTGCTTGACATTTACAGCAGTTAAGTTCCATACAGCATACTAGCTACATGTGCTTGACATTTACAGCAGTTAAGTTCCATACAGCATACTAGCTACATGTGCTTGACATTTACAGCAGTTAAGTTCCATACAGCATACTAGCTACATCTGCTTGACATTTACAGCAGTTAAGTTCCATATAGCATACTAGCTACACCTGCTTGACATTTACAGCAGTTAAGTTCCATACAGCATACCAGCTACATCTGCTTAACATTAACAGCAGTTATGTTCCATATAGCATACTAGCTACATCTGCTTGACATTTACAGCAGTTAAGTTCCATACAGCATATCAGCCACATGTAGTTAACATTTACAGTAGTGAAGTTCCATACAGCATACCAGCTACATGTAGTTGACATTTACAGCAGTTAAGTTCCTTACAGCGTACCAGCTACATGTGCTTGTCATTTACAGCAGTTAAGTTCCATAAAGCATACCAGCTACATGTGCTTGTCATTTACAGCAGTTAAGTTCCATATAGCATAATAGCTACATCTGCTTGACATTTACAGCAGTTAAGTTCAATATAGCATACCAGCTACATGTGCTTGTCATTTACAGCAGTTAAGTTCCATATAGCATAACAGCTACATGTGCTTGTCATTTACAGCAGTTAAGTTCCATATAGCATACCAGCTACATGTGCTTGTCATTTACAGCAGTTAAGTTCCATACAGCATACCAGCCACATGTGCTTGACATTTACAGGAGTTAAGTTCCGTACAGCATACCAGCTACATGTGCTTGTCATTTACAGCAGTTAAGTTCCATACAGCATACTAGCTACATGTGCTTGACATTTTTACAGCAGTTAAGTTCCATGCAGCATACCAGCTACATGTGCTTGTCATTTACAGCAGTTAAGTTCCATACAGCATACTAGCTGCATGTGCTTGACCTTCACAGCAGTTAAGTTCCATAAAGCATACTAGCTACATGTGCTTGACATTTACAGCAGTTAAGTTCCTTACAGCATACCAGCTACATATAGTTGACATTTACAGCAGTTAAGTTCCATACAGCATACCAGCTACATGTGCTAGACATTTACAGCAGTTAAGTTCCATACAGCATACCAGCTACATGTGCTTGACATTCACAGCAGTTAAGTTCCATACAGCATACTAGCTACATATGCTTGACATTTACAGCAGTTAAGTTCCTTACAGCATACCAGCTACATGTGCTTGACCTTCACAGCAGTTAAGTTCCATAAAGCATACTAGCTACATGTGCTTGACATTTACAGCAGTTAAGTTCCATACAGCATACTAGCTACATATGCTTGACATTTACAGCAGTTAAGTTCCATACAGCATACCAGCTACATGTGCTTGACCTTCACAGCAGTTAAGTTCCATAAAGCATACTAGCTACATCTGCTTGACATTTACAGCAGTTAAGTTCCATACAGCATACCAACTACATGTGCTTGACATTCACAGCAGTTAACTTCCATACAGCATACTAGCTACATATGCTTGACATTTACAGCAGTTAAGTTCCATACAGCATACTAGCTACATATGCTTGACATTTACAGCAGTTAAGTTCCTTACAGAATACCAGCTACATGTGCTTGACCTTCACAGCAGTTAAGTTCCATAAAGCATACTAGCTACATATGCTTGACATTTACAGCAGTTAAGTTCCTTACAGCATACCAGCTACATGTGGTTGTCATTTACAGCAGTTAAGTTCCATAAAGCATACCAGCTACATGTGCTTGTCATTTACAGCAGTTAAGTTCCATATAGCATAATAGCTACATCTGCTTGGCATTTACAGCAGTTAAATTCCATACAGCATACTTGCTACATATACTTGACATTTACAGCAGTTAAGTTCTATACAGCATACTTGCTACATATAGTTGACATGTACAACAGTTAAGTTCCATATAACATTCTGGCTACATACAGCAATTAAGTTCTTTTATAGCATACTTGCTAAATGTAGTTGACATTTACAGGAATTAAGTTCCATATATAATACTTGCTACATGTACTTACATTTAGAGCAGTTAAGTTCTTTATAGCATACTTGCTACCTATAGTTGACATGTACAGCAGGTAAGTTCTATATAATATTCTGGCTACATATAGTTGACATTTACAACAGTTAAGTTCCATATAACATTCTGGCTACATACAGCAATTAAGTTCTTTTATAGCATACTTGCTAAATGTAGTTGACATTTACAGGAATTAAGTTCCATATATAATACTTGCTACATGTACTTACATTTAGAGCAGTTAAGTTCTTTATAGCATACTTGCTACCTATAGTTGACATGTACAGCAGGTAAGTTCTATATAACATTCTGGCTACATATAGTTGACATGTACAGCAGGTAAGTTCTATATAATATTCTGGCTACATATAGTTGACATGTGCAGCAGTTAAGTTCCATATAACATTCTGGCTACATATAGTTGACATGTACAGCAGGTAAGTTCTATATAATATTCTGGCTACATATAGTTGACATGTGCAGCAGTTAAGTTCCATATAACATTCTGGCTACATATAGTTGACATGTACAGCAGGTAAGTTCTATATAATATTCTGGCAACATATAGTTGACATGTGCAGCAGTTAAGTTCCATATAACATTCTGGCTACATATAGTTGACATGTACAGCAGGTAAGTTCTATATAATATTCTGGCTACATATAGTTGACATGTGCAGCAGTTAAGTTCCATATAACATTCTGGCTACATATAGTTGACATGTACAGCAGGTAAGTTCTATATAACATTCTGGCTACATACAGCAATTAAGTTCTTTTATAGCATACTTGCTAAATGTAGTTGACATTTACAGGAATTAAGTTCCATATATAATACTAGCTACATGTACTTACATTTAGAGCAGTTAAGTTCTTTATAGCATACTTGCTACCTATAGTTGACATGTACAGCAGGTAAGTTCTATATAACATTCTGGCTACATATAGTTGACATGTACAGCAGGTAAGTTCTATATAATATTCTGGCTACATATAGTTGACATGTGCAGCAGTTAAGTTCCATATAACATTCTGGCTACATATAGTTGACATGTACAGCAGGTAAGTTCTATATAATATTCTGGCTACATATAGTTGACATGTGCAGCAGTTAAGTTCCATATAACATTCTGGCTACATATAGTTGACATGTACAGCAGGTAAGTTCTATATAATATTCTGGCTACATATAGTTGACATGTGCAGCAGTTAAGTTCCATATAACATTCTGGCTACATATAGTTGACATGTACAGCAGGTAAGTTCTATATAATATTCTGGCTACATATAGTTGACATGTGCAGCAGTTAAGTTCCATATAACATTCTGGCTACATATAGTTGACATGTACAGCAGGTAAGTTCTATATAATATTCTGGCTACATATAGTTGACATGTGCAGCAGTTAAGTTCCATATAACATTCTGGCTACATATAGTTGACATGTACAGCAGGTAAGTTCCATATAATATTCTGGCTACATATAGTTGACATGTGCAGCAGTTAAGTTCCATTCAGCATACTTGCTACATGTACTTGACATTTACAGCAATTAAATTCTTTATAGCATACTTGCTACCTATAATTGACATTTACAGCAGTTAAGTTTCATACAGCATACTTGCTACAAATAGTTGACATGTACAACAGTTAAGTTCTATACAGCATACTTGCTACAAATAGTTGACATGTACAACAGTTAAGTTCTATACAGCATACTTGCTACATATAGTTGACATGTACAGCAGTTAAGTTCCGTACGGCATACTTGCTACATATAGTGACTGTACAGCAGTTAAGTTCCATATAACATTCTGGCTACATGCACTTGACATTTACAGCAATTAAGTTCTATAATGCAAACTAGCTACATGTACTTGACTTTTACAGCAGTTAAGTTCCATATAGAATACTAGCTACACATACTTGACTTTTACAGAAATTAAGTTCCATAAAGCATTCTATATTTGACATTTACAGCAATTAAGTTCCATAAAACATACTGGCTAAATGCACTTCACAATTGCAGCAATTATGGGGTTGGCGTGGGGGTTGGGGTTGGGGTGTAAAATACCCCTAATTCATATTCATTTTGTACTTCCATCATGTTCATTGAAGGTCTTCATCATCCCTGTATTGCCCATTCTGCATGTTTTATCTCAATGTAATTGGAGGGTATGCCTGGAATGTTCATTCCTGTTGGTGCCATATAACCTTTTTGTGTTGATGCAACATAAAAATCCAGTTCAATTCAATGAGTTACCAGGAAAAAATCATTATCTTCCTTGAACTTACCGGTAAATCTGTGACTCCTGCTATAGGGATACCAACATTACTAGCAATTGAAATTTATGTTTTTAGCTCGACTGATCAGAGATCAGCAGAGCTTATGCCGTGGTGCGGCGTCCGTCGTCTGTCCGCCTGTCTGTCTGTCCGTAAACTTTTATTTGTAGCAACAACTCCTCTGAAACTACTGGATGGATATTCATGAAACTTTACAGAAATGTTGCCCATAAAGTCTAGTTGATCCTAGCAAAAATTCATGTTGATGTGAAATCCAAGATGGCCGCCAAAGCTAAAAATAGAGTTTTAAAATACAAGTTTGTAGCGACTACTTCTTGAAAACTATAAGTGATATTGATATGGGACTTTTTCTAAAATGATCAGCATGACATGATGTTGATCCTTGTCAAAAATCGTTTTGATTCAACGTTAAACATGGCTGCCAGCGGCCATCTTTGTTTACATAGAGTTATATAGTAAAAACTTGTAGCGACTACTCCTCTGAAACTACTTGGCGGATTGTCATGAAACTTTACAGGAATGTTGCTCTTGATGTCTAATTGATCCTAGCAAAATTTCAGATCTGCCTGAAATTCAAGATGGCCGTCACAGCTAAAAAAAGATTTTTAAAAAAAATTTGTAGCGACTACTTTTTGAAAACTATAAGTGATATTGAAATGGGACTTTTTCTAAAATGATCAGCATGAGATGGTGTTGATCCTTGTGGAAAATTATTTTGATTCGACATTAAACATGGCTGCCAGTGGCCATCTTTGGTTACATAGAGTTATATAGTAAAAACTTGTAGCGACTACTCCTCTGAAACTACTTGACAGATGTTCATGAAACTTCACAGGAATGTTGCTCTTGATGTCTAGTTGATCCTAGAAAAATTTCAGGTCGGCCGGAAATTCAAGATGGCCGCCACGGTTAAAAATAGATTTTCAAAAAACAAGTCTGTAGCGACTACTTCCTGAAATCAAAATCAATCAGTAGAGCTTCAAGGTCATTGACCTCTTGTTGTAGTTTATATAATATTTTGTACACTTCTGACAATACTATTAACAATATTGGACATGAAATTAGGAATTTTCAAAAAATTTAGGCCATGATTTCAGGAATTTGTCCCAAACATTTTGCTTCTTTTTTTTTATGATTTAAATTTGCAAAGTTTTCACAAAATATATTTCATTGCCATAAGTTATATATATATTCTTTTTTGTTCTTCGAATATATATATGAGCCGCAACACACGAAAACGTCCCTTCAGACAAAATTTTGACTTTGTATATTTTTTTATGTTTATGAAACACGGTGATTTTCTCTTTAAAAATCTCTTTATTTTTATATTGATATCTTAATTAAAAATGATTTTATCTCAATTTGAAAATTAAAGATTGTATTATTATCCGTTAATTTTGACGTTGATTCGGCGTCTTGGACGACGTCGTTGATTAAATAACAACAAAAAACATCAACAGTTACCATTTTCTATAGCATCAACTATTTATATTAAGGAAACATATTCCATATGATATAATAATTAGGTAAAACACACGGAAGTGACGAGAATTTTGATTAGTAATTAAATAAATAATAAATTGTTACTTTATGATGTTGTCGTCTGAACGTCCGAAGGGACATTTTTGCGTGTTTCGGCTCATATATAAAATAATAGAATTGAATTGTATAATATATTACCATTAGTCTTGTTTTTAAATAAAATTAGCAGGGTCCTGGGTGATGTGTTTAAAGGACAAAAATGAAAAGATGTTAATTGAAGTGTGGTTATCAGTGGACAGATCCAATTGAGGAGTGGGTTTTAATAGCAGCATGTTGTTTTTGATATGCACCTTGCGTGGAAAGTCCAGATATTGGGAATTGAAAATGCTGGGGTCGAGATACCTTCCAGATCAATATAACACTTAAGTCTGCCTAATGAAAGCAATCATAGTGTGAATTGAGTGCTTTATTTTGCGAATAAGATGGAGCAGAATTATATGCTAAGTGGGTCACCGGCCGTTTCTTCATTCATTTCTTTATTAAGGCAAACTGGTTATTTGAGATTTTCTTATGCCCCAGCAACAATAACCACAGCAAAAAGTATTTTTCAAAATTAAGATATTTTTATTTACCACAACAAATTCCGATTCCAAATAATTGATAAAAGTATTGACAAAATTATTCGTGTAAATGCCGAAAACCATTTGCTGGAACATGCGCCCCAATCAAACAAATGTAACTGGCGTTTCTTGACGTTTTTACCTTTATTTCTCAGATGGGTTTTTACAAAGTTGACAAAAAGCCCGACTCCTACCCAAGAGGGCCGGGCCTTCCTTTTACTTTTTAAACCCGAAGAACTTCCACAAGTTAGATTTTCCTTTACCTCCAGGGTAATTGTAAATTTCATCTCTGACGGATCGTCCGCCATGATGCGTGTAGAGTGGTCTCCCTTATGATCTATTTAATTAATCCAACAAATTAAAATGAGCACATTAAGTAAAAAAAACTAGTACACCTTGTTCCCGATTATCGCCGATTATTAGGCAAACTGACAAACTTTCAATTTTAATCGATCATCGGCTCATCATTATTATTAGGAGCTCATCTTGTTAGCAGTTTGCTGTAATAGTTGACTGACCTTTAATCACAGGTACAATTTGAACTTTCACAATAGAGTGGTTGCATTTTGGAACACTATCAAAGATTAAAAATATTAGAAAACCATTGTTTGGCATGTCGACTGCAATTAGAAGAGTATTTGGGATAACAGAAATTGGCAAATTTCGTGTCGTAAGAGTAATCCCAGGACATTGCAGTTACAAATTGTAACCCAAAACGGATTTGGAAGACTTGACTAATAATTTTTTTTATTTTCTTCGTAAAATTTGGTCACAAGAATTTTGAATATTGGCGCCGAATGGGTCTATGCCATTACGACATTATCGAATTTGCGATTATGTAACACACAGTACCTAATGAAAGTTATTTTTTGGTGTTAAAACATTTTGAAAAAGATACTTTCTCAGAACACAGGGTACATTTGTCGTTGGAATATTTTCTCAAGGTACGTAATGTGTATACACGAATGTACCCAAAGTACATTCATGTAGTACTATGTATGACACCAAAGTACATTCATGTAGTACTATGTATGACATAGACCCATTCAACAATATTAGCTGACATAAACTCTTTCCACTAAAATCCTCTTATCAGTTAATAGCAGTTAAATTGTTCATTGACATGCACACGCCTATAATCTTCATTATAAAAGGCATGAATCAGATTCAGTCATACTCTTGACAAATGTGCATTAACAATATTTCACTTTTTCAGCAGACAGCTCAATAATAATACAGATGCTAAAATTACCTTCAATGAGGAGAGCGTTGACAATTGGATGTGCTTTACAGATGATTCAGCAGTTGGCTGGGATCAACACAGTGATGTAAGTATAAACACCAGTCCTTATAGACACTTCTACAGTTTGCTGGGATCAACAAGTTGATGTAAATAGTTTATGACAGCTGCTTGGCATCCTTTCCCCTACTTGGATCATTTCAGTTCAATACCTTTATTGTCCTAAACATTTGACAGACGGGATTTTTAACCAGGTGTTCTTTGGAAAACTGTGGTTATTAGATTGGGGTATGTTGTTTGGCGTGCGAGTTGTTTGGCGTGCGAGCGTCAAACTCTTAGTTTCTGCTCAATAACTTTTGTTAGGAATGAGGTATTGCAATGAAACTTGCAGGATAGGTAGCTTATATAGAAAGGAAGTTTGGGATTGCATTTGGGGTCACTGGGATTAAGGTCAAGGTCACTGTTACTAAAAATAGGAAAATGGTTTATGCTCAGTAACTTTTGTTAGGAATGGGGTATTGCGATGAAACTTGCAGGGTAGGTAGCTTATATGGAAAGGAGACTGGATATTGCATTTGGGGTCACTGGGGTCAAGGTCACTGTTACTAAAAATATATAAACAGTTTCCGCTCAATATCTTTTGTTAGGAATGAGGTATTGTGATGAAACTTGCAGGGTAGGTAGCTTATATAGGAAGCTTGGGATTGCATTTGGGGTCATTGGGGTCAAGGTCACTGTTACTAAATATAGCTGATCAATAACTTAAGTAAGGAATGAGGTATTAGAATGAAACTTGGTATGTAGATAGCTTATATCAAAGGGAAGTTTGGGATTGCACTTGGGGTCACTGGGGTCAAGGTCACTGTTATTAAAAGTAGAAAAATGATTTTCTCTCAATAACTTAATTATGGATTGAGATATTGGAACGAAACTTGCTGTGTATGTACCTTATATGGAAAGGAAGCTTGGGATGCATTTGGGGTCACTCATGGTGTCAAGGTCACTGTTATTAAAAATAGAAAAATGATTTCTTTTCAATAACTTAAATATGGAATGAGATATTAGAATAAAACTTACTGTGTAGGTAGCTTATATAAAAAGGATGTTTGGGATTGCATTCGGGGTCACTGGGGTCAAGGTCATTGTTACTAAAAATAGAAAATTGTCTCCGCTCAATAACTTTAATTAGGAATGAGATATTGGAACGAAACTTGCTGTGTATGTGACATATTTGCCTTACTAACAAATCTTCTCGTTCTTTACAGTCCTCATTTACTGTGTATGCATTTATGTTTGTGAATAACATGTCATTCTATTTATTCTGTATTGTACACTGTTTATATCCCTTTACTACAAGAACTTCAACAACTTCATTGATGTAATTTGTGCAGTAATTTTTGTAGTTTGTAGACAAAACCTTTTGTTACTTCATTTTCATCTTACCAGTAGTGTGTAAGTAATAGATAGAGTCTGGTCTTAGCGAGTTGGCTGATTTAAACACCGAGATGGGCATACCGATCATGCTACAATAGCATTTCAAATGGAAAACCTGTTTTTTGTGGAATTTCCATGTTTCTTGTTTGTTTGTTTTTTATATAAAGAAAACAACATCAAGCAGTTGTTTCAGCACATGTATATGTGCTGAAACAACACTGCTTGATGATTTATAAATGCACTGTCATCGTTTTATAATTATATGCGATTGTAGCATGGTCACTGACATTTCCATTGTATATTCACAGTTGTAAATCATTTAATTGAAAATAACACGTCAGAATGACTGGTGTACTCAACTACCAGTTACCGGAAGTTAAGTAATTGGCAGACATATGAAATGACATACTACAAAACAAACAGAGTATGATCTCATATTGAGTTGGTTGATTTAAACATTGAGATGGTCATCATGTTAAAATGATTTTACTGTGCATTACGTGGTCCGAGTATTACCTTTCATACCCGATCCAACCCCTTCTCCAAGAAGCGAAAAGGGGGTTGGCTGGAGTGTAAAATAAAACCTTAATTTCCGCTTGAACAGTTTGCATATTGTAAAATTAAAACATTTAATAGATAATTTTGAACAGGTTAGCGCATTTCTGCAGCAGAACATGTTTTTAAACATGTTTTATTGCCAAAATATTCGTTATAAAATCCTGCTAATATAAGCTTTCCCATCGCTTAATGGAATTAAGGCGGGACCACGTAATGGTCAACTCGGAACTAAATCGAGAGGTTTGATTGGTTGAAAGGCGATAATAGGGCATGGACCGATCAGTCTACTAGTACTTGAGTAACTACATCAAAGCTGCCAATTCAAAACGTCACGCATAATGGTCACGTGGTTTCTCTAGCTCAGTATCAATTCGGGGAGCAATTGTCAAGCTACACAAGATATAAAGATATAAAGTGTTCAACGTGTGTTTTGCGGAAGTGGCAGTTTGGTGCTTGTTAACAGGAGCATTTTCAGCGAAATAAAGCATTTTACAGTTTTACAAACGTATAACTGTAAAATGCTTTATTTTGGCGGGGCCAAAATTTCGCGAATTTCAAAATCGGACTAGTTTGCTTAGCCAAATGTTAGAAAAATTTAAAATTAATGTGTTTTATTTTCATGTTTCCATCCTATTCAATAACCCGGATGAACCTGGGCCCTGTTTTATTAAACATCTTACGATAAGTCTCAAATTTTAAAATCATTCACTTTTTTCATGTAAGCATTTAATGTAGACAATTATGTGTGCGCGTAGTGTGGAAATATCGCATGTATGAGAAAATGAAATGAAATCACGTTTATTTGAATAAGTGAAGCATTTAAGAAATTGATTTACGATCAAAATGGTCTCCATTTCAATCCTATTTAATAAACCTGTGTTTTCATTAAATCACGTCATGAAACTAGCACGGTCAGATATTAAATCACGTAACGGAATCGGTAATCAACTAATGCCGGTATATAGGTGAGAAAATTAGTGAGCAATAATCAAATGTTTCAATTGATATAAAACCGATTGGTTTGTGGTTATACAATTCAGTCGTGATTATATACTGAATGTGAACAGATTCTAAATAAAATATGTTTCGTTGGCTAAACTCGGGGAAGGTTCTGGAAACACAAGAACCGGGACCCGGTCTGCCAGTTCCAAGCTCACCGCTTACAGAAACTCTTAATAAAGTTGTGGAAAGGGAATATTTTACATCGCCGGTAATATCTGGGAAAAAACGCAAGCGAGGGCACTACTCACAATACAGCCCAGAATAAAAGGCGAAAATTGCTCTGTATGCAATAATGAATGGCAACGTGAACACTGCTAGACATTTTACCAAGACCTTCGGGGGAACCTATCAATGAAAGTACTGTGCGAGGTTTCAAGGCATCTTAAAATCTGCAAAGAAAGACTGGGATGGATCAGCTGACAGCCATTGACAGCAAAAAACGTGGTCAACCAACATTACTTTTAACTGATTTAGACAGTAAAGTTTGCAATTAAATGCGGGAAGTATGGGCAGCAGGTGAAATAACTGATACTTCAATTGTTCAAAATATATTGGCGTTGGCGTAGGTATTGACCTTGACAAATATATGCTCAAAAAGAATGGTGGTACATGTACTATTGAATTAACTCATGATTGGGCCAGGTCCATTCTGAAACGTTTGCAATTTTGCAAACGTAAATCGACAAAGGGTGTTAAATCCATTGCAACGGATTTTGAGAAGACATCTATATTGAGCGCATCAGCAAAAACATCCGAGAAAATGACATCCCTAGTTCCCTAGTCATAAATTGGGACCAAACAGGTCTAGTTCCTGGCAGCAAATGGACTATGGTAAAAAGGGAATCTAAACAAGTAAGAGTACTGGGGAGTGATGACAAACGGCAGATCACCGCCCTTCTGGCTTATAGCTTTCTGGAGAATTCCTGCGGCCACAGCTGATTTATGCTGGTATGTACCAATATATTATTTCAATATAAACATAAAATCTTTCTAAATATTAGTACATCAATAAAACTGGTATAGTTTGATATCTAGTAGCAGAGGATCATTTGTATTAATCCAATAATTACAGGTGGACTGATTAATGCCCAGTTATACCTGTGTAAACAGTTATATGAGTACCTGCATGCATGGGCAGACGATGTGATTAGCGATAATTTGTCTGTCTGGCAAACCTAATTGAATATGTTTTTAGAAGGGATTTCCCGAGGGGTCAATTGTCGGATTATAGTATTATTTAAAATTGTATGTTTACAGGTAAAACGGACAAATGTCACCCACAGTTTGAATTTCCTGCTGACTGGAACATATCAAATACAGAAATGCACTGGAGCAACAAAACGACAATGGAGGAGTATATTGAGAAAGTTATAATTCCATATGTCGAGAATATATGGGAATCACTCCCTATTGACAGGTATGATTGCATTGTGTCCCTTTCTCACCCTATGCGATAACAAAACATGTTCGTTCACAATTGTCATTTTAATCAAGGTAATGTCAAACAACAAATAATATTAATCAATACTCTTTTAATATTGCAAATTTTAAGCAGTATTTATACAATTTATTTATTTACAAAAATACATGTATATACTTATTTATTTACAGATGTAATCAGATAGCACTGGCCATCTTTGACGTTTTCAAAGCGCACAGGTGCCAACCAGTTCTAGACAAGCTATGGGAAGCGAACATCAAGGTCGTATTTGTTCCTGCATGCTGCACAGATCAGCTCCAGCCAATGGATCAGATTCCTAATAAACTTTTTAAAGATGAACTCAAAGCATGTTTTTCCAATTATTACATGGGTCAGGTCACAGATCGTCTTTGGTGGGGGGGGAAATAAACTGATTGACAATATTGATATTAAAACTTCCACTATCAAGCCAATGCATGCAAGATGGGTAGCACGTTAAAGAACCATAGGAATCTATTCGATAATAAGAGTAGGGCACGGTTCCCGGATTCCTATGTATCCTCTCTCTCGGGCGGCTCTAAATAATCTATACTGTGTTAATGAACCGTTAAACAACATTCAATTCATTCAGTTCCATCATTTCATAATGATTTATTTCGTTTTTTTGATAATTTGAATCGGTTTGGCTTCCAACATTTCGGTCTAGACAATTTCCTGAGCTCTGTCGTATTGCTGAGTTTAACACAATGACGAATATAAATATGTATCGCAGGAATCAACACTTAGTAGAATGTAAGACTAAATTCTTAAGACTTGCAACAACTCCATGGCAATATTATGTTTTCCTGGTGGATTTTCTTAAATCATACATTATTGGGTAATACACCAGAAAGTTTGCATTTTATTTTAAGTATAAATATGAGTGGTTTTGAACTAAATGTAACAAACAAAATTTCATATAATACATGGACAGAATTTGAAAGTCAACGTTTACATGAAAAAATAGAAATTAGTTTTCTTAAAATAAGTTATCTTGAATTTAGTCTTTAATTCAGAGTGTTACTAATCATAAAAAAAACTATTCTAATGCCAAGTGTGTCCTCGAGTGGGGTATTATGCTATGTGTCCATGGCATGGAATTTCAGTGTGGCAGCACTATTCTGAAATATCTATATATAATATACCGTCTGTTCAAATATTACACTTCTTGGTTGTCCCATTTTCTCACAGTAGTCAATTATACCTCATAGCGCACACGCTCCGAGTTTTGCCCTTTTTGAAGACAGGTAACAATTACTGTCACGAGTACGAAGCGATTAGCGGTTCCACTTTAAGTCTTATAGCATTGTCTAGGTAGGATTATGTTTTATGGTACGTGTTAAAAATGCCGTGTGCTGTTGCTGGGTGCAAAAGTGTGCATAAGAAAGGACAATATAATGACACCAGTTTCTTTCGTTTTCCTAATCAGGTTAATGATAGATTAAGATCTGAAGTGTGGGTAGACCGCTGCATATGAAAATTGCTCATCTTGTCAAAAAAGTGGGAAACTCCGAAAGACGCGCATGTTTGTACATTTTTATATGGATTCGTGGGAAGTCCATCCTTTGGTTTCATTTTCGCTGAATTTGGATAACAGGCGGCCATGCCGATTAAAAAAACCCACAGCAGTACCAACAATATTTGATTACCAAAAAAAATAAATATGTATTGGTATAAATTTGATCTGTTAGGTCTGTGGTTTCGATCGCCACATGTACATAATACATAATATCGTGTTCATAATACATTCAGCTATATTATTTAGGCCATAGTATTTTTCTCTCTTTGTGCGTGATAAACTAGTTTCCCACGCATCATATATCCGTCTTGTGCAATATGCGGCTCGCCGTGACGGAATTACACCGCTCATGAATACGAATTGTAATAAACAAGTAATGTGTCATAAAACTACGTTTCCCGAAATGGTGCGTGCCTTTGTCATATACCGACGTCTGTAGCCCTAAGTAGGCCGTACTTCAATAGCACACCGCAATAGTTGATTAGTCGATGCGTGGAATATTGTTAGTTGGGGGCATGTGGAGAGGTGTCATACTGCAAATCCAAATCTAATACACCACTCCTAGAGTGTTTGGTGGTGACGGGGACTTATGGCATATAGATACTATATAGAAATAAGATGCTGATACATTTATTATGTGTTTTTTTTTAACAATTATGAAAAATACGTACTAAATATATTTTTTCAATGTCTGTACTTTTTGGCAAAAATAAAGTCCTTATATCTGACGCTCATAATAATGTACAAGTATTAGACCTCATGCATTAATTTCAGAATATCTTAGTTTATATCAGTGAATTAAGAACTATTAATAATTCACTGTGTGTATGTACCAAGATATTGCGGTGTTGACAATGACTTACTGTCAGAATTTTGATGAAAACAATTTGGGCGTTGTTTTTTGTTTGTTGTTGCTGTAAGTGTACATGTATAAAGAAACTATAAAGATATAGGGGTGATATGAAAATACCCATTTATTATTCTCTATGTAGCATTTTCATAAATATTAATCCAAACCATAAAGAATGTGCTTTCCATTTCCGTCTGTTGAGTTCCACAATATAATGGCCAGTCCTTTTAGCAAATTCTTTCCGGTAAGTGTCATTACAAGTACTTCAGGGTAAATGTTAAACATAATTCCACGACATGAAGGGCGATTGACTGCCACTTATCCTGATGTGACAGTATTCAAACTCGCCCACAGACCATAATGTCTGCCAGTTGCAAACATTCTCTGTTATTTATAACCACTGCCAGAACACTTTGTATCAATCATACAGTGGATAAATGACAAAAAATCTTGGTTCCCAGTTGCACGTGTACACATTCGTTATATTGCAAATTCTTCAGTTTGTATTTCTGTATTTGCTGGGATTTCAGGTATTCAGTCTGTATTTGCTATGGTTTCAGGTATTCAGTCTGTATTTGCTGTAGTTTCAGGTCTTCAGTCTGTATTTGCTGTGGTTTCAGGTATTCAGTCTGTATTTGCTGTAATTTCAGGTCTTCAGTTTGTATTTGCTGTAATTTCAGTATTCAGTCTGTATTTGCTGAGATTTCAGGCATGTAATCTGTATTTGCTGTGATTTCAGGCGTTCAGTCTGTATTTGCTGAGATTTCAGGCATGTAATCTGCATTTGCTGTGATTTCAGGCATTCAGTCTGTATTTGCTGTGATTTTAGGTATTCAGTTTGTATTTGCTGTGATTTCAGGTATTCAGTTTGTATTTGCTGTGATTTTAGATACGAGTATTCAGTCTGTATTTGCTGTGAACATGGTTAGTTTGATTCTGGTTGATTTTAAAAACATAATGCAGTGTTATGACCTCTTATACAGTGTACTTGCTCTGTAAAATTATGACATATAAGGATAAATGCTTTTCTTTCACTTGGAAGGAAACTGTTTAATGTATTCATTTAATATTTCTGTAAACATAACTGCAGACATGTAAATTAGGGTTGAGTGCCATTGTGTTCGATTTTGAAGAAAACAAATGTCAGGATTATGGCCCGTTATACTTTTAAAGCGAGTTAATCAGGAAAAACTAATTCACTCCTGCTGATAGACCTACAAACTTATTGGCACAAAAATACATGCCGGTATGGGACTTTTATTGCTCAGCAAAGTCCACATTTACAGGTTATTAGCTCTACTGGCCAGCTTATAGGATGGCAAGTTGTCCATTGTCCTTTGTTGTCTGTCGTCGTCCATCGTCGTTGTCCGTTAACTTTTGCCTTGTGAACACGATAGGGCCTTCATTATAAATCGGATCTTTACCAAACTTTGCAAGGACCTTTATATCAGACAATGAAAGCTCGGAAAATTCGAAAACCAGCCAGCTCAGATTAGTACCACAGAAGTTATGGCCCTTGATTTGCTGAAAATTGCCATGCCATATTTTGCCCTGTGAACACTCTAGCACCTTCATTTATTATTTGATCTTTGCCAAACTTGAACAGATGGTTAATATGAATGAAAGCTTTACAAGTTCGAAAGCCAGCCAGATCGGATCAGTAGCACCAGAGTTAATTTCTTAAATTCTTTACTTCGATTTACAATTCATAAATGAGCGCGATTTCATTTCATTTCCTTATACATTTGATATTTCTGAACATAATGCACATACAATTGTCTACATTGAATGCTTAGGTGCAAATATGTGAACAGTTTAAAATGTGAGACTTATCGTATTAAAGATGTTTAATAAAACGGTGCCCTGGTTTTGACCTCCAGCATAAAGGGGCCCCTGTACAGGGGTACAACTTTAGGAACTTGCAGTAATTTACTACTAGACATTTGCAACTTATACTGATGCCGAATCTGATTCTAACATTGCCGATATTTCGGGGACTTTCGATCTCAAAGCGGATTTATTGAAAACAACCAATTTGTTCTCAAGGGCGTAGCTAGGAGAAAAAATATTTATCAGTCATTTACAAATGTAATTGAACTGCGAAGCTATAATTCATTTATTTATATTTATTTATTTATTTATTTATTTATTTATTTATTTATTGATTGATTGATTTCTTTATTTAATTTTATTTATTTTTATTTATTCATTTATTTATTTATTTAATTTTATTTAATTTTATTTATCTATTTATTTAATTTTATTTATTTATTTATTTATTTATTTATTTATTTAATTTTATTTATTTTTTATTTATTTATTTATTTCATTTTATTTCATTTTATTTCATTTTATTTATTTATTTATTTATTATCTGATTGTTAAAATAGTACTTCAAATAGTAATAAATAATATCATTTGTATTTTTACAAATTTATTTCTAGCTGCTTGCGTCTACAAACAAGCGCAGCACATGTATTAACAATAGATGGAATTATTGGTCTGGGATGCCGCCACAATGATCCTATAGCTTTATAGGTTTTTAAGTCTCCAATTCCACACATAGCCTATAATTTCGTATACGCCTGTTTAGCTTTAAACATGTACTTCGCATGTCTCCGTATTTTCTTCTTCACTGTGTAGCCGTATATGGTGTCATCAAGGGATTGCGATTAGGGTATGTCCGTATGACAGCGTCATTTAATGAGCCAAAAAAACACTTTCTACATAACGGATTATTCCAAAGCCATCAACCACATTTGGGTATGAATACAATGATAGCATCTATTGCCGGAATAATATTCCTCCTGCGATTCTGTCTCGGGGCGATAAATTTCATGTGAGGTACCGTCGAGTGTCACTACTGCATCCGGAAGTTTCGCCCACTCGCCTCGCATAGCACTCCATTCCTGGCGCGTTGGCCACATAATATAGCTACTCAACTTGGCATTGAAAAGAGTTTATTTCATTCTTTATGGTAGATGGTACATGTTGTAAGTTGGGTAAAATCTTGCCCAAATCATGAACAGTAATATGCGATTTCGCACTGATAATTTATGCCCCATTTCAACATGAAGTGCATTTACATACACCTTATCATCCCTTATTTTTTAATAGCTTTATCTTTATATATTTACATTAATTTTTAATTAATACTTCATTTTTCATAAATTTTTGCGCACAATATGACCTATTTATGCGTCGACGTGCCGTAAAACACCATTCATTCATTCATTCAACATGAAGTGCAATTAAATGTTTAAGTTCAGTTAGTGTTTCTGGTGTTTCTCCAGTAATTTGGTAGAACTGATACCTATTTGTTGCGAAGAGCGAAAATACATCACGACCGCTGTATATATTTTCATCTTGTCCAAACAGCCGATACCTGATATCTGTATCAGGAGCTAGAGGCAAATTAATCACCGCCATTATTAATATTATATATAATTTCTTTCATCTCTTCTTTGTGATCAGGAGGAGGTCTAGGAATAGATGGTAACATAGACAGCAGCGCATCTCCTTGCGTCCATCGATACCTGTGAAATTAAACAACTTGAATTCAATTGAATTTGGGTTTTAAGGCGCACCAACACATGAAAAGGTTATATGGCACCTAACAGGCATGAACATGCCAGCTCATCTTCCATGTACATCGAGATAAAATATGGAAAATCGGCCTAGAACCGTCTCACCCTGAACTGCAGAGTTGCTGCAAATTCTATCGTAGAAACTGAGGCCAGGACCATTTACGCTGGAGCCACGTTATTGTTTTTCTGCCACTGCTCTTTTGATGCGAGCGAGATAGCACCTGAAACAATGCAGGGATCATGATGAAGCCCTATGAACATGAACAAAAAATGATAAAATGAACATGAATTTGGGGGGATTCTACCCCTCTGCCTACCTCTCCAAAGGGATCTGCAGTGGCCCTATTCTTTGCCCTGTGACCAAACGGGGGCCCCCGGGAACCACACGGGGCTGTGTAACACATACATTTTCAACATACTCATTTTCCCATTAATATGTAGACTCATTTTCCCATTAATATGTAGAAATACATTAACTACACTATCCGAGACTCAAAAACAAAATAAAATGTTTCAGTAAACCATACAATTCTTAAAGCATATACAAAAATTCAATTAGGACGGCCGACCGTTCCTATGTAGGAATGATACGCACCTGGAAATTTAAAATATACCAACTGCGTGTAAAGTAAATGTACATTCATACAGTTCCTCGCGCACGGATTAAAATGAACGATGGTAAGTCCTGTATTTTCTTTTTTAAATTTAAAGTAAGTATTACACGCATAAATACTTTAAAACTATGATCATGTAAATGTAAAATAAATAACTTACCTTTTAAAAAAATCTTAAATATTATTAATAAATCAGCAAAGCTTCTCTGTTATATTCAATAATTATTTAACATGAATACATGCATGACATGAGATAAGAACGGAATACCCGGGCTAGCGATATATTGAAAGCTATTAGGCCAAACAAAAATATTTTCCGTTTGAATGTAGTTTGATAATATATATTATCTCAGATGAGTTATGTATTTCTTGTGTGACTTTAGCTACACTACTCCAGAGGCGTAGGGCAAGTGTAAGGATAGGAAAAGAGGAGACACTACTGATGCTAAGAGCATACAGGGAACATCCTACAAGATGGCGGGATGTCATAGACGATAGTAAAGAGAACTGCGATCGGCTTCCTCCTCAGGCTGTTGACTTGTACAACAGCGCCACAAATAAGCAGCTTCAAGACTGGTTGTCATTGAAGCTCAACAAGCTTATGGCTCAGAGAGACATTCCGGATGAAGACATGCGACTAAGGTGAACGTTTTCGGTTTTAATAGTTGTATAATAAATAACAAATTTCACATTAAAAGGAATACTTGAAAACTAAAAAATGAGTACACGATGTTAAATGAAACCTGTTTGCATTTAAGTGCAAATACAAAAATAATGTTAAAAATCTAATACAATTTTGGAATTATTTACCCTATTTCAAAGATAAACACAAGCATGCATTTTATGAATACTCCTCACTGCCATCACATTTTCAGAACTGCAGTTGAGAACATCCGGAATCCCGAGCATAGACTAGTGCAGCCTGTTCGTGTACAAGAAGATGCTGACGTCAAAGCAGAACCAGATGCCGTTCCAGAAAACAATGCAGCTGAAGCTGCTGGTCCCGCCAGGCTTGAAGACCGCCATGACGTTGCCGCTGCAGCAATGTCAGACAGTGAATCTGCTGATGAGGTTGAGGAGCCTCCAAGGCGAAGGCGTCATCTAGGTGATTTGATAAGAGAAAATCATGAACTATACAACAATTTCTTGAGACAAAAGTTACCAAAAATATTGAGAGAGTTTTGCATCACATCTAGTGATTCAGAATGATTTTGTTACTATTACTTTTGTTTCTAGAACAAGTTAATAAATATATTTGATTATTATCTCGTTATTTTACCTGCTTTAGTATTCCGATAACCAAAATTTTCAAATACGTTGCCTAACACAAATATGTTTTGAGACAACCCCCCAATTTATACATAATAATATTGGATTACAATCTCTGTTTACTACAAGTTTTGGGCTTGTGAGGTTAATTCCGTCTATACCCTTTGAGATTTCATGTTCATGTTTGGTGTATCTCTTAGTTAAGGATTTGTAGATGCACCATAATTGTTCATTCTTTGGCTGTATCCTCGGGGGCTCCATAGAGCGAAATCGGGTAAAAAACACAAAACATTGGATATCTACACTGCCAAAAATAAAATTCTTAGTTCTAGAAAAAAAAACTTATATTAAGAAAATTTATCTTGTTTTGAGACAATTTTCCTTGGGAGTATACTTAGAAATTATTACTTGCTTCTGCCACCATTAGGAATCTTGAAATAAGAAATAGTTTTCCTATAACAAGAAAAAAATATTCTTGTTTCATTCACACATGGTTCTTATTTCAAGAACTAATTTTCTCAAAATAAGAAACAAAATCTTAACTTAAGATCTTACACTTTCTTATATTTTTCTTATATTAAGAACTTATCTTAATCTAAGAAACCTTATTTTCTTGTAACTTTCTAGTCACTTTTCTTAAATTAAGAACTGATTCTTAATTTAAGAAACCAATTTTCTTATAACAAGAAAAATGGAGTATAGCTAGAAATATTTTCTTATAAGAAAATACCAAGAAAGTATACTATCTGAAAACAAGAAAAAAAAGAAAATTATCAGGAAACACATATCTTATTCTGAGTAGACAGAATCTTGATGAATTCTACAATTTCTCAAATCAAGAAAGTTGATGAATTCTACAATTTCTCAAATCAAGAAAGGTTATTTTTGCAGCAATGTAGCTGTTATGAATTTTCTGCACAAGGGTCTTAAAATATCAAATGTCAAATATCTGCATCACAGCACGAATGTAATAAATGATGTATGCATGCAGCTGTAGTTTTGTCTTTTTTGTGTGTGTAGCTCACTGTATTAATTGCAAACTTGTAGGACTTTAAACAAAGGCAAAAGCAAAATTACCCAAACACTGCATAAAATATATGTATTTTAATCCAGCCTTTTTGGCAAGTGTTTTTTTACATATCACATGTATATGTAGTCTGAGTCTTCTCTGACGTTTATAAAGCCTTTTTAATATTTTTTATGGTACGGCTTTACTAACGTCAGAGAGAAAGGCCGGTCCAAAAGGCGGACTTTGCTGCGACCAGCTCAGATAGGCTTTTCTAGCCACTGTGTTGATGTAATTACCCCCGCGAAAATTTCAAGTACTAGCTGTTCAGGAATAGTTCTTGAATTGTTCTTGAACATCTACTCAAGAATCGCTCTTAAACAGTTCTTGTCCAAAATGTTAAATGACCCAAAATTCTTTAACTTTTTGTTCAAGAACTTTGTTGTTCAAGAACTGTTTAAACAAGTTTTTGAACTTATAAGTTCTGGAACATTTCTTGAACAAAAAGTTCAAGAATTTTGAGGCATTTAATGTTTTGGACAAGAACTGTTCAAGAACTGAGTTGTTCAAGAACAATTCTTGAACCATTCCCCATAAATACGAAGCTCTCAGACGTAAGAAATAGAATGCTGTCATCGGCAGAGGAAACATTTCTACCTGTTACAATTTGACAAGTAAACAATCACTAAAACAAAAGTTGCATATTCAACCCATCGATATTTTTGGGCGATATTCCCAGTGGTATGGATGGGATCCCTACTGGAAAATATGTGGGATCCCAGAGAGATTATTTGGCAATATTCCCAGCATGGTGCGTTCCCACTGGGAATATCTCACAATAATCTCGCTGGGATCCCGCCAAAAATCTCAGTGTGATCCCACCATACAATCTCATAAAATCTCAGTAGGATTCCAGTGACATCCCAGTCAGAATATCACTCAGATTAAACTCTTAACGTGTCCGTATTAACATGGAAATTAGGTAGAGCTCACGCGAGTGAGATGAGCAAATGTTAGCAAGGTGAGCATGTGAGAACTACCAGGGTTAGTGATGTGACCAAAGTGAGTGACATAAGCCCTCAGGTGTGTTTTTACTCTCTGAAAGGCATACAAAATGGCTGGTGAGTTTGCCATTAACACAAATGCGCCGTAACAAAATGACAGCAAGCGCTACATGGAGAATAGATGACAGACAACGCCCTATCACACAAGCTCAATATAATTATATAGCTTACTTAATGAGGTAAAAGTATTTAATGATCTCATACTGTTTGACGGTCCGTCATTACCAATTGGTCATGCAGACATTTTTTTCAAGATCACCAACATCTTGGGTTCAAATCCCAGCTGGGGCACATATACGGTTTCTAAGCGAATGGATTTAAAACTCTACAGTATTAAAAATTCTGAGGTCTTCGGCACCACCATTAAAACTGACACAGTGTTTCAAACCAACAAATCTTAACATTGAACAAGGTCACTTGTTTCCTATATGTCAGGCCAAATAAAATAATGTGTGGTTCCGTTTACCTGACCGACCTTATATTTTTTAGATTTTTTCACCAACCCTATTTTTTTTTCGAGAAAAAAGTACGAAAGTAAATGAGGCGTATCTTCGTCAATCATTCCGAAAGTGGCACTTCCGGTATTAAAAGCTAGAAGGCCGCCTCCTCAATTTTAATCTTGGACTTAGAAATCTGTATCGAAAAATATTACGGCATTAGGTAATTAGGTTTATTGATGAACACTAGCTAACATGATGGAGGAATTTACAAGGTAACATGAGGCAAGAGCAACTACCAGTCTAGACTTTTTTACTGGTTCGAAAAATCGGACACCATAAAAAAAAGTTTTCCAAATGTAACTGGAACCACACATATTGTTTATTTTGCCTTATTTACACAATTACATGCGAAAGTGCATACTACTGGACTTTTACATTGGGACTATAAAAACTAATTTATATACAGGTATGTGTACTACTGAAAGACAAGATAGTAACATTTAAACATTTATAATTAATAATGTACATACATAATGATATGTATCTTAAAATTATTTCAATTCATTTAGGCACATCATGCATCCAAAGAATGCACATATAAATACTGTTTTTTTGATTATCTGTTCTGTAAAGACCATTCATTATGATTCTTGAGGCATTGTTCATGTAGTCATCAGTCTTTTTTATAAAGGTGCTTCTACAACCTTAATAAATTCTGATACAATGTAAAAACAGCAGTCCAATGGCCATCCATACAGACAATCTTCCTTGGTGACCATTTTTGTAAGGCCAGTTTTTTTTCATTCGGATGTATTTTGGTCTATGCAGGGTGAAAGCTCATCCCTCCTCATCCGCACGTACATCATTTTTGACCTCTCCAAGAAATGAAATCTGAAATTAGTTTTTTCATAAAACATTAAAATATATCAGGTGTCTAATCAGCTGCCTTAAATAGTTTTTTGTTTTAATGTTTTAATTAATTCTTTAATAATTTTTTTTTTCGAGATTACCAGCTAGAGCTCTTTTATCACACCCTTTTGTGTGCGACTGCTTCAAGTGTCTACAATGAAATGATACCATAGGGTGAGTGTTCAGGGCCATTTAGCCTTCATGTTTTACATGTATGTGCTTTCCCCCTTTAAACTTACAGTTAACAAATACTGTTTTTGAAGCTGCAGTGTTTTTGTCTGAACTATATATAAATAATCTTGAGTTAATTAGTACAAACTTCAGCACATTGATTTTTCAAACAGCAAACTTTTTTTTTGTTAACCGATACCAATTGTTTAATACAAAACAGTTATTATACCTTCATACTTTGGTCAGGTAGAAAGTACAAAGACTCGTGGAGTATTCCCGTCCATGGAATTTCTTCCTCTGTAATTTGGCAGCAGCAACTTGATTAGCTTTTCCAGCCTATAGAAATATAAATGTAACCAAAATAAGAAATGTAGACATTAACTTTTTGAAAGACTGGGTTGAATGTCATCAGGACTGGGTTGAATGTCATCAGTATATATAATTATATATGCATACTCAACCGCAGGGGAGGGGGATAGATGGTTGTAGTGGGTGGGGTGGGCAACAGTAACATAGCTATTAATCCGAGCCTTCTCCGACTTTACCAGCCCTTTTTACAATTTCGATTTTTCATTCGGCTGTGTACGGTCAGAACGGTTCATATACCGTATTTGTCGGGGTATAGCGCGCACTTTTTTACCCCAGATTCTGTGGCTGAAGTTGGGGTGCGCGGTTTAAGCAACAAGTAATGATTTACTTTTTTTTTCCAGCCAAGACGAGAAGTTTTGTGGTTTTCAAAAAGTCGCAAGACCGGCAGTTTACTACAGAGATTGAATCGAACAAAAGTTGGCTTGTTTCTATTGTTTCAATAAATTGCGTTGTATGCTATATGCTTATTATCAATAAAAATATCATTGTTTACATCCATCGGCAAAGTGAAATGATAACGAGGCTGTGGTTTCCGTTTAACGTAGACGGGTTTACAAACCCGTGAATAGAATAGAATAGAATATTATGTTTTCTTCCTAACGACGACAACCGGATAACCGCGGTATTGATTTACCGCACATATTTATTTGTTAAAGTCGATTCTAAAATTTGACAACGTAGAATCTTGATTATTCATAAAGGGTTTAATTGACTGGGAAAATGTGTGAAGTGTTTGGTTCTTGCTAATCTGACCGCAAACAATGATGACTATGGTGATTATTAAACAAACATGTAACAATACATGTACACAGAAAAATGTCAATTCCTTAATTGTCCTTGATTACTTCAGAAGTTTGAGTAGGTGCTGACACGATGTGTTAGGAAAATGCATTTAATAGGTGATGCCACTAGACAATGCATCTCATTTCGAGAAACCTCTCAAACTGTCAACACCTTCAAATTGACAAGCAAGAGTAAATAACCTGCAAACAACACCAGTCATACAACGCCAGATTAATAAATTTAATATGATCGTAATAAAAGTTGAACACGGGCGTGGGGATTTTTATTTTATTGAATCTTGAGTAAACAACAAAAGTACACTCAACAGTACAAGTTTATTTACACTTGAGTAAAAAAACACAGTCTAACATGCAGCTTGTTTTAGCCAATCAAAATTCGTTTTACATTTCCTCTTTGGTCAATGATTCAAAATGGCGCTCTGCTGTCCTGAAATTGAAAACACATGTTTTTTATGTGAGGTTTACGCTACAATACATAACAAAAAGTTTTTTTCCAAGGATTTCAGACCCAAAGTCGGGGTGCGCGTTATATGCGCATGCGCGCTATACGCCGACAAATACGGTAGTAAAAACACGAGGGAGAGGAGCTATTCGCTTGGTTTTAAGTCAATATATCTAAGAAAGCATGCATTGAATTAACATTTCAAGCATCTAAAGTGGTTATCAATATATTTATTTACCTATCGGAACCGAAATATCTGTTGTATTAATCGTTTTAAAGTTGTAACGGTCAACCCTTTTCAGACGAAGTTAAAAAATATTAAATTCCCTACATTTGTTATTATTCAGGTCAAGAGTCACATGATCGTGACAGATGCAGTGATAAATTAAGACAGTTTCAAAATTGTGACCAACTCTTCCTTTTGACAAGCAATTCTCTGAACGACATCCAATTGTTTATCTTTAAATTTTAAATCCTGTTCATACTCAGAGAACAGTTTTTCACTCATTAAATTCCTCTGTGTTGTCTGTAACGATACACGTGGTTGATAGTGGATCTATTTGACAAGGGGACGATAAATGCCTTCACCTCGCTCGAGAATATCATGGGACATTAATTAATATGGAAGATGACAATATGGCGGATATAGTAAATAAAAGTGTGCTTCATAAATGTTTTATTGTGTCATTACAATCGATAAAGGTGCAGTTTTATCATTGCAACTTGGTATAATAAACATTATTTGATCGATTTGTTAGTCTAAATTATCGTAATAAATCGGCCGGTCGCCGCAAACATCGTTGAAAGTGCATATCTGTATGTTTTTAGTAATTCCCATGTTTTCATTTAATATAGGAGTTCCTCTGACCCTAATAAGCCACACAAAAAAATGGCTTTTTAGAACTAAGAAGGCTCAGATTACATAGCTATAAGTGTAGAATTGATATTCCAAAACTGTATAAATCATTTTCTTGAATATCCTGATTAAAACATGACTATATGGATAGCCCACTTCTTTGTTTACAAAATGAAAATATCACATTCAGAATACGTTTTGTTTTGAATTTGACCGGAAATGGGCAGGAAACCGCCGTCTGTTTTTCAAAGCAACTCAAGTCGCCGTTCTAAAACCTCCTGATACCAAACAGTCTACTCAATTGTTTAAATCATAAACGTATGCATGTAATTAATAGTATTAATCTGTTTTCTAACGCCTAAATGTCTGCATATATGATCGCCGTACATTCGCGAAAACTGATGACATAGTTTCAGCATACGATTTTCTCTCATCTAAAAAGATTTAAGAAACTAATGAGTTCCTGTTTCGTGAAAGAATATTTATCTATACTTGTTTATACGCATAAAATCTGCTACGTGTACGCTTGAAAATACTAACGTTGTTTATAACTTCTGCTTGATGAAAACGCGGGCATCCAGACTGTGACGTCACGTAATTTTGGGTGATACTATTCCCCGGTCGATTTCCCGGTTACTTCCTGGTAACTTCCCGGTTAAAACACGATTAAAAGGGGAGGTGAAGTGTGATATGTGTGTTGATGTTTTTGATTATTTAATGATCTATATGACATTATGTCTCCCCCACATATGCTTTTGCTTGGATGTCTGTCTGTCTGTCAGCTTGTCTGTCTGTCTGTCTGTCACAAATTGTGTCCTCTCCATATTTCTTGAGTCGCTTGAGGGACCCCAGGGATGTATCTTGTTTGTCCGGAGATTTATACATGTGCATGCCCTGTAACCATTTTTACATAAGGCCATCCTTAAAAATATATTTGTTTGCTGATTCCCGACCCAGGATTTTATAAGTGGGTAGGTACATGTAGGTAGGTGATTTTTTTCTTCCAAAGACAGTAAAAAACATTAAGAAATTAAAGAAAAATATACTAAAAACAGTAAAAAAAAATTGTTAAAGAACTGCTATAAAAAGTTTTGGGTAGGACCCTTTTCAAACATGCGGTTCTCTTCATAGTCTCAAGAGTATGAAGATGAGATTGTCATTTAAGCGCAAAGCACACATGCACAGAGTTTGTAGTATTATGGTGCACATTATGATCATGGATTCATGATGCACTGATATGTCATGACTTTCTTAAACTGAGATAATTTTTTCTTGCACGTTTTTTCACTTTCTAAAAATGAGATATAAGAAACATAATCTTACAGCTAGATATTGATTTTCTTAAAAGTAAGATTTTTTATCTTCAGAAACAACAAAAGCGTAAGAAAAGTTTTTTGTTTTTATCCTTAATTCAAGAAAATATATCTCATATTAAGAATAATTAACTTATAAGAATTTTTTTTTTAGCAGTGTATTTTTTATTTATTTATTTTTTTTTAACATTTTTTTTCTTTTCAATTCAATAAAGTACAAAAGCAATAATTATGAAATTATATTCAACAATAAATTACAATATAATGTATTGAAAAGAAAACAACAACAAAAACAACAACAAAAAAACGCTTAGTTTAATAGAAATATATAGAGAGAAAAGGTAGATGATAGAAAGATAGAAAAAAGAAGAATATAGTATGAGTATAGTAAGAGGTATATCTATGGAAAGTGATCGTTACTAATTAACCTTCTATCTCTATTTCATTTCTCAAATGTCAACAAAGTTCCATTTGGCATTGTTCTTTATTTCTTTGTGATTTGTTCTTAGAGAATGCAATAATTTCCTCACTATCTTTCCTATAACACAAATATCTCATAAAGAATTCAGTATCAGGGATGGTTTTATAATACTTGTTCCTGTATAGAAAGTATTTTGAAATAATATAATAATAAAGTTAAAAATACAAGTGTTTCTGTTGTTTTTACATACATGTATTAAGCCAAATGATACAGCCTTTAAATCAAAATTGGATATCTTGTTCAAATGTGAATGTATCCAATTCTAATTTAGTATAATCGTTTAGGGCCTCGAGGCACAACATTTGTAAAATGGGTTTTGTCCTCATGTGTAAAGGGGCCCTTTTATAGGGGTACAATTTGGGGAGCTTGCAGTAATTTACTATTTCAGAGTTTCGGCCTTATGACTCTATGAGACTTCTTCTATACCCTTTGAGATATCAAAGTTCATGTGTGGTGTTTCTTAGTTAAGGATGTGTAAATGCGCAATAAAATTTGGTATTTTGTCTCCATCCAATGGGACCCCCTAATTGCAAAAACACAAAAAAAATAAATATATGTTGTGTTCAAATGTGATTCTTATATGGTATTGGTCATGTAGGGAGTATATAAAACGTGTTTCACCTCTTGCATAAAGCACCCCTCTACTAGGGAGTATATAAAACGTGTTTCACCTCCTGCATAAAGCACCCCTTTACTAGGGAGTATATAAAACGTGTTTCACCTCTTGTATAAAGCACCCCTCTACTAGGGAGTATATAAAATGTGCTTCACCTCCTGCATAAAGCACCCCTCTACTAGTGAGTATATAAAACGTGTTTCACCTCCTGCATAAAGCACCCCTCTACTAGTGAGTATATAAAACGTGTTTCACCTCCTGCATAAAGCACCCCTCTACTAGGGAGTATATAAAACGTGTTTCACCTCTTGCATAAAGCACCCCTCTACTAGGGAGTATATAAAACGTGTTTCACCTGCTGCATAAAGCACCCCTCTACTAGTGAGTATATAAAACGTGTTTCACCTCTTGCATAAAGCACCCCTCTACTAGGGAGTATATAAAACGTGTTTCACCTCCTGCATAAAGCACCCCTCTACTAGGGAGTATATAAAACGTGTTTCACCTCTTGCATAAAGCACCCCTCTACTAGGGAGTATATAAAACGTGTTTCACCTCTTGCATAAAGCACCCCTCTACTAGGGAGTATATAAAACGTGTTTCACCTCTTGCATAAAGCACACCTCTACTAGGGAGTATATAAAACGTGTTTCACCTCTTGCATAAAGCACCCCTCTACTAGGGTACAACTAGGGGAACTTGCAGTAATTTACTATTACATAGTTTCTGCCTAAATTAATGTGACACTAACTTCCTCTATACCCTTTAAGATATCAAGTTCATGTGTGGTGTATTTCTTAGTTAAGGATGTGCAGATGCACAATAAGTTTTCGTTTTTGGCTCCATCCCCTGGGGCTACCTAGGGTGTAATCAGGTAAAAAATAATGCATGTCTTTTCCAAATGTGAATGCATTTAATTCTACTTTGCTATGGTCATTCAGGGACTCGAGGCACAACATATATGTACTCCTGTGTAAAGGGGCACGTTTACATGGGTACAACTTGGGGAACTTGTAGTAATTTATATGTTTGATTGCTATTTTGCTCAGTGCAGGGCAAAGTGTTTTGTCCTAAATGCTACAACATCTAACTAATTTACTCCCCTATCCCCACCCCAACCACAAATTCCATAAAGCCTGGAGATATGTATTGGGATATATGCACTAAAGTCGCGCAATATTGTTACGCGGAAGACCAAGTGCATATATCCCAATACAAATCTAATAACCTTTTTATTGTATACGCATCTTTAATATAAAAACAAACAAAACAAGAGGTTTTAACATACAATTTTCATCAAAAATAGTTAGTTAAAGCAAACATGCTGTTGTAAAATCGTGGGAATTTTTCACAATGAAAAAATACTATTATGTTTACATCACATTACAAACTTCCTGTGACATAAACTGCGAATTGCACCAATCCCTAAGGAGCATGCACAATAGTAGTTCTATTAAGTCATTTCAGAATTATTTTATTATAATTTTGTTTTTCTGGGTTTCAAGAACCTCATTACTCAATATCCAGTAAAACCGCAGTGTGTTCTGAGAAAATAATGAGCTTTAACTTAACTGGTTTCATTGGTCCAATTTTTATCACTGAACCAATCAGAATGCTTCATTCATATTTTTTATTTGCTTGTTTCTATCAAAACATCACTTTCTGGTATTATGACATAACACCCTGGAATTATGACATCACGTCATGCTATTACATGTATGTGCATATGCAACTCAGTGTGTTCTCAGAACTGTATGAGCCTTTTAATTGCTTTGAGAAACAGACTGTTTGTATCACTCATTGTGTAATGAGTTTCTTGAAACCAAGAATCACATAATTCTAAAAATAAAATTATTCTAAAATGATTTAATAGACTGTTTACAATGATTTTACAACGCGACAATATGACACTCAATATGGACAAATATTGACATTTCCTGTTAGATTGAAGTAAACGGAGCTTTTGTATGCAATAATCTTGTTTATAAAAATTAATCTTTATTTTAAAGCAAAATATATATTTGAATGAGTGGTATCAGTATTTCTCCCATCTCTATTCATGTGAAATAGGGGTTTTCCACATGGAAGATAATAAACTCTATCTTACATGACATTTGACTACTACATGAATGAAACGTTTTGACGTCACGTTGGTGATGTCACCTTACTCTAGCATATAGTCATTGTAGTATACTTGTACTAAGCGCATAATGGGAATAAAATAATCCTTCATGACTTTATCCATGTGAGATAGGCAAATCTCACCCTCAGGATCAGAATTGTAATTGAATTCTTATATTCTTACACACAGCGATCAATAGTTCTTAAAATTGAAAAAAAAAAATTTTTACTATAGAATTTACGCAGCAATGCCAGTGGCAAAGGTTTTATCTAAAGTGGTCACGTGTTAACCAAATGCTTCCGGAGCATGAACATTATTCTGTAACTGATCGAGATAGATGCTTATTCGTCCTGTTATGGCGTTCTGTGATGTAGGGAGATAAACCGCTCTACATCCTGTTGGGACGGCCGCTTAATTTCATCATGTGAGATAAAACCAGCTTATCAGATAATCAATAGTTCGCTCCGAAACCCATTTTCACTTTATTACTGTGAAATCATTTAATTTCGTGGGCATTAAATTTCGAGGTTCTTTCCAAAAAGACAATTCCGAGGGGACGTAAATTCGCGCATTCCTGAATTTTGAAAAAACAAACGCGTAAATTTGTCCATATTAGCCTCATGCAAAAACATCCGGCAGACCTTGCGTCACACATTTCCGGTCGCATGTCAAATTGCCCAATTAACCATGGGTCATTAAACATTAAACACATCCAATTAACTGAGATTATATCTGACACCATTGCTTAACCTTACTAATAAATCCTGTGTACCGTATTTGTCGGGGTATAGCGCGCACTTTTTTACCCCAGATTCTGTGGCTGAAGTTGGGGTGCGCGGTTTAAGCAACAAGTAATGATTTACTTTTTTTTTTTCAGCCAAGACGAGAAGTTTTGTGGTTTTCAAAAAGTCGCAAGACCGGCCGTTTACTACAGAGATTGAATCGAACAAAAGTTGGCTTGTTTCTATTGTTTCAATAAAATGCGTTGTATGCTATATGCTTATTATCAATAAAAATAATAAAATCAAACTTTACCATGTTTTATGTTGATTATTGTTGAGAAAATACCATTGAAATGTTGAAAAATACATTTGTTTACAAAAATCGGCATTTTGAAATGAAAACGAGGCTGGGGTTTTCCGAACCCGCAGACTGGGTTAGTGCATATTTTATTAATAGAATACAATAGAATTGTATGTATAATAATTATTTCTAATAAACAACGACCCCCTTACTTATTTGTTAAAGTTGATTTCTGAATTTCTGAATTTCGACAACGTAGAATCATGATTATTCCTAAATTGGTTCAAGGGTTCATTTGATTGGGAAAACGTGTTAAGTGTGAAGTGTTTGGTTTATGTTAACTGACCGCAAACAATGATAACTAATTATTAAACAAACATGTGAAACTCGACTGGGATAGACGTCTTTTGTGTACCGGTCTACTGGTGTGAATTTTTTTTTACTTCTATTTTTAACTAGGGAACTTTAAATATCTACGAGTAGGGTTTAGTGTTTGTGGTTTAGGTTTACAGCAGTCTTATACTCTATACGTTTGCTCTCTGATTATTATCAGGGTGCAACAGCTTAGACTGCTTGAAGTTGTTTTTTTGTCCAAATCACAAAAGTCTATTTTTAGAATCTATTCTTATCCAGAGGCGAGTGTACAGTTTCGGGAATATCCCTACTACACAATTATTTTCGTTTTTGATAAGATTTAAAGACTCTTACATCTAATAAAAGAAAAGTTACGCATTAGTTTAGTTATCTAATGCACATATAAAACTCTGAGAGCAACATTTACATTGAAACTTCTTGAATTTTTACTTAGAACATTGTTAGTGATAGAGGATTTTCGAAATTATTCACTGAGTTTATATACGTTTCATTTCGTTTCCGGTTTAGGCTTTATGTTTCATGCTACAAATTTAGATACATAGTATTACTATAGTTAGTTACTTCTGTTTGTAGTGTTGATGATTTCGAGACTTGTCAATCCAAAATATTAAATATAATATGATCGTAATAAAAGTTGAACACGGGCGTGGGTTTTTTATTTTATTGAAACTTGAGTAAACAACAAAAGTACACTCAACAGTACAAGTTTATTTACACTTGAGTAAAAAAACACAGTCTAACATGCAGCTTCGTTTTAGCAAATCAAAATTCGTTTTACATTTCCTCTTTGGTCAATGCTTCAAAATGGCGCTCTGCTGTCCTGAAATTGAAAACACGTTTTTAATGCGCGTTTTACGCTACAATACATAAAAAAAAGTTTTTTTTCCAAGGATTTCAGGCCCAAAGTCGGGGTGCGCGTTATATGCGCATGCGCGCTATACGCCGACAAATACGGTATTCTAGTAATTCGGTCAGTCGTTTGACTGGTTTATTGATTTGTTACTCGCATTTTATCTAGGCCAATACCGCTCGAGTCATTGAAAAAATACAAAATTCAATAGCTATTTTGTTCTTGTTTCCAAAAATTCTTTTTATTCGTGTTCTGTCCGTTTCAAGTATGTTCTTGTTGATAAAATATAACAAATAATTTCCCTGTTCAATTCATCGAGAACCCATCCAGTTGTCGAAAAAATAATATTAAGTACTCGGTAATTGATGGCAACAATAACAAACGTTAATACCATTTGAGAACATCGGTGTACTGGCTTTGAAAAGTTTAAAACAAACACTCGAGTTTTTGTTTTTTATTTTCAAAATAAATGTTTAATAAATACATAAACCTTTTTTTCTTAAAGTGTTATACAAACTGATTCAATAGTTATTGACTAAATGACTATGCGGTACTGTACATTATGGATCCTAAATCAAGGCTGTTTTCGTACACATTATTTAAACTTCATTCATTAAACATTCGTGGTGGATTTGATTTCATGGTTCGGATCAACCTCGAAATCCACGAAAGTAAATCCACCACGATTATTTCACAGTATCTCCTCTTCAAGGGCATTATTTTTATGCCCCCAAAGGGTGGTATATAGTAGTCGCACTGTCTGTCCGTTCGCGTGTACAATCGTGTCCGCTACTCTGACAATAATGGACGGATTTTCAAATAACTTCTCTCCACAACAAGACGACATGTCGCGCACAAAAACCATGTCCGTGGCTCCAAAGACAAGGTCACACTTAGAGGTCAAAGGTCAAAATCCGTTTTTCTGTACACTCGTGTCTGCTTCATAACTATGACAATAATGGACGGATTTTCAAATAACTTCGCACAATTGCTCACCACAACAAGACGACGTGTCGCGCACAAAATCCAGGTCCATGGCTCTAAGGTGAAGGTCACACTTAGAGATCAAAGGTCAAAATCCGTTCATCTGTACAATCGTGTCCGCTTCATAACTTTGACAATAATCGACGGATTTGCAAATAACTTCACACAATTGCTCACCACAACAAGATTTTTTAATTTTAGATTTGTTAAAATTAGGCCAGCGCTACATCCAAGATGGCTGCCATTACCATATATGGTCGAAACCTTAAAAAATCTTCTTCTCCAGAACTGCTGGACAGATTTCAACAGTTTATCTGTTAAAATGATCGCCAATGCCTAGACTATCAAGTTTGTTCAAATAAAGTCCCCGGGGTCAAAAATGGCCGTGCCCCGGGGTCCAAAGTTTGTATATTAAGGTTTTGCATGTTTTTCATATAGATATATAGGAAAAAACTGAAAACATCTTCTTCTCTTGAACCACATGGCACAGAGCTCTCATGTATTACGTGTAGCATCAGCTTATAGTCCTAAACTAAGTTTGTTCAAATGGTGACCCTGGGGTCAAATTTGTCCCCGCCCCGAGAGTCACAGTTTTACATAGACTTATATAGGATTTTGTTTTTAAAAATCTTCTTCTCGGAAACTACAAGAGCCAGAGGTTTGATATTTTACATTTATTATAAGCTTATGGTCCTTTACCAAGTTTGTTCAACTGGTGACCCTGGGGTCACATTTTGCCCCGCCCCAAGGGTCACATGTTTTACATAGACATGTATAGGGAAAAACTTAAAAAATCTTCTTCTCTAAAACTGCAAGAGCCAGAGGTTTAATATTTTGCTGTTGCTATAAACTTATGGTCCTTTACCAATTTTACCAATTTTGTTCAAATGGTGACCGTGGGGTCACATCTGGCCCCGCCCCGGGGGTCACAGTTTTACATAAATGCTTGTATAGGGAAAAACTGAAAAAAAACTTCTTCTCTGGAACTGCAAGAGCCTGGGGTTTAATATTTTGCATTTGCTATAAGCTTATGGTCCTTTACCAAGTTTGTTCAAATGGTGACCATCGGGTCATTATCTTTTACATAGACATGTATAGGGAAAAACTTAAAAAATCTTCTTCTCTGAAACTGCAAGAGCCAGAGGTTTAATATTTTGCATTTGCTATAAGCTTATGGTCTTCTATCAAGTTTGTTCAAATGGTGACCCATTGGTCACATTTGGCCCCAGCCTGGGGGTCACAGTTTTACTTAGGCTTGTATAGGCAAAGACTGAAAAAAATCTTCTTCTCTGGAACCACATGGCTCTCATGTATTACATGTAGCATCAGCTTGTGGTCCTCTACCAAGTTTGTTCAAATGGTGACCCTGGTGTCAAAATTGGACGCGACCTGGGGGTAACAGTTTTTTTTTTCAATTTCAATTTCAATTTCTTTTTTTTTTAATTGTTTCAATTTCTTATTTATTTTTTTCAATTTTTTTTATTTATTTTTTTCAATTTTTTAATTTTTAATTATTTTTTGTGATTGATTTGAAATAAATTTATTTTTTTGATTTTTTTTTCATTATTTTTTTAATTACTTGACACTTTAAAATTTCTTGTCGGCGCTACTCATCCTAAATGCCTTGTTGAATTTCGACAAAACTTGGCTGAGGAAGCATCGGTAAGATGTCTTGTTGTGCATATCACGCTTTTGTTCCAGTTTGCTGATTTTTGACGGAGTTATGGCCCTTTGACATTTCTACTCCTATTAAACAGCTTGTTGGATTTCTACGAAATTTGGCAGGAAGCCTCAGTATGATGTCTAGTTGTGCAAAGCGCGGTATATCAATGAAATCTTAGAAAATTTCGAAAACCAGCTAGATCTTGGTAGTAATAACAGAGTTATGGCCCTTGATTTGTTGAAAAATGCTATATTGTATTTTCCTTTGTTAAATCTATAGGAGAAGAGAGCTATATCTAGCTATATCTATTTAAATCTATAAGAGCTGTTTTAGCCAGTAGAGCGTCCACAGGCCCTCTTGGGCCTCTTGTTTTAAAATTCTATTTTATTTCATTTTTATTGTTTGTTTTATTTGATTTTTTTTTTTAATTATTTTTAAATATATCTGTTGGTTACATATTACAGGTCACTTTGGGGGCATTTGTCACTTACTTTGACATTTTTTGTTTTAATCCTAGTATTAAAACAAAATAAAGGGACACTGAAATCAATCTAAAATTGATTGCCAAATACAAAGTACCACTAATTCCACTGTGGATTTTGGAAACACCAACAATTATTTTTGATCTTTGTAATAGTAACAATTCCAGTACAGACCCTACGGTCTTTCAAAGTAAATTTAATGAAATTAAATCGAAATACAGTAACTTTCAACATATATACACAAATGGTTCTAAAGATGGAGATAATGTAGCTGCAGCAGCTGTTGTTCACAAACACAGCATAAAGAGCAGCCTGCCTGACAAAGCCTACATCTTTTCAGCTGAACTTAATGATGATGACCATTTTGTAATCTTTTCTGATTCCCTTTCATCTCTTCAAGCCCTCGGTAATATGAAACTTGATAATCCAGTTGCGCTTCAACTTTTAGAAAAGTACAATTCTCTTATAGTTGATAATGTTATTATTTTCTGCTGGCTTCAAAGCCATGTAGGAATACGTGGTAATGATAGAGCTTATAATGCTGCTAAATCTAATGTCAAATTACCTTATACTGATTTTAAAAGTTGTATTAACACATATATTCGTAACTCTTGGCAAGCCGCTTGGGATTTGTCAGTTAACAATAAATTCCATTCAATTAAACCATTACTCGGAGAATGGCATTCTTCTAGTAGACCCAATCAATGAGAAGATACATGTAGTTTATCTTTATATCAGAGATCAGCAGAGCTTTTGCCGTGGTGCGGTGTCCGTCGTCCATCTGTCCGTCCGTAAACTTTTTTGTAGCGACTACTCCTCTGAAACTACTGAATGGATTTTCATGAAACTTTACATAAATGTTGCCCATGAAGTCTAGTTGATCCTAGCAAAAATTCATGTTGATGTGAAATCCAAGATAGCCACCAAATCTAAAAATAGATTTTTAAAAAACAAGTTTGTAGCGACTACTTCTTAAAAACTCTAAGAGATATTCATATGGGACTTTTTCTAAAATAATCAGCATGACATGATGTTGGTCCTTGTCGAAAATCATTTTGATTCGATGTTAAACATGGCTGCCAGCGGCCATCTTTGTTTACATAGAGTTATTCAGTAAAAACTTGTAGCGACTACTCCTCTGAAACTACTCGACGGATTTCCCTGAACCTTCACAGGAATGTTGCTGTTGATGTCTAAATGATCCTAGCAACCTTTCAGGTTGGTCGGAAATTCAAGATGGCCGCCACAGCTAAAAAAAAAATTAAAAAAAAGAAGTTTGTAGCGACTACTTCTTGAAAAGCATATATTGATATGCGTTTTTTCCTAAAATGATCAGTATGACATGATGTTGATCCTTGTCGAAAATTATTTTGATTCGACGTTAATCATGGCTGCCAGCAGCCATCTTTGTTTACATAGAGTTATATAATGAAAACTTGTAGCGACTACTCCTCTGAAACTACTTCACGGATTTTCATGAAACTTCACAGGAATGTTGCTCTTGATGTCTAATTGATCCTAGCAAAATTTCAGGTCGGCCAGAAATTCAAGATGGTCGCCATGGCTAAAAATAGATTTTCAAAATACAAGTTTGTAGCGACTAATTCTTGAAAACTATAAGTGATATCGTTATGGGACTTTTTCTAAAATGATCAGTATGACATGATGTTGGTCCTTGTAAAAAAAAATTTTGATTTGACGTTAAACATGGGCACCAGCGGCCATCTTTGTTTACATAGAGTTATATAATGAAAACTTGTATTGACTACTCCTCTGAAACAACTTGACGGATTTTCATGAAAATTCACAGGAATGTTGCTCTTGATGTCTAATTGATCCTAGCAAAATGTCAGGTCGGCCGGAAATTCAAGATGGTCGCCATGGCTAAAAATAGATTTTCAAAATACAAGTCTGTAGCGAATACTTCTTGAAAACTATTAAGTGATATTGATATGGGACTTTTTCTAAAATGATCAGTATGACATGATGTTGATCCTTGTCGAAAATTATGCTAAAGTGACTTAAAACTATTAACGGCCTGTTTGATCTGGGAGTGGAAACTGTACTTTTATTTGATAGTGCAAGCAAACTGACACACAGGCGGGAAAGATAAAAAGAAAAGTTGGGGATGTTGATTTCATTTGTATTTGCTTTTCCGAAACAATGAAGTCAGCGGGTTGTAAATCAAAAATTAAAATAAAAATGTTTCTGCAAGATTTTCCCAAATTATAACACCTACGCTCATCCTACAACATACTTCCTATCGCTAATCTGGCTATCAAAATCAATCAGTAGAGCTTCAAGGTCATTGACCTCTTGTTATAAATAGCAATAAAAATAAAATATTGAAAAAAATAAGAGCAAATTTTCACTCATCTTGTGTCTTAATGCTTTACCTAATTGGTAAAATATGAGGATTTCCTATCTCGCTTATTAAATTTAATTTAATTCAGGGTTGGATAAAAGACTTGAGGTGACTACAACTTTTATTTGCCAAAACAGTTAACAACCAAAAAAACAACAAAAAAAACAACAGGACTTTTCTTAACTACTCAGAAGTGGGGAACAACTTCTTGGTCTGTATTCTTAAAGCAACTTATGTGGAAAATATTACTTAAGTCAAAATTTAAGATTTTTACATATTTTTAAATATCCTTATTAACCTCTCAGGGACACTACAGACGATATATTTTTAGATAAATATGTAGCTGTAGATTTTATTTATCCATAACCTTATTAGCAGTATCAAGAAATGCCTTAAATCGATAGAAAAAGGTGTTTAAAAAATTGATAAAATTTTACTTAAGATATTGCTAAGAAGCTTTATGAATACGGAGCCAGAAAAAAACAACAACAACTCTTTTTCACATGAATTTTCATACCTTCTCAGATTTTAGCGGAGGCGCGTGCGTGTCAGATGCCCCGGAATCCTCCCATGAAATGTGATTGAATAATACTGAGCTGCTACATTACTTATGTTTCGGTATTGATTGGTGCTAATTGTCACTTGTTTATCCTCAAACACAGGCGGTGGTGCCTGATAAAGACCGATTTATTGTCATCTGGCATGATGTATGTTCCATGGTTGTCAGGGTATGTTACAGGGATCAATATAAATGAAAGTTGGCATCCAATGGTTTAATAAAGATCTGTTGCAGATGGAATTTATTCCTATTTGTTTGTCCTATTCAAACAAATGCATTTGTTTTCAAACAAATGCATTTGTTTGTGTCAAAAGCAGGTTTTATTGTATTAGCATTAATCTGAGACAATTAACGCTATTTGAAACATGCCATGATCTGTTTGTGTACACAAATTCTCATATTAGTTTGTGATAGAATGAAAACATATGTATCAAATTCAGGAACATGTTGTTTGTTTAGTTTGCTAAAACTATACTTGGTAGCCATCAATAATAGAATACAGCATCACATTCTTGACAAAACAGAGCAGCTGTAAATGATGACTATTCATGTTTTTTTCATAAAGAGGGGGCATCCGTGGCTGAGGGGTTAGTCTCTGACTTGAAATCACTTGCCTTTCTCCGCAATGGGTTCGAGCCCTCATGTGCCTTAGAATCTTTATGTGAGGAAGCTATCCAGCTGGCCTGCGGATCATCAGTAGTTCTACCCAGGTACCCCGCCCATACACAAAAAGTGCCCACAGTGGCACCGTGGGTCTTTCTCCACCTTTGGAAGCTGGGAAGTCGCCATATGACCTAAGCTGTTGGTGTGACTATAAAACCCAATTCAATTCAATTTATTTAATAAAGTGTTATAATTTCATTCCTGACATGACCTAGTCTAGCAGTGAATGATCATAATGTCAAGGTTAATGTTATGTCAAGGTCATAATTTGGGTTCAAAGTTCTTTGGGATTGATTGAGCTGAAATGGGATTTACATGTTCTTGATAACATTCTTATATTTTTTTAATGTGCTGTTTTAACTAAATGAATATCTGACACTTACCTTGGTTCAAAGTTAGTTCAGTTTAAACTTATTTATTTTACATCGATTGTAACGAAAGCTCTCTGAAATTATTTTAATCACTCTCGATGTCTTCTTGGATAGAACCAGTACTAAGCAAATGCAGATAAAGTGTCTTGCTCAGGGACGCAAGACATATGGAGGGGATCGAACCCACAAGTTTTTGGTCATGGGTCCAACGCTCAATCACTAGACCACAGCGCTCCACAATTTATACGTGAAAAATAAAACCCAAATCATGCAAACATACATGATAAAATAACATTCAATTGCTTTAAGGTAGATAAAAATAGTGATAAGCTTATTGTTTTCAGTATATTCATAACTTCCAAATGACATCATCAAAAGAATTTGACCAATCAGTGATCGATAAAATAAAAGACCTCCACATTCTGGAAGGGGGTAAACTCCATGTTTATAGCTGGTTCTAAACTGACTGACTTTAGCCCTTTATAAAACTAGTTTGTAGTGATAATTATATTAAAAGCTTTATTTTTTGTGTACATCTATATATCTTCTTTTGGTGTTGTCTGATTTTAAAACACCAATATGGATGCATTTATTTTAAATCATGGTCTAATATTTTATTTTTCATATAGAGATTGAAGATAAAGTCCAAGTAAACCCCTTTATTTTCACCTACTGAATATCTCTACCTACCTGAAGTTGACCGGAGGTGGAGTGCGTGGTCCAGTGGTAGAGGGTTGGACTCCAGATTGAGAGGTCATGGGCTTGATCTTGCTGTGGCCATGTATATTTTTTCCTTAAAGCTACACAGTCTCTATTTTAACTGGTAATAAATAACTCATGAATATGAATGAATCACGTGGGAAGTAGTTCCAAATCAACGAAGACCCCAAAACTGGGTATATAAGGCAGAAATCAATGCATGAAATATCACATCTTTATTTAGACTTCGTACAGGTAACATCAATAAATATACGGCTTTAGAATATATGTGATAAAAAAAGTACTTGCCTGGAATGGGATTTGTACCACAGACGTTGCGCTTTTAACTTTTGAAGTTTTCATCAAGCGCTAAATAACAAGTTGAGATATTGTTGCATTTAGGCGGGATATTAGTTTCATATTGGTGACATGTATTACACCAGACAATGTTAATTTATACGTTGTGACAAGATGGACAATATATTTATCCAGACCTGGATTTTGTGCGCGACACATCGTCTTGTTGTGGTGAGCACTTGTGCCAAGTTATTTTAAAATCCGTCCAGGAATGCCAGAGTTATTGAACGGACACAATTTGACCTTTGACCTCTAAGTGTGACCTTGACCATAGAGCCACAGACCTGGATTTTGTGCGCGACACATCTTATTGGGTGAGCACTTGTGCCAAGTTATTTGAAAATCTGCCCATGAATTTCAGAGTTATTAACCGGACACGAAAGCAGTTTATTTTGACCTTTGACCTCTAAATGTGACCTTGACCTTGGAGCCACGGACCTGGATTTTGTATGGACACGTTGTCTTGTTGTGGTGAGCAATTGTACCAAGTTATTTGAAAATCCGTCTATTATTGTCAGAGTTATTAACCGGACACGATTGTACAGACGAACGAAGATCCTGACGGACTGACAGACGAACAGTGCAACTACTATATGCACCCCATCGGGGGCATAAAAACAAAAGATTTGTGAGGACTTATGCTCATTAATTTTAAATTAAAGCCACATTTGAGGTTATACTGACAACATCAAATGACTGCTGTTGTCAAAATAAACTTGTTATGTCAAGTGGGTTTATTGATGCTGAAGAGCATGCAAAGAGAATAAATCATCTCCTTAATATGAATTATAAGCAACTGTGGGGAGCATGCATGATGCATCGTTGACATAAGGTTGACATAAGATGACTTAACAATCAGAGAGGAGCTTATTGAGCTAATGCAGCTGTTGGCTGACTAAAGCTTTTAATTAATCAATACATCTAAATACAAACAGTGATAGTACAATATGTAAACTTGAAATGTAAAAGTAGACCATTTCCTGACTTTCCAAAATGTTTGTTAACAGTAGTTTAATTTCACTGGAATCAGACGGTTAATGTCCCACGAGAATCACAGGGGAAATGTCCCTTCAGAACCACAGTGGGAATGTCCTGCCAGAACCACAAGGTGAATGTCCCACCAGAATCACATGGGGAATGTACCACCAGAATCACATGGGAGAATTTCCCACCAGAACCACATGGGGAATGTCCCACCAGAATCACATGGGGAATGTACCACCAGAATCACATGGGAGAATTTCCTACCAGAACCACATGGGAGAATTTCCACCAGAATCACATGGGGAATGCACCACCAGAATCACATGTGTAATTTCCCACCAGAACCACAGGGGGAATGTCCCAACAGAACCACATGGGGAATGTCCCACCAGGAACACATGGCGAATTTCCCACCAGAACCACATGGGAGAAATGCCCCATGTGATATTGGTGGGAATGGACCACAGATTCACATGGGGAATGGCTTACCAGAACCACATGGGGAATGTCCCACCAGTGTCAGATGGTGAATGTCCCACCAGATTCATATGGTGAACGTACCACCAAAATCACATGGGGAATGTACCACCAGAATCACATGGGAGAATTTCCCACCAGAACCACATGGGGAATGTCCCACCAGAATCACATGGGGAATGTACCACCAGAATCACATGGGAGAATTTCCTACCAGAACCACATGGGAGAATTTCCACCAGAATCACATGTGGAATGCACCACCAGAATCACATGTGTAATTTCCCAACAGAACCACAGGGGGAATATCCCAATAGAACCACATGGGGAATGTCCCACCAGGAACACATGGGGAATTTCCCACCAGAACCACATGGGAGAATGCTCCATGTGATATTGGTGGGAATGGACCACCAGATTCACATGGGGAATGGCTTACCAGAACCACATGGGGAATGTCCCACCAGAACCACATGGGAGAATTTCCCACCAGAATCACATGGGGAATGTCACACCAGAACCACATGGGGAATGTCCTGCCAGAATCACATGGGGAATGTCCCACCAGAACCACATGGGGAATGTCACACCAGAATCACATGGGGAATGTCCCACCAGAACCACATGGGGAATGTTCCACCAGAACCACATGAGGAATGTCCCACCAGAATCACATGAGAAATGTCCCACCAGAATCACATAGGGAATGTCTAACCAGTATCACACGGGGAACGTTCCACCAGAATCACATGAGGAATTGCCCATAGTCTTAATGAGTAACTCAGCACCATATTATGGTAAAATCTTAACCAAGTTTTTAATTAACATTGAATATAGAATATTTTATTAAATATACTTGTGTAAGTCATTAATACTCTTAATATTCCCAAAACTGAAACTAGGGCATTTCTCTGAGAACAGGGCAAAGACTGACCCAGCATTATGTGGTCCCGCCTTAATTCTATTTAGTGATGAGAAAGCTTATATAATCACGATTTTATAATGGATATGTAGACAATAAAACATGTTTAAAATATTTTTTTACTGAAAAAATATGATGAGCCGTTTAAAGTTACATATTAAATGCTTTAATTTTACAATATGCAATCCTTTTAAGCCGAAAGTAAGGTTTTATTTCATAGCCCAGCCGACCCCATTTTCGCTTCTTGGAGAAGGGGTTGGATGAGGTATGAAAGTAATACTCGGACCACGTAATAAAAGCATTGTGCTAAGGATCCGGTTTTATTTGCGATATAGGTAAGAGGTCATACTTAGTAGGGATCCTTCGTCAATTGTGACATACTTGTGAGAATCAAAAAAAGGGTTTGTCGAGTCGGAAAAAATAGATTTAGATGAAAAGTTACAGGGAAAACTGTTGCCAGTAATGAGTTATTTAAGAATATTGGCATAACATTTCTTCTTAAGAAAGCCTTATATATCGCAGGGAGACAAACGGTGACTGCTTCACGTGCATTATTTATCAAATAAAAACTAGCTTATAGGATTTGCATGTTTGAGAAAAAGATTTAATTAAGCTGATGTGGGCGTTATCATGACTGTTTGTCTAGATATCATTGATTAAACACATTTTGTAATTATTTTTATGGGAGAAAATTGTTGTAGATTGCGTACAGGGAAAATGTTTTCTTGCATACCGGACAAGGTTATCCGTCATTTTACCGGAGCTAGAAATTTCCGTCTTACACTAGGGTCGAGATAAAATTCACGTGCAACAATAATGACGTCAATAATGTGAACAGATGCATGATGTCATTGTGTTAACATTAATATTAAAATGTTAGTTATTGGCGATGTCAATACACAAAATGTCAATGATATGCAAGAAAAAGAATCCATCATGAGTTTATCCATGGGAAATCTCACCCTTGGGATCAGAATTGCAACCAGGAACTTTCTTCAAGTTCAAGAAGTTGGTTCCTGAACTTGTATAGTTCATGAACTTGGGTTCTAGAACTTTTCCAGAACTGAGGTTCATGAATCTGTAGTTCTTGAACTTATTTGTGGTTCAAGAACCAAACTGATTAATCTGAGTATAAGCAAGTTATTGAATAAAAGTGTGGTCTAAACTGACAGAAGGATTTAAAATGTACTAGGTTACAAAGTGTGGACCGATGGTTGATAGATGACAACCTAAAATTATTATTTTACAGCCTTTATCTTTAATTTAGTTAATTATTTTGTCTCATGTGTGCATATCACTTAAATATTAGTAGGCTTCAAGGAAAATCACACATACGTATTTAAAAGATAAAATCTGCCAGTAAGTACTATAAAATTGAAGAAATTTTCTTGAACTAGCCTTCAAGTTTTATTAAAGAAGTTGGGTTCTTGAACTTGTATTGTTCTAGAACTTTTTAAGACCTGAGTGTGATTCTCACAATGAGTATAAATAAAATGCACACTTTATTTTTGGTGGGAAAATGGCACCTGACCTACAGATTTTCCTTGCACAATTAATGATTTTGTGACTATACTTACATTACTTATTGAATCAAAGCATCTTATATATGTAATAGTTGTATTTGAAAGAGGAAATTTCTAAATGTATTCAGTAGAAACAGTATTTTAAAATCAAACCCCTATTGTCATGTGTTTTTGCGGATTTAACCTTGTTTTTTGTTGTTGATTAAAAAACGGTTTTCAGTCCTGCAGATATTATTTAATTTCACTATCATATGCAACATTTTACCAAGCAGTGTATTAGCCAGCCAACTGTGCAGCTGCTTTTGTACTGCCGTTTCTGAAAAATCGTGGCCAATATATGGTGAAGTTGGTGGATTTCTTTTTTTTTTAGCTAAACAACATCTAGTACACTGCTTCGCAGCATTACTTGAATGTAATACACAGGTTTCCATATTGGTTACGTCATCGCGCCTTAGATTTTCGCCAAAACCGCCAAAACAAATTTGCATTCAAAATCAAAGTTATCATACAAATGTTGCAATGTTATTCAGCCAATTGCTCCATCAATAGTTTATTTACATGAAAGCAGTGATAGAACCTTCATCTGCATTGTAAAAAACAAGCACTCAATGCAAACTATACATCAACACGTGTGGCTAGCGGCCATTGTTTACATAGCAACAGTGCACTATTTTTCTGTGCCGTTGCCTTCTGGCTAACAGAATGTCAATATTTTGAACATACCGAAGCGCCGTGATACACACGAGGTGGGATCCCGAAGAATGACGGGGATCCCGAAGAATGACGGGATTGGCCGAGCGTTCACGATTGATGTCGAGTAAGAAGTTTGGAGGCTTCAGAATGGTGGTCATATTAGGTATTACAAATGACAGTTATTACATCTTGTATTTCATCCCAAGGTATTACAGAGGAAAGTTATCACGTTGTGTGTTTCATCCCCATGTATTACAGAGGCCAGTTATCACATTGTGTATTTCATCCCCAGGTTTTACAGAGGACAGTTATCACATTGTGTATTTCATCCCCAGGTATTACAGAGGACATATATCACATTGTGTATTTTATCCCCATGTATTACAGAGGACATTATTATATCACATTGTGTATTTCATCCCCAGGTATTATAGAGGACATATATCACATTGTGTATTTCATCCCCAGATATTACAGAGGACAGTTATCATATTGTGTATTTCATCCCCAGTTATTACAGAGGACATATATCACATTGTGTATTTCATCCCCATGTATTATAGAGGACAGTTATAACATTGTGTATTTCATCCCCAGGTATTACAGAGGACAGTTATCACCTTGTACATTCCCAGGTATTACAGTTGTGTATTTCATCTCCAGGTATTACAGTTGTGTATTTCATCGCCAGGTATTACTGTTGTGTATTTAATCCTAGGTTTTACAGTTGTGTATTTCATCCCCAGGTATTACAGTGCTACCATAATCAAGATGTCGGGAATCCGGAGTGATGAAGCAGCAATATGGCTGGCTGCCGTCACTGCCTCCCTCAACTTACTGTTTACCCTGCTGGGACTTTATCTGGTGGAGAAGATTGGCAGACGACCTCTCACTCTTGGCAGCTTGATAGGTAACACTCACGCGAAAACCGTCTATCCGTCGGACATGACAGGCAAATTTTTTAAATGTCTGGCAGAAAATTCCCGTTAGTCGGTCCAAGTATCTGGCTGTTTTTTAAAACTAAAAATCCTATCAGAAATCTCATTTTATCGCTTGTAAATTTCCCTTTACTCTGTGCGAGTGTCCAGCCATTTTTGTCTCGCTTTTTCGAAGAAAAAAAAGAGACATAGGTGTTGCTTTTCCGGCGTCAACATTCAAGTTTTGCGTTTAGGTCATTTTATCACAAACTGTATAAACTAGACCTTTCAAACTTTGCTTATAGTTGCATCACGGGTGGTACATCGCAAGGTGACAAAGCAAATGTGGAAGTGACCTTGACCCTCCAAGCAAAGGGCAGATAACTTAATATTTTTTAGGTTCAACTTTTGCGTTTAGGTCACTTTTTCACAAACTGTATGCACTTAACCGTTAAAACTTTGCTTATAGTTGTATCTTGAGTGGTACATCGCATCGTGACAAAGCAAATGTGGAAGTGACATTGACCCTCCAAGCAAGGGCAGATAACCTTATAATTTTTACCTTCGACTTTGGCGTTTAGGTCTCTTATAGTTGTATCTTGAGTGGTATATAGTAATGTGACAAAGCGAATGTGGTTGTGACCTTCACCATCCAAGCAAAGGGCAGATAACTTTAATTGTTACATTTATATCACTTTC